>CM070503.1:25274104-25754926 GCA_036346375.1 Guadua angustifolia
TTTTTAAATCCCTTGTTCATGTATATCGTGATTCAAACTATAAATTCTTAGCAAGCTATTTTTATGGTTTTATTAGTTGATTTCTGTTTGCTATTTAGTGAACAATTCCTATTACAGTACAAACCAATGCTTCATCATGCTATTTTATTTTTATTTTTTATTTCTTATAGAGGACTGACCTCTTTATCCTCAGGAGAGAAAAGACTTGTCGACTGTTGAAGATCCCTTTGATGCCCCTACCTATAATATACCTGAGAAGCCAGTGGCATTTGCTGAAGGGGCTTCTTACAGTCTTGTAATACTTGCGGGACTTGGAATTGCAGCGTTGGCTGGATATGCTGTTTTCAAAGAGCTTATATTTGAACCAAAAGAGTAAGCCTTTTGCAGTCACTGTTATTTGTTCTGATTGATATGCACAGTCTTTCTTCATATTAAAATACTTAACACTACCTCTCTGTGAATTGTAGAATCTACTATAGTTAATATTGTGTGTGATGTGGAAGCTATGTTTCTACTAATTTAAATGCACATTTTTTTTTAATATGGATGCCTCTTGGTCTCTTTATGACCCACATGTGCATGCTATTTGTTCCCTTGGTTCCAAGGATCGAAAGGCCGGGTGGTTACTGGTCTGTTAAACATGTGGTATTTCCTTTTGTTTTTATATATTTTTGTCCTCAAAAGTATTGTGTTTCTTTAGTGTTCTATAAGCATTAACATCAATGTTTCATCAACCGGCCGCTTACCGCCATTTGTTTACCCGTCCCCTGTGGTTCCATGCCACCCTATCACCTGGTTGAACCACCAAATGCTCCAAACTTACTGAAAATCATGCTCTCTTCTATCAGTAAGCTACAAAGTTTTCCTATTATGTCGTAGTATAGTGTTATAACCAACTTTCTGGTTTGCATCTTGTGCCATACTTATTAACCTGGTTTGCTCCTATGCATGGCACTAGGGTTCTCCCTGAAGCTGACCAAGCAATAGAATCCGTGCACATTATACCGTAGTTGTTGAGTTTTTGTTTAGCATGTTGTCAGTCATTGCATGTCTGTTGACAACCCTGCCAGATTCGTTGGATTTCTTTTGTACATCACATGGTTATTGTTGTTGCTTTTTGGCTAAAGTTCTCAATATTGTTTATCACATTATTTTTTTTCTTGAAAATGGCTGTGTTATTGACATGCAATCTGAAAGCGAGATTAGCTTATCTTGCACTGTTACCATCCTACAGGTACAAGATTTTTGGGAAAGCTCTAGCAAGAGTTCAGAATGATAGTCAGGTTTGTGGGTGTTAAGTGTTATTTCTATTTTTTCTTGTCACATGTTGCAGCTTTCCTCTCTTAATAGTTAGTTCACTTTGTATTTTTTACATGTTTTGTCAGGTTACAGCGAAAATTGGGTACCCTATTACTGGATATGGTCATGAAACCAGAAACCGTGCAGCTCGGCAGCGCATTCAAAACAAGGTTTGGACAGATGAGGATGGCGTTGAACATGTGGAGGTAGTATAAATTCCTGTCTGTGTTGCTGTATCTGCTTTGATTATGCTGTTTTACTTGCACCTCAGGTTTAGTGTAGCAAAGTCAAAAAACAAGGGACTAGTTCACTGTAGGGGGCTGGAACAATTAGTGGGACTTTTGCTCTATGACAGTTTATTAGCAGCATATGGCAATGAGCCAGTGACTTCCCTTAACCAAGGAGTGAGCTTGTGAATGATTACATAGGGAGAGGAACTGAGATGAGAGCATGGTTATCACGGTGTCCTGACGGGGCGAGTCGCCTCCAGGGCGCCTGGACGCCTTGGGGCCTAGGGGGGCGCCTAGGCGAGGATTAGGCGACTAAAAAGGTCTATTAATATCAGTATATCACCAATATGTATATAGCAATATCAGTGTATTTCTCTCAATATTAAATCCCCTCAGCCCATTCGCAGGCCCACCTGGCTATCTAGAACCTATCGAGCCACGTAACCCAAATCAGAAGGCTATCTAGAACCTATCAGGTCACAGCCCACATGTGGCACCCCAAGCCAAGAAAAGGCTCAACACAGCCACGCTACGGAGGGAAAGAGAGACTGGTCAAGAACCAGTGCTCTCTCCCCGAAAACTATCTCGCTGAAAGACTGGTCAAGAACCAGTGCTCTCTCCCTGAAAACTTTCTCGTTGTCTCTGGAGTCCAGACTCCGTGATCTCGACCTGTCGGCGGCGTAGCACGATGGCGGCGGTGCTGGGACGACAGTTCAGTGTGGCGGCTGTGGCGGTGCTCATCGCCCTCGTGGCGTTCGGATTTGCCTCGTCATCGGACTCGGCGTCCAAGTCGGCCTTCGTGAAATCCACTATCTCCTCCCACGACGTCATCATCTTCTCCAAGTTGTACTGCCCGTATAGTGGAGGCGACGGGTTTCGGAGAAGTTGCGCTTGAGGTCGAGGAGATAGGGGATGGTGGCGACGTGGACATGCCGGATCCGGTAGTCCCCGACACCATGATCGCCAGATCCGGTCTCGGCTGAGGCGGGAATGCCGGATCTAGCAGCGACAGTAGCAGGAGGTGATGGCAGTGCGGCCGAAGAAGCACGAGGCCGCGGTGGTGCTGGAGCTCATGGGGCCCGTGGTCGATGGCGATGAGGTACTGGAATCCTCCCTTTTTGCCGGTCTCCTCTCCACACACAAACCCAGCTAGACTTGTCCCCAACTCCCCATCGCCTGTGCTGCCGTGCCCTTATCCCCTTCAACCCAGCGCCAGGCGAGGCGAGTGGCCATGGCGTGCTGGCTCCGGCGCCGGGATGCCTGGGCGGCGCCTAGGTGTCGCTTAGGCGACGCCTTAATAACACTGGATGAGAGCACACTGGTTCATTTACTAAAAAGAATCAAGAGTCGGTGTCAACAGTAATACTTACAAGCAGTGTTCCCTAAACCATGGTAAATTGGATGGTTCCGGTTTTTGCCCAGAAACCCAAACTGGTCCAGTTAATTTGAGAATTTTGAATTTGAACTTTTTGAAAAGTTGGAAGTTTGGAACTATGCTAGAGGCAGTTGTAAGCATTTTGGTGTAGAAGATGATTTGAATAAGGGGGATTAAGGGGTTGAATAATTCCTTTTGTAGTATATTCTGGATTGTATGACAGTTTTTATCTGTACATTTTTGCTCATTGTTGGAATCCAACGGTAGGGAGAGTATGTGATGATGTGGCGCTCTCTTATGCCTCCCTGTGCACTCAGCTTTATTAGAGATTGAAGATGTGCTTAAAGATGATGCTTTGCTAATTGGGTAAAGGGCATTTGATATGAAATCATATAGTTTGCATAGTTTTGTCACACACCTCTGAACTTGGTTGATCACTCGAAATTCACATACATTTCAGGTAGCCTTTTATATTCGAGGGCCGCATGGAGCTGGGAAGGTGTTTTCGGAGATGTTCAGAGATAACTCTGACAGGACATGGAAGTTCACATACCTTATTGTTGAGATTATGTCGCCGCATCATGCACAACTAATGTTAGAATCTTACGTACCAGCATAAGGATGCAGGAGACAAAAGCAGTTAGCAATGATAATTGTTGTAAGGTTCATGCCCCGCATTTTTATATCCTATTTGTACATCTCTCATATTTAATACCCATCCTTTGATGACAAAAGTTTTGAATTTTGATCTTCCCCAAAAGCATAATTAAGTAGGAGGAAGATGGACTATCAGAGTTTCTGATCATTCGTGGTATCTTAGATATGGTGTATCATGAAAGGACCTTAATGTTACTTTGTTTAGCTGAAGTCCTTAACTCCTTAATAGAGTAATATACACATGCATGTCTCTAAGCCTGGGCATTCGGTTATTTCGGTTCGGTTTATGAAAAATTCGGTTTTTTAACTTCGTAAATTGAACCGAAACCGAATAACCGAATAAACACCGAATCATTCGGTTCGGTTTTTCGGTTATTTCTTTAACCGAATTTCCAAATAGCAGGCAACATTAGCAATCAATATTCAATACTGATCAGTCTGATCTTAGCAAAGTGCCAAAGTGCATGCAATACAAAATGTCTAGGCGTGACTAATGACAAGCAACTAAATACATTGTCCAGTATAGCATATCACACATCAATACTAATTATTACATCACACATCAATACTAATTAGTAGATTAAGAGCTTGAAAAGTTCAAAGCATGTAGAAGAAGAGCCCAAGACGCGGACGGCCAACCCTAGTTCCCCAATTCCCAGAATCCCCAGGCGCAGATCCGGTCTTCGGTCTTCCCTAGGCGCCAACGGGTTGCGGCGACGGCGCCGTGCCGCCGACCCTCTTGGGCTCGGAAGTCCTGGCACCTCCCATCCTCCCGGCGCAGCGTAGCCCCAGGCACCACCTCCCATATTGATGTGCGCCACCTCCCGTTCTACATGCTTTGAACTTCTCCCAACATCCCTTGGCGCCGCTCGGCCTAGTTGCGTCGTTGTGCTGCCGCCATGCCAGCCCGGCCTGAGCACAACTCAACTAGTGTGTCATGTTTCTTTCTAGGCCTAGCATGGCCCACCATTTGGATCATGTTGTGTCATCGACTCATCGGAGGCTAGATCCGCTGCATCCAGGCTCACTGACACTGCCATAGCCTAGATTTGGCATGCATCTTAGAGATGCCAACTACCAGGGCTGGCATCAGTGGTCACGAGCAGAGAAGAGGTCGCCTGCAATGACATGGCCCATGCTGGTGAGGCTAAGGATGAGGAGAACACCTCGTGCTGGTGAAGTTGCCTACGATGACATCAGGGAGGAGGAAGGGAACTAGGGTGCAGGGGGAAGCCGGGGACTGTGGGGAGAAGGGAAGGAGCCAGGTATAGTTGGGAGGAGGAGGGGAGCTGGGGATGGCGGGGAGGAGGGAGTCGGGGGCGACGGGGAGGAGGGAGGCACCAGGGATGGCAGGGAGCAGGGGGACCCCGGACGACAGAGAAGTGGGGAGTAAGAGGGACAGTAGGGAGGATCCACTTTTATGCCAAGTTGTTGCAGCAATTGAGGAAATTTTTTAAATATTTTGGATCTATTTACACCTGCATTACTTTGCTATCAATTTTGATCCTACAAAAACAAATTAGCAGGTTTGCAGATTTCCGTGGAGGGAATAGGTGAGTGCCTTAGTTTTGATTTCTTTGAAGCTTTCAAACATATCAAAAAGGAGCCTTTTCATATTTTTCGTTTGTATCATGACAAGCTTGGCAGCAGCGTGAGATCAGAGGCCTCACAACCAGCACAACAATGCAAGATAAGTGTGACAGCCCACTTGTGGAAGAAGCTAAAGGGCAAGTCTAGTTCTTCATCCTCTCTGTCTCATGTGCCCCTAAGTGGAATTCTGTTTTAGAGCTAACTACTTGAAGCATGATTTTACAAATACTGGTACTGATCTTGATAGCAAAGGCAAAATAGACTTGCTCGAGTGGTGGAAGGGTAGGTGAATATTTCCTATGCTATGCCTTTTCACACGAGATGTTCTAATAGTTCTGATGTTAGCTATCTCCTAGGAGGGAGATAATACATGCATGCACAAGCTAGATGCCGCCCACACAGAAGATGAAGCTTGCCATAGCATTAGATCAGAACCAGGCAGACATGGCAATTTAGTCCATCCAAAAGTTGAAAATTAATAAATATTCTTTCTTTTTCTCTAAAAATAGTTCCTTTTTATGATGGAATTGAACTTGGGTAAATTTCGGACCGAGTTTCTTTTCGTGTGGCAAGGACTCAAGGATGTAGAAGCTATTGTCCGTGGCAGTGAGTGACATTTTGTGCTCCTTCTGGGCATGCAGCGTGGGCCCTAAGAGGATGGCTCCCTAGCCAGTCAGAAGCGTAGATGAGGGTGTGGTGCATGTTGTTGGTGAAATTCCATGACGTTGTGCTGCAGGGGCGGCTTGAAGCACGTGGCAGGGGAAAGCAAGACATTGTCCTCCATGGCTTGCACCTATGCTTTCAGGGCTAGATCGGAGTGGAAGAAGGCAACCATGTCGATGTGGTGCAACACGAAGGTATGGTTCCTACAGTAGTTCAGGCATATGTGCACGTAGCTCTAGTCTAGACGTCAGCATTGGGCTAGGCTTTTTAGGGCTGGCTCATGGTAGGAGGGCACAACCTACCCAAGGCCTAGTCTGACCCATGTGTGAATGAGCTGTGCCAGCACAACACGGTTAGCAAGGCCGTGTCGAACTTGAAAACCGAGCACGATGGGTAGCACGACATGACACATTGAGCTAGGCCATGATTGGGTCGGCACAACCCGCCATAGTGGCGAGTATGCATGGCACAACATGCCCTACTCATGGCACACTACACGGCACGGGGTAGGCAATAGGGCACACGACAAGAGAGGGGGGAGGGAGTGAGCGTACCTGGCAAGGCCACGCTCACCGAGTGCTCGCACCATGCCACACTTGCCGCCTACTCCAAACTTGTCACACGTGGCTGTGTCACTGATGCCGCCCACGCCCACGCCACATGCCATGGACATAGCGTGCGTCCGTGTCACTGACCCACCGAGAGAGGAGGAGGCGGCCATGGTGGAGGGGGGAGGGGGAGGCTGCAATGGTGGATGGCGAGAGAGATGTCATTAGGGGGAGAGGGGGAGATGGAGAGTGAGCCAACAGGGGGTGAAGGAGGTTGTGCCGGGGGGGGGGGACAGAGAGGGGCGAGGAGGTGAGGGCTCCAAGGGGGTGAGCCATCGGAGGTGGAGGAGGGAGAGGTGGAGGGAGGTGATGAGGGTGAGTCGGGGAGGCAGCGAGAGAGGCGGCCATGGTAGAGGAGGCGATAGGGGCTAGTAGGAGAGGCGACGGGGGTGAACTAGGGGGGAGGTGGCCATGGCAGTGGGGCCGAGCTGGGGAGGGGGCGAGAGAGAGAATGGGCGAGAGGGAGCAAGCGAGAGCTGAGAGATAGCAAGAGAGAGGGAGGGAGCAACGGGCAAATGGCTTTTCCCTAGCCCGAGAAAGTGATGTGATGACACTGAGACATAGAGAGAGGGATCAACGAGCAAATGGTGAGAGAAACAACGAGAGGGAGAGAGAGAGAGAGAGAGCAATGTACAGGCGATGTAACGAATGAAACAAATAAACCGATTCTTTAGAGAACGGGCAAGTGACATTCGATTAATCGATTGGTATAAAACCCCCCTCATCTTCACATTTCTTCTGCACAAGATCAATAGTTCCTTTGCTCTTTCCCTTTGATTTGTCACTACTCTCCCTTTGCTCTTACTTCTATCTCGAAAATCAAAATGTATGGCAAGAAAAAGTTTAGAGGAATAGGAGAGCACGCCATCACTCTCCTAGTCCCTCTCCCATAGCACAAGAGATCGACCATCATTAACTCTCTCCAGGCATAAGAGACTATGTCATGGATGATCGTCATATGAATGGTATAGAGGGCATCGAGGATGCCTTTTACCTTCCCTAAGGGGAGCACCACATTGAACCCTGATGCTATTACATCAGTGAAAGCAATGGCCAAAGGCTCAAACAATCGACAGGCATAAGGTGCTAACAACATATGGATAGAATGGTCGAAATTGAGGATAGGCATGAGGTAGCGTATGCTATTTGTAAACATTGTAAATCTAAATTATCTGCACATACATGTAGAGAAACATATCATCTCAAGTGACATGCGGAGACACACTTGAAAGAGATATTGGTGGAATGAAGGCTAAGGGAGGACGTCCAGACCTTGCTTAACTTCAACATTGATAGTTCATTAAACACATGGCTATACAATACTAAGGTAACTAGAGGGAAAATTGCACGATATAAAGTTACCGAATGATTCAACATGTTTTTGTCCACAATACCAACAGGTTAGTAGGAGAACAACTACACGTGGTATCAAATGTACAAACGTAAACTATCAATCTTGAAAGAGGACTACACGAGAGTTAGTTTTTTCTTTGCTTTGATCTTAGATATATGGACTTCATCCCACTGAAGAGCAGCATATCTTAGTGTTGTCACATGTTATCTGGATGAAGACTACAACCTAAACAAAACAGTAATAGGGTTTAGGTAAATCGATAAGGCACACACCGAAGAGGCTATTGCTACACGTGCACTCGAGGTTATTGGTAAATTTGAAATACATCATCTAACACAACGATCATGGAGCATCTAACACCGCATCTGAAGAATTATGTCAGTGTTTCGAATACCGGCAAGTAAATTTGTAGTCAAGGATTCGCGCGTTCCCTCTCCTTGAATGGTTAGACTCAGGGAGCCCAAGATGTATACTGGTTCGGGCCGAATGTCCCTACTTCCAGTTCGTGGTGGTTCTCATTGCTCTGGTGCGAAGGATCGCATGTGTTACAAGAGAGGGTTAAGGGCTGGCCTTGTGCGCCTCGTCCGAGCGGGAGAAATAAGAACAGTTTGCTCTAAAAGTCGTCCCCTTCCCTGAGGGTCCTGCCTCCCTTTATATAGACGGAGGGGGCAGGTTACACGGGAACTTGGAAAAGAAAGGATGGGGTGTCCTACGCCTAGGAGTCCTGGTCTTCAGTCTTGGCGACTGACCGACGCCTGCTCGCTCCATACTGGGTCGGTAGACACGTCGGGTGCCGTGGTTTTCCGCTGTGCCAGGAGTTGGCGTACCTACCCTCTGCGCGCTTGCCAGGTGCTGACGTCGTTGCGCCTGGCTCTAGCGTTGCCTCGGGAGGGAGCACGTCCTCCCACTATGCGTGACTGGACGATGAGACTGGCGCTTGACTTCGGCAGCCTCCTCGCCACCTTGGGAAGGAGCCACCTGCCCCCGCACGGTCACCCTGAGCCGTCGTGTCCGTGGGGCAGGTGGCCAACTCGAGATTGACTGGTGACGGTGGCAGAGATTACCTTAGCTTGGTCGGAGCTTGCAAGGCGTCCGACCCATGGCGGGGGTCGGACCTCCCTTTGGTCGGCTTGGTCGGGGGTCGTGGGGCGCCCGACCCATGGCGGGGGTCAGACCGCCCCCCGGTCGGGGACGAGAGTCCTTCGTGGCCCCGCGGGGCCTTCGGCCAAAGCTGGACCAAGGGCGGCCCATTCGGCGTCATGGGCCGCTGGGGGTACCCATGGTATGAGTATTCATCAAATTATATTGGAGATCCATATGCTACATCATTAATCCCGTTGTGCAAGTAGGTTTGAATATAATGAAACCTAGTTTGGACAACATACACGATACTATCCAATTTGTTATAGCTTTGACTGTAAAATATGTCCAGTTCTTGAAGTAATGTAAATTCAATAATAAAAGGCCAAGAAGACTCAACCTTGATATGAAAGTTAGATAGAACTCTACATATACTATACTAGAACAGTGTAAGAACTATGAGTACATTACCACTGTCTTCATTAATTTAATTCTAGTAAGTAGTTAGTTAATGATGAGGATTGGGAAGTTGCCACTCTTTTTGTGATTTTTTTTAAAAAATTACGATGCAACCAAGGTTTTATCCAATGTTTACTATCTAACTTCTTACTTAGTTATTAAGTGACTTTGGACTGTTACTAATTCTTTTAAAGAAAATAGAGATAATTACGTTTTAAACCTATTCTTGAACTAATAGAGAAAAAATTAAAATATCCCAGCTATTCTACACGTCTACTATTTTGGTACTACGTTGGATCATCGGAGAAAATTATCTGATTTACAGGGCGTCTTCGAGGGAATAGGTAAAGCATTTGATCTTGATTTTTCTGAGGCATATGCTCATATTCATAATGAATGTTTTATAATATTTAACAAATATTAAAAAAAAATTTGGCAGTAGAAATAAAGCAAAAAGAATCGTCTCAACAATACAATAAGCGCGAGGTAGTTCGAGCGCTTCAAGCGTGTGGAAGATACTAAAAGACAAGGTGCTTAGTTCGTCTTCCGAAGCACTGAGCAAGTTGCAATGGAATCTACGAGTAGAGATCAACCACTATTTCGACACGTCTTTTGCAAAGACTGAACTTAACATCAGGGTGCCAGGAACTCAATTTGCTCTTATAGTGGAAAAATCATCAACATAGTTTCAGTATAGACTATCTTCTCAGAAGCCACTTTCAGTTTGATGTGGAGGATACTGGAGTGTAAGGTTTTTAATGAGAAAGTAACTCTATACCTGTTCAAGAATGAATAAAATTTAGTTCTTTTTTCTCCAATATTTGTGTTCGCTACCCTAGCTCTGTATGTCTTCGACTTCTTTCCTCTTATTACAATAGTGCAAATAGATCGGACTTAGACCGGTATGGCACCAAGTTAACACAACTCGCTAAAGACGAGTCAGGCTAGCATGACATAGCATGAGGTGTTGGCTAAACTGTGACAGAATGGTACGTCAAGATCCATGACCCATCGTGCCTATGATGGGCTGGCCGGCACGGTGCTCACGTCTCCAGTCCGTCAATCTTTGCTCGCTCGCCTAGTTAACCGTACGTACTAATTTGTCTTTCGTAGTTTGTGAGCGCACCCATCACGAGAGACGAGTGCTCCGTGCCCTATTAATTTTCTAAGTCTCGAAGCCAAATCTTCAGTATTGTCGTCACATCTTGAATTGTTCTTTGATCTTTATTTTGTACATGACATTACTCGGTCGCTTGGAAAAACTTTTTTAGATTGCCATCATGTTTCTTGTTTGCTATATTGTCTAAGAGAAATCTGTAGAATTGAATAAAATGTGTTGATAGTTAGTCATAGATAAAATCCTGAAAGGAGATAGGTATCCTTGTCTGGCCGTCCACACGTGTCCCATACTCCCATGATGTGCGCCATAAAGTACCACTCCATCTCCTTCGCCATCGGGGACGACCGCCTCTACGTCCACGAGCACATGCTCCACAGCCCCCACTGCTTCAGTCGGCGCCGATGCTGGCGCTAGCATCTGGACATCCACGAAAGGCATCGGCACCTACTCCTTCCACACGAGGCGCCGCGCCTGGAGGAAGGAAGGAGACTGGGAGCTACCGTTCTCCAGGCTGCCTACAGAGTGGTTCTAGTGGACCTCCTACCTCGTGCACCCATGGTCAGGCTCAGGCAAGCGATGCATCGTCAGGTTCTTGACCACAAGGGCGGATCTACAATATTTTTTTCGATAAAAGAAGCTTTTATTAATCTTAATAAATTACATCAAGGTGATACAATTATACTAAGAAGACTCCCGACCTCTACACAGCTAGGGTATACATAGCTAAACACACACACACACAAGAAAAGACAAAGGAACCGTCGCGGCAAACTACATCACGCAATATTGTCTTCAAGGCTATCCACCATCATAGCAACACTTGGACCGCGATAAAAACTCTCCAATGACAACGCCTCCAAGAAGGACTCGATACGCACACGCACCGCCATTACCATGATCCAATCAGTGAAGGCCAGACCAAAGGTTTTCACCTCGGAGAGTAAATCCTCAGACTACAAAACAATGCCTTCAACAAGACCATTGCCAGCACAACCAACTAAGGTCGACCTAGGATTTCTCCTCGAAGTCAAGGCACGGAGATCCCAAAGATGTTGCAACCACCCGCATTCCGAGCTAGTGCCACCATACCACTTTATCTTAGCCAATAGCAACACCAACATGTAAGCATATGATACTTTTATTATAAGTTACAAGTTAGTGTTACGAGTTCATAATGACCTTAGCAGCGAAAATAATCATCACAGACGGTTTCAAACAAGAACTGCCTGTGATGAGGCTTCATCACAGACAGTTCCAAACAAGAACCATCTATGATAATTAATTTTCAATTCCTACTATTTTTTTATTTATTGGCTAACCTCAAGAAATGATAGCCATGCCCTCTGAAACAAAAAGAGGTTTGTCCTTAATTTTTCATCTTCATAATAAAGGCCAAATGCTATTGCTAAACCTTCAAGACATAACAAATCATATCAGCATGCATTTGCAATGAACATTCAATTGGGAAAATAATATACTGATATTCCTTCTATAATTGTTTCACCACCAACAATTCGTCCTCTAATTGAAGCTATTGGTTAGAATGAAATAACATATTATGAAAAGACACTTGCAATGCATATTTAGCACGAATAACATTATTCAGTGGATGAAAGAAATTAAAGTAGACTGACAAGCTTAATGCAATGCATTTTTTGAGAGCTCAACCATTTGAAATCTGGCCTTAGACTATATACACATCCTAAGAATAAGTATTTTTATACTACATGTGTCACAAAGACACAGAAGTTATAGAATCAGCATTAGCAAATAGCAAAATCAAACTTAGTACATTGATTAGCTTATAAGTCACAACATCAATGAGTTAACTTAGTAGTTCACTCGTAATGCATCTTGAGTATAATACAATTAGGACCAATTACTACTTTAGATAAAAAGAATAAATGAATCTACATCAAGCTATATCAAAACCATCTTTAATTCCCTCTTTACCAAGCTAGATGTATATACCTTACATATAATACAATTACAACAAATTATTAGTATAGATCACCTTCCTTTAAGTAACTATCTACATATTGAGTATAATGCAATTACAACTAATTACTACTTTACATCACAGAGGACAAATGAATCTACACCAAGCTAGATCTAGAAACCATCTTTATTTCTCTTTTTACCAAGTTAGATTTTAAATATAATGCAGATTTGAACCAATTACTAATCTTAAATGACCTAAAACTGAAGGATCTACAACCGCACCTCTAAATCCAGAGTCTCTTTCCACTAGATCGCCTCTCAATCGTAGCCATCTCAAATATAACTCAAGAAACCCTAAAATACAAAGGAGATTGGGGCTCTCTGTACTTATTTCCTAGAAATGGTCATCACAGACGTTTTTTTTGACTAAAACCATGTGATGAGGAGCACATTATAGATAGTTTTTGACTAAAACTATCTGTGATACCAAAAATTATCTGTGATGTATCTCTCATCATATACAATTTTAGTTAAAAATTGTCTGTGATATAACTGAAACTCATCCCTGATGATTTTTATAAAAAACAGCGATGATATGTCTAATATATATAACCCCTCGTAGCGCAGAACCATATCGCCGTTCAAACTACGGTCAAGGTAAGGCCTCGCGACGACGGAGGAATCCGGATGGTGAAGCACACGTCAGTGTATCAAGCTCGGAAACCACCACTCATAAAATGTGTACTCTAAAAACCGTTGGAAACTACATGGTTCGTTTATCCGTTTCAACATATTTGTCCGTCAAGAAAATTTAAGCGTAGTTATTGTATCTTTTTTCTCTTTCTATTCTTACTTCAATCCTAATTTGAAAAAGGTTTAGTAGCTATAATATATCATTTAATAGATGTATTTATATTTATTTCTCATTAAGCATTATTTTGATCTAGTACTTTCTTGATCAGTGTGTACGGTGAACTGTGAATAAATATAGTCAAGAGAGAATAGCTTTCTCAGGGTGAATTGGTAACGACAGAGAGACTATTTCGTCGATAAACTCTACCAAACAGGTCCTTATTATCGGTACACAACCGCTACTAGGAAAATAGCTTATTTCTCAACGGGACGCACATCTCCACTACAGTTCAACACGGAAACAGCAGTGGTTAGTACAGAACAAGCTGCGATGCAATGGCTCTCGGTATCGACCTCCGTTGTTCCAAAATCACATCAGGAAGTCCCTGGGGTCCGTGACATAACCCGTCAAGGCTGAAGCGGCTGCCGTGTAGGGGGACGCCAGGTAGATCTGCCCTTCCTTGTGCCCCATCCTGCCCGGGAAATTCCTGTTCGTCGTCGACACGCAGACCTATGTATTCAAATACTTGGGTCAAATTACCAAAACCACTTGTGTCAACAACATAGAATTGCAGCATTTACTGCCATGGACTTCTAACAAGTGCTAGCGTGTAGTCATGCAAACAAGTGCATCCCCAAACAAGGATATCTATCGTAGTACTTACTGCCTGATAGGGAGGAGCTCAAACTTACCAAGGGAGCATTTTCGTTTAGTGGTCCTAGCCACAATTTTTCACTAGGAACAATGAGAAGAGCAACCTAGAGCATACTGGTGGCTTGGGCTAGCAAATCCATACCCGTAATCAGCCTAAGTAAGATGGCAGCATGCCCAGTAATGTGAGAATATGGCAGTGTAAGAACCTTTTTTTAAGACGGAACAAATTTAGTTGGGATTCATGATTGAATATCCTATCTTCCGAGAATCAAGATAACGCTTTAGGTAAACGTAAAACAATGGAAGCTCCTTCTATGTTGATACCAAGCAGCATGTCTATTCTACAGAAATATTTGGAAATTTCCATAAGATACTTACCGTAGGTTCATTCATGCGTGCATATGTATCACGCGGACCACCCAAACAAGCACCACAATTAGGGCTAGCTGGCGTATCACAACCAGCCTCTTCAAATATCTGGGAGCAAGTTTTGCCACCAGATCCTGGTACATGGAGGCTATATATGTCCAGCCACACCTACAAAGATATAACATTCTTTCAGTAATCCAAACTACAAGATGATTGTTTCAGCATATTTTTACTGCAAATTATCACCTTTTGAGTTGCAGGGACGAGAAATGTGGGAACTTTAACCTTCTTTCCCTGTATTAAGGGAACAGTTTGAAGCAAGTCAGGTAATCATGGAGTAGTGTGGTTTGAGTACTATTACAACATTTCACAGTAGTATATTTAGTTTTATTCAGAAAGAACAATTAAAGGAATAGGATGGCTCAAGATGCTTCAGCAAGTAGTAATAGCAATACTTTGTGTCATTCAGTTACATGAGAATCAAGCTGGAAGTCTTTCATGGTGAGGCGGATGCATAAACCATAGTAATGAGCAAAAAGGTAACCTCACCCTCTTCTATGAAGAAACCTTGCTCACAACTAAACCATACTAAACTCTGACCAAACCCAACTTAGTTTGATCCTTATGCATAAACTCCAAAGCACGCCAATCCTTTTGGCCTTCAAAGTTTTGCTTATTCTAATTGTGCCCATGTGAAACCAGTATTTTTCTTTCAGCATTAATTTCAGTTGTCCATGTAAGGGGGCCAATGAGGTGAGGTGAATCCAAACCTGGTCCATGTTAGGTTCTCAGAGTCAGAACCTAAAAACATGCAAGTCCCTAACCCAACGAACTGCCTAATTAATTCGAAAACCAGGTTCAACCCTACTCTGAGTGCATCTCAACCTATTGAACTCCTGATAGTGATACTAGCCCATTGATTAGCAGTCCATACCAAGCTTTGGTAGTCCACTACCAGGCCTAGTTACACAATCTGCAACACTTTCTATTTTAACTTCATGATATACAGAGGCAACATAAGAAACCGACAAAATTGATACAAGTACACAACCATTGGCATGATCATACTCTACAAACTTCAAAATACATAGAAGATAGTGTCTACCAACACACATAAATAAACAAACAATCGTGACTATATTTAGCCATGCTACAAGAAGATAGGTTTCAAGCTTCTTACCGAAGCTAAGAACACCTTCGCAGCAGCAAAGAAGTCCTCAGTTTTACCACCAGTGCAAGAACCAATATAGACTCGGTCAATCTTGACATCATTGCATTCTCTTGCTAGAGCACGGTTGTCAGGCGAATGCGGCTGCAGGTCCACGGAACTTACAGCTTGGATTTTTTTAAAAAAAATAATAAAATCAACAAAAAGGATATAGAAATTGCAAAAGACTACATCAACAAACCTTGGCAACTACTGGCTCCAATTTGGATACATCAAACCGGTAGTCACTGACAAATCTGAAAACAAAGTCAACCAAAAAAATCAACAGCCTGTGCTATCACAATTCATAACATCACACAGACCTAGACAACAACATTCTGATTCTTGTATATATGCATACTCGACTTTAAAACCCAACACATCACAAAACATGAACCACTGTTCGCCTACGTAGGCTTATATATCTATCTACCGTACAGGAAGGATAGTGTTTAAATGCACAAGGACGGCTTAAATTTCCCAAATGACAACTATTGAGAAGCTCCTAGAAGTAGCCAAATCATGTCCATACCTAGCAAGCTCTACATCATTATGATCAGCTGAAGACAACAAAGAGTAGTAAAGAACCAGTTATTTCAAAGTTCTTTTAATGGCCTGAACATAGTATTATGAGATCCTTCTTTTTAGTTTAATTAATCAATGTGCAAATTTATGCATAGTATTTTCCACAAATGACTGGAGCAGAAGGAGCTCAAGAGCATAATTTACTGAAATGTGATTACTATTGATTTTGTTACAGTGATATGTCCTTCACTGTGAAAGCAGTGAACTGTAGTGATTATAAACTGACCATACAAGTTTTTTTATACAGGACAAGAGAAAGGACAGACTATAATCACCTGGCCTGAGCATCACTGTAGACAGGTTCATATTCGACTGATGTCTTCCCCTGCAGCGTACCACGATGACAGATAAGATGCCACAATTATCATGATGTAAAAATATTAGAAACTAGTTATTGTAAATTGCTCCGCTCACTCATTATCGCAAAGTTATTGGAAATTTTACTTTGAAAAGAAAAACATATTGCCTCAGCTCTACTATTAGCATTTCAGAGGCTAGTTCTATACCTCAAGGTACTTAAATGTAGTTTCATCAGCAGGAACAACACCATTCTTTCCACCAGCTTCAACAACCATGTTGCACAGTGTCATTCGCTCTTCCATCTAGCAAGTGTCAAAAAATAAGTTCAATTTTACATGGTACGATGATCAATTAAGCTAGTTATGAGCATGGAACACACATTTAGACTTTCTACAGTTGATCCAACAAACTCCATCGATTTGTATGTCGCACCAGCTACAGATATCTCACCAATAATCTGTAAACAGCAATTACCAAGGATGAGATGTCTCGATTACAACTAGAAACCAATTGCAAAACGAACAATTTTAGCATAACAATGACTATTTTGTATGCTTACTTGCAAAATCAGATCCTTCGCAAGTAAATAAGGTGGCATTTCTCCATCTAACACAAACCTGATAGTTGGAGGCACCTGAAAATAAGTTTAACAGATCAAAACGACATTTTGTTTTTTTGCGGAGGTAACCAAGAGTATCCACCATATGACAAAGAGATAGCATGTCCAAAGGCCATTATTTCTCACATTAAAAAAATATTTTTCAAAAATGTGGGAAGTGCAAAGAATGTACATTAATGGAAAAGAACTTTTTACTACTTCTGTCAGATGTCTACCTCGATTTTTTTTATATTTGACTATTTATAGAAGGCGTGTGGGTTGCTAAAGTCTCATCATCACATACAGAATCAAATCCAGAACTCCTGACACACCAATGAGATATAGAACCACAACTTTCACATATACTCACAAACATATGTCTTTGCCCCTTTTTAGTGTAAGACTGATTTTCAAATTCTATCTGGAAGTAATGAAAACTTTTTGCATACCTTGAGAAGAGCCTTCCCAGTGCCCATCACAAAACCTGCATCCGTGTTTCCAATTCCAGTTGCAAACTGACCAAAGGCTCCAGCATTGCATGTATGAGAATCAGTACCAAGGAGAACCTATACAAGAAGTGGTGCAGGTTAATCATGTATGGTAATCCTGTACTTATACCTTAGTAGTTAGTATGTCAGTAAGTACCTCGCCTGGTCGGCAGTGACCTTCTTGGGCAAGCGCAATGTGGCAAACACCTTTGTAGTCTGGATTTGCCTACAAACAACTCAAAATGTAAACGTTTTAAACAAAAATCTTCTTTTCCTTCAAAAGGAACATAACAACAAGTCTTATACGAGACAAACAAGCTATCGATTAAATGAATCGATAACGAAAAGGATATCATACTCTGAAATCGCTCAGGTCCTTGATGTCGTAGAAGTACTTGATCTTCTGCTCCATACAGAAGTCCCTAAGGATATCAACATTCCGATTTGCTCGCTCGTCACTGGTGAAGATGTAGTGGTCCGGGATGATGACAACCTTCTCGCGGTCCCATACCTTGGCGTCCTCCCCGAACTCCCGTTTGAAGATTCCGATGGTGCCCGGGCCGCAGACGTCGTGCGTCATCAGCACGTCGACGTCCACCCACACGTTCTCCCCGGGCTCCAGGCTCGCGCGCTCCGACGCCCGCGCCAGGATCTTCTCCGTCATCGTCATCGCGCTCTTTACCTGAACCGCACGAAACAAGAAGGGCATCCACATCTGTTCGACAATTACATCGAAAACGGCAGCTTGGGGCGTCCCAGTTCGGGATTCAGAAGCGTACCGAGCCAGTGGAGGCCGGGACGCGGGGCCCTTGGGCGGGCGTGGCGACGGCGCGGACGCGCTCGGAACGCACGCGCCGTCGACGTGCGTTCACGCGCTGCTGCTGCGTCGGCGGCGCCGCGGCGAGCTCCTTCTGCGACAGGGGTGGCGAGGCAAGGAAGGGGTCAGCAAAGAGAAGCGTTTCGCGGCGGGCGGGGGAGGGGGTGCGAAGCGAGGGGAGAACCTTTTGGGCGAAGGCAGCGGAGGCCTTGGCGGCGGCGGAGACAGAGATAGAGGCCATGGCGGCGCGCGGTCGAAGCGTCGAACACCTTGAGGTCAAGAGAGGGTGGTGCGGCCGTGGCGGGCACGAGACGTGCGTGTAAGGGTTCAGCCGCTAGTGGAAACTAATATAGCGTGTGTGCGAGACTGCGAGGTGACGTGTGCGATTTGAACCATTCGATTGAGATCGGACGGTGATGGGCTTCAGTAATAGTATGGCTTTGTGTGATGTCGGTATGAGCTGTGTCAGCTTTTTCTCTCTCGTTCTCGTTTGTTGAGTGAGAGAATTTGAATGAATATTTGTTAAAATAGAAAGACGCTTTTTCTCTCCCATTTCGTTGAGGGAGAGAATTTAAATGAATATTTGTTAAAATAGAAAGACAGAGAGGGGCAAAGAGTTGAACAGTTGCTCGATGTATATACATCATATAATGGCCCCTGGGAATGCCGGCCTCCCAGAGGTGCCAGGTGTCATTTTTGCGTTTTTACGAAAAAGTCCCTCCACTTCTTTAAATTACGGATAGATCCTTGTAAATTACGAATAGGTCCTTCGTGATTTTTTGTGAGGGAAAGAATTTTTTTTTGAATCGCGTTTGGGTCCCTCGCGCGCTGTTTTGCAGAAAACACCTCCCGTTATGTTCAAATAGCGAGCAAGCCTTTTTCTAATTTTTCAGGATAGCGAACAGGTCCAAAAACGTAACAAACAAGTCCTTGCTCCTTACGTCTAGGTCCTTTCTCCGTTTTTTTAGTAAGATAGACCCGATAAATTTCAAAATTCCGTTTAGATCCCTACACGTGGTTTATAGCTAAATTGAAAATCGCGTTTAGGTCCTTTCATCGATTTTTTCCCACACGGTTTTTTTTTAAAAAAGGAAAAAACGGCTTTATTAGAAAACACAAATTCGTCGAGGGTTTATAGCTGAATTAGAAATCGCGTTTATGATTTTTTCGTCGCGGCGCGGTAACGCGCGCAAACTTAACCTAGTAATTATAATATTTAAATTATTTAACCGGTGGGAACCATCTATTGGTGGGTGTAGAGTTATCAAATATTCAGAAACAAAGTGAATATAGCCTAAATGGCTTAAGTTGGCTCGGTGAGGTAAGAGGAGAAAATGCTGTTGAGGTCGTTAAACATGACTCAAAACGAAATATGGAGAGGTTATGTTATATGCATCTCTTTCTTTCTTTTCTGAAATTCTTGCCTTTTTATCTAGTGAAGTATTGTATTCCAAATCGGACATGTGGGATGCAACCTTGCAAGCTCTCTCACCCTACCATTTCACTCAGATGCCAGCTGTAATAGATGTGATTTGCGTTATATATTATTTGGCTCATATGAATTCAAGGGTTTAGTTGGAACACATGGTTGCTACGTACTTCCTCTCCAAATGTTTGGTGTCTAAACAAAATAAGGTTGAGTTTGTTTAGACTGGAGTTTGAGCTTATTTGGCTAGAGCTGAAAGAAGCTGCTGGAGCTAGATGAGGATGTCAATTTTTCGTAAATAATAGCTAAATTGTAAGGGTACCAGGGAAGTGGAATTTTTAGAAGCTCCAGCCACCCCGAGAAGCATCGTTTTCCTTGCTTCTCTCGCGTAGTGCAAATTGGGTTGGAGCTTCTTCTCTCCATCTGGCTAGAAAAATACTGTTTGTTTTGGATTATAACTTATAGAAGTGTAAAAACCAAATAAGTCCAAGCTCAAACCTAAATAAACTGAGCCTAAGAATACAACAAAGCCTAAAACACAAAGATAGAGCACGGGCAGACGGGCTACTACACACAAACATTGCTAGAGGCCAAGAGCAGGAAGATGTTGATTGGATTTCTTTGCCTGAAAGAACGAGAAAACAAAACATTTTCAGCTTCCAGGGCCACACAGAAAAGGTCAGTCACCGTACCCACTGACAAGCCATCTTCCAACATACTTACATCCGTAATAGGTTGTGTCTGGACTCACCGCCGTCGGGGCGTGATGGGCCTGCCCCCCAATGCCCATGAAAGAGTATATATGCGTTAGCTCTCATTGAATTAGGCAATTAGCACTTGTTCGATTAGCACTTATCGACTGATTGAATTAACACTTATTTTATCGATGGGCACAGCTACAGTTAAAAGGGCTTTCTCGATAATGAAGATTATCAAGATAGATTTACGTAATAAGATAAGTGACGACTGGCTGAATGATATTATAATTTGTTATACTGAGCGAGATGTGTTTGCAAAGATAGACATAGAAGATATTTTACAGTATTTTCAAAACATGAGGACTTCCAAATATCAACTATCGTCTCTTGTGAAATAATAAGTGGTACGTTTCCTAAATCCTTGCAAGTTACAAGTGTTACATATTGTACTTACTTTGAATATCAATCATTAGTAGAGGTTTATTTCATTTTTAGGCCCTCTATTTTAAAAAATTTTGGCTCCGCCACTGCCTGGACTAGCTACATTTGCTAATTAACTTGGCCCCTACGCTTGCAAATTTGCTAACTTGACCCCTACGTCTTCTTAGGGCCACTTCTGTCCCAATCACACTACACTACAGACGATACACGTTTCACTCAGATGCATGTAGCTGTGCCGTAACTGCAGTAGTTTTTTTATATGCCACTGAAAGTTTACATCATCTCTTATATGGGCATGTTTATTTTAGTTTTTGATTTTGGATTCTGACCTTAAAAGCAGAGTTAAAAACAAACCGTCTGATTCTAAAATCCGATTCTCACAATCCAGCCCACCCATATACACTAGAATCCAAAATCCACTTCATATGTGCTTTTGAATTCCAAATTTTAGAGAATCAGTTTCTCTACAACTATAATCCAGAATCGGCTTTTAAAGAATCCAAAACTAAAACAAATAAACCCTTATTATCTCACTGATATATAGATTCTGATCCTACATATAAGTAACACTCTCAGATATTTTTCTTAAATTTCAGTGATAATTAATCCTTACATATGCCTTCTCACACTAGTAGCACAGACGTGTACGTATACACTGCGTCCTGTACGTGTGCGCGTAGACATGTTTGTACCATCAAGCTGCGCGACTTCTGTATGGGCTTTGGGTTCATCGGAGTATCGTCCGTTTGGAGAACAGTAGATGCCAGCCCAGGTGATGTGGAGGGACGCGACAGCCCAAACAAGTGCTTTAATGCGATCTACGCCTGTCTTATTAATAAAATGCTCAAAGATGACACGTGGAATATTAGATGGCAACTTGGCAAGGCCATCAAACTTAACAAAGTAAAATGAGCTTCTTCTAAACTTTTATTTCTTCAATACAAGTATCAGAATAACTACTTAAAGAATATCATATAAAACAATATTCGATCAGTAGTCATGCACAAATCTTCAGTTCAATCGTTGCGTGCGTACCCTTCCATCAGATGGCTGCTCAGAACCCAGCGGTAGCCTGAGTTAAATATATGTATCGTAAAATTATAAGAGATATGATAGAGTTAATTAGGATGATTTATATCTATGCGGTTTCTTCGTATCGCTAGTAACTTCCTATATCTATATACAGTAGATTGATTTTATTTGTAAGTCACTACAGTGTACTCTATATATTAGATTTGTCCGTAACGCTCAAGTAATATAACAATCTAACTATTCCTGCTATTATATTCTCTTCAGCTTGGACTGATCTGATACAAATATATGGTTTTAAAATGTAGCAGCATGGCAACAGTATCACGCCATTGATATAATTTACATTAATTGTAAATATTGTAATACTATCGATACGTACTACATCACAAGTTGCATTGTATATTTTACAATGGATCACACAAATCTATATTTCTCGTAAAATAAGATGCCATAAACCTGTCCTGTATATCATATCATATCAGTCAAAATGTGTCCCACGCTAAAAAATTAATTCAGTCAAATTATGTCCACATAACAATAATATATCTTATGACGTGCTAATAATATACATATAGCCACAACGAAATGGACCCAAATGCATATCAATACTTTGGAAATCGTAATTAAGTAAGTGCTTCTACACCCTTCTCAAATATACATTATAAACTATTCTAAAAAAATTATAAACTAACAAAAACACGTATACAAGTTCTTCTACTTGGCGAAAAGTTCAAAGTAGGTAATACGGTAAATAAAATAACTACGCATATATATTGTGGTTAAAATAAAATAGCTACGGTTTGCTCCGAATACTATTTACATTAGTTTTTCCTCGATTGTGATTTATTCTTTGAAACAAAAGGGCACGAGACTCTTTGCTAAATTTATCGATTTTCATTAAGGCAAAGTGGCAGGTTTCTTTAAAAATTTCACATAAATTATATATCACCGGATTGCTATAAATTTCCTAGCTCCAAGCAAACCTGAAACGGCGTAGTTGTACAGGAAAATCCCTATGAGAATTTTGATTTGCGTTGACTTGGGGTTGACTCGTTTGTATTGATCACATTTTTGTGGAAAAATTAGTCCAGTGACACTCAATTCGTTGGCTTTTTGTGATATGTCTATGACATGTGGGTCCATCTGAGTCTATGACAGTGGGCTAAGGTGTCATAAAGCGAATCACGAATTTTAAAGAGTGTCAGTGGCGCCAATCTCCCCATTTTTGTAGTTAAAGCATCTAGCATATTAGTGGCAGTATTAATTAGTATTCATCAGTTTAATTAGCCAAGGTTACGTACTACGCTGCGTCATGTGAAATTTCACCGCACGACGCTGCGCCGTGCGAATCTGGAAAATTCAATCGTGCAACGCTACGCGGCGTGACATTTGGTTTGATGGATATCTTTAAAATTATTTTCATAATTTCGGTTTTCTTGGTTTTTTAGAAAAAACGAGTTGCTAGGAGTCGATGACAAATCTATGGATTGCTATAGGAGCCATCGGCAAATCTGTGAAATTTTTTTTAAGAAAACCGTGGAGGAATCTAATTGTAATTTAATTTTTTTGCGTAATTTTGATTTTCTTGTTTTTTTTAAAAAAGGGTCGTTAGGACCCATCGACGTATCTGTGGACTGCTATAAACCATCGATGAATCTGTGGTCCAACAGATATTTGTGGAAAAAAATGCATAATTTTGGTTTTCTCTTTTTAAAAAAAAGGCTGCTACGAACCGTTGGTGAATCTGTGGATTGCTAGGAGCAGTTGGCGAATCTGTAAATTTTTTGGAAAAAACCGTGGAGGGACCTAAAAGTAATTCTGTTTTTTTTTATAATTTTGGGTTTTTTTAAAAAAAGGGTCGCTAGGACCCGTCAACGAATCAGTGGAATGCTATAAACTATCGACAAATCTGCGGTTTTTTTAGAAAACCGTGAAAGGATCTAAATATAATTTCTTTTTTTTCGGGTCCAACCTGCTAAAAACTGATTTCTCGTGACCTAAACATAATTTTGTCGAATCCACTCTGCAAAAAACCGTAGGAGGACCTGAACGTAAACTATAGATGGACCTAGACATAATTTTAGTTTTTTGAGTCCATTCTTCTAAACATCGACCAAAGGATTTAAACGTAATTTTAAATTTTTTAGAGGACCTTTTCGTGGAAATGGTGACGCGGCGCGGCCAATTCTCTCCTGTATAATATTTAGTATACGTTGTTCTCTCCCTTTTGAGACCACGGGAGTTGATTAGGGTTGAACGGTTGAAAATGTGTGTGAGAACTGAACATGGTCTTCGTTTAGGCTAATCTAATGCCTTGCCACTTGCACTAAAGCTGGTTTGGCATGTACCGACCTTTCTTGTGCAAAGTTCAATTGTATATTTATTTCATGATGTTATCATAGATCTAAGCTTAAGAAAAATAATAATAACGATCATTATATCCAACTGCCTCAATGTATATCTTGTAGTCAAAACCAAGTAATTGACTTTAGCTAGTAGATGATATGGTCGAATTTGGATAGAAAAGGAAAAGTTTTTTTTTCTTTTATAGGGGAAAAGGAAAGGATTTAACTCTACGTGTGATTTTTATCATGTCTTTGAGCATCATTTTGTGATAGGAAAATTTGATAAATCATGCAAGGTGGTTGTAACGACCCTTATTTTGGCATAAAATACTAAAATAAGAATATATATGCATATAATACTAGCCCCATGATCAGTGGCTAGCACACACATTTACAATAATTGATAACATATCCGTACTCAATATTATATATGATAATGATAATTTATACAATATGGTCTTACAAAGCATAGTATATTACAGCAGAAAGAAGCAAAAGACATGTAGTGTGCCCATCCAACCCTCAGGCAAATGACAAAGCATAAACCCTAGAAAAATTAGCTAATAATATTCCTGCAACATGCATCAAGAAACATGTCATCAGGAGGTTCGCTATCTTCACCTAAACCAACAAATAAACAAAGGTGAGTACTTTCGCACTCAACAAGATTTAAGGTGGTATTTGCAAAATGTTATAATGCAGGCTTATGTCAAAAGGAGGTTTCTAGGTTAATTTGCATAAAGCGAAATTTAATTTGTAAATCAAGTAGTAATTTTCAAAATGGAATTTATAAAAGCAAGTTTGATTGATATGAAAATAACAAGTGTGTAAAGCATATAGTAACAACTCACAGTCCTCCACGACGTGAGCTTCGATTCGTCCATTGCCAACACGTGTCATAAATCCAGTTCTTGCCAACACATAGCACAACAGTTGATACCAATACTTGCCAACATATGGTACAGTATGTATCATCTGCGGGGTAAGCTTTTCAAAATATACCTTTTTAAAAATATAAAACAACTAACTAGTGCAGATGTACCAAGTATCCCTGCCCACGGAAATGGTTTTTTGAAAAGATGTAGACTCTGTAAAGATGTAAAACTTTACCCATAAGACATGACCGATTCTTTGTTGTAAGTTCAACCTTCATTAGTTATGGTTTTGGTGTTAATGACAAATCTAATCTTGTATTAATGACAAATCCAATATTAAGCTTATCCCCTAATGCGATAGTGTTATTAATGTCAATCTTATATCGAGACTAACTTTGTCTGTTTAGAATATCTTTGTTTAGTCTCATCACATGGAAAAATGGAAAACTCAAGGTATGTTTGCATATTCATCTTAATGTTAGTTGCATACTTTGGAGTCAAGTTAAAATATGAATATCCCCGTTATATTAACCACAAAATGTGCATCATGTTTCCCAATCCATATATTACATGGATGCACACACTTAGGGGGAGTTCGTGGTTTAACTTGATAGTTTCTTCGTATTGATCGATTCTGTATTGACACACATAAGGATCAAGACAAAGAAACTAAATCATTGAGTATATATTTGAATTGCCTAGTTATAAGTATACTCATGGTAATATAGGATATACTCCAATATGATCAAAGTAAGTATGTGCATATTATATCCAAGTCAATCATATTCATGCACATATACATGTGGAGTTTATTCTATAGTTGATGATTTAGAGTAATGATCATTTCCATACAATTTACATATAATGGATCATTACTTTTCATCAACGTGAGTATATGAAAACTTGTGTAGTTGATATATACTCATATCAATTTAAATGATAATTTAAATTGAGTTTATTTGTCTCATTAATCATTAAAGAACACTTCATCATGTGTTGATGATGCTTCGTGATTAATTAAAGACAAATGAATAGTTCTTAAGTATAATTAAGCATGTGTTGCATTATTATACTTAAGACACAATTAAATCATTTCAATTGATTTAGGTTGTGCTCAATTGATCTAGAGGCATCCATTATGTGTTAATGGAGTGCAAGAGATAATTGAGACAACCATGCATCTTGGACTAACTATGTTTATGAGTTATGATTGAGTTAGGTCCAAAGATGGATGAGATGATAAAGAAGAGGAGTCGAGTGGATATCCCGGGGAAGTATCAAAGTAAAAATCATAAAGACCCCAAAGGGGATTGCTTGCGTGCGGCGACGAAAGGTATAACTAGATAGGCTAAGGACTTTTGTAGTCTTTGAGTCTAAGGTTTTATCGCCGTACTATTAAGAGGGATCGTTTCCTAGCTTGAGCTTCATCATGTGTTGGTGATCTCAATCCGCGTTCACTCAAGCTCAAATCTTATGTTGATTTGGTTTTTGCATTGTAACACCCCAATTTTTGCTTTTCTTGCATTTAAATGGTATTTTGAATTTTTGGGAATTTCTGGAATTTATTTGGATTTATTTGGAATTATTTGAATTTATTTTGAATTAAACCATTTATCAAATTAATTAAATAATAGAAAAGTTAAAATAAAATTTTGCTGAAAATATTTTATTTGAGTCACAAATGTCCTAAAATATTTTTGGGAATTTTTCCAGAATTTTTTATAGTATTTTTAAAGCCCCAAATGAATTATTTTATTTTCGAATTATTTTTATTCGAAAAGGAATTAAAATCCGAATGAACAGTGTTGGGCGAACACTGTGCGTCTGCTCGGAAAAACCCTAACTCCGCCATTGCTCGATCCGGATCCGACGGCTCACGCGTTACCACGCCACCCAATCCGAATCGCCGGATTCCGCCGCCGTCGTGTGGGCCTCGGTTTCAGCGATTCACGGACGTCGAGGGCACTATTTAAGGCGCCGCCACCGTGTCGTGATCTCCACCTTGCGCCGCACCCACCAGACACCGCGCACTACCGAGACGCCGCCGCCTCGCCGCCAAGCTCGCCAAAGTCCCCGGCCTTCCGCCGAAGTTCTTTGCGCCGTTCCACCGCCACGGTCACCTCCACCGTCGCCCGTGCCACCCTCGAACTCACCTCGTCACGCCGCGTCGGGAGCGCTACTTCTTCACGCCGGAGGAACGTCGGAGCGCCGCGGGCATCGTCGTCTTCCCCAGCTCCGGTGAAGCAGCGCCGCCGCACCGTCTCCACCGAGCCCGACCTTCACCAGCCGCACGATCCAGATCCAACGCTTCGGGTGAGTCCACGTCGCCCTAGGAACAGTGAACCCCATCTTCTAACCTCCACCGTTAGATGCAAATCCGAGGGCCACCGTCGTGCCACGTCGCTCCTCACTGTGCACGTGACGCTGACAAGGCGGACCCACATGTCAGTCTCACCGCACGTTCACTGTGCGCATGAGTCGCTGACAAGGCGGACCCACATGTCAGTCTCACCGCACGAGCACTGTGCACATGAGTCACTGACAGCACGGGCCCACTCGTCAGCCGCACACACCGTGCGTGTGACGTCACTGTTGACGTCATGCTGACGTCACGGTGGGACCCACTTGTCAGCGAAATAGCCGGTCAGGGCTGACGTCAGCAGGGCCACGTGTCACTCTCTGGTGGCGACACGTGTCACAGATGACGCAATAATTAATTTTCCGAAAAAGAAAATATTTATTTAATTCGGTTTATTGATTTTAAATGTATTTTGAAACTTCAAATGCTTATAACTTTTGCGTTTTAACTCCGATTTGAGTGATTCCAATTTCTATAAATTTGTAAAATCAAGCTCTTTCTGTTTATGAATTTTATTTGAATTTTAGGCTTGAGTTGCTCTCTGTTTTATTTATTTATTGCTATTTATTTGCGTTACGCGTAGACGTTGAAGTGCCCGAAGGTTTCGAGGGAGAAGTTCTGACCCAGGAGCAAGTTCAGGACCCGGAACCAGCACTTTTTGAAGGCAAGTTGTGTTTGATCATGTTGAACCTATTAGAGCAAATTATTTTGATTTAAATTATTGCATGCTAATTTGATAGAAATGAGTTGAATAAGTTTTGGGATTAGCTAAATGCCTAGTTGTTGTATGCTACCTTGTCGTATATAATTGTAGGCCATGAATTCTTTGTCACCCTAGGTTATGGATTAATAGTTGGACATTAATAATTTGCCAACATGGGTTGAGTAAACCGAAGTAGTATGCTTAGCCCTGCCACGTGGACATTTCACGATTTTGGAATACCAAAGTGAATATTGACTTAATGAGATATTGAACATGCTTTGTGAATGAGACATGTGTTATTGAGTTGATGATGGCACGTGGTGCAATGGTAAAGAACCGGAGTGGGAAAATGATTTAGACTGGGCAAATGGCAAGATTGTTTCGTGGGCCAAGAGTGGCAATCAGGGTCGATTTGGTTTTATTGGTTTTGGATAATTGAGATCACACTTGGTTAGTCTTGCCTCGGTCAACTAAGGACTTAACCTTGCGAGCATTTGAACTGAGTCTCTCATACGACCACAAGCTCCGTAATGGGATGGGCTTAGCTGAGTAAACCGGGAAATCTATTCTTTGGTACTGTCGTGGTGGTGTGAGGCCGGAGAAGCGGAATGAGAACTCACATGGCGCAAGAGGGGGGCCCTGGGTGTGGTAACCAGTCCCTCCAGTGTTGAAACCTTAGCGGGCAGTACCTACTGGGTTTAGATGGAACTTTGGAAAAGCTTCGTTCACGGTTATTTGCCTTGGTGGTATTTGACCGTATCTTGTGGGTAAAGTGTATAACATCTGCAGAGTGTACAACCTATTGAATAGCCGTGCTCACAGTAATGAGCATCGCTTCAGTGATTACGGTCAAGGGTTAGATTTTCATGAAAATGAATTGTTTATGGAAAATGCTTGGGGTTGGTAATGAGGAACTTGACATAGGATGGAAATATGATTGTGATTAAAATGTTTGTGAAAGCTACTATTCTTATTATTGTTTTGCTGCTTTGCAAATTATTATTGTTATTCTTAAATGTCAGACTACTCATGAACCATAGCCTATCCTTTGTACTAAGCCATGCATGTAGAATATTAGAATTGCATTCTCATGCATAACTTCTTTGAGTGCTCAAAGTACTCACCCCACAACAACACAACTTCAGTTGAAGAAGAAGCAAACCCTGCTCAGGAGGAGGAGTATCAGGAGGAGCCGACAAACTAGGGAGCGAGCCCGATCGATTACTGTGGCAAATTGGTTGGCGCCACGAGTTTATTTTATTTCATTGCATTTGAATATTTTAATAAGTCTTCGCCCTGCGAGGCGTATCTTTGTAACTTGACCATAAGGTCGATCAACTAGTTTGAGTATTTAATCAAAGTACTTATTATTTCGTTGGTTATGACTGTGATATGTACCAATGTTGAGACTGTGTGCACTAGCGTGATCCTGGACTAGTGCTGAATACACAGAGGGTCCAGATTTGCAAATTCGGGTCCCGACATGCATTAAGGTTAACCATTTGGCATGTGTTGCAAATAGGTTAAGCTTATGCTTGGTTGTTTTGCATTATGCTCTGATTTGCATGTGTTACAAAGATGAAAGAGTATATGTATTTGGTTTTCGCATTTTGCTTTGATTTGCATGTGTTGCAAATAGGATAAGCTAATGCGTTGGCTTTTGCGTGGAGTTCACTTTTGCATGTGTTGCATTAGTTGAAGCTTCACGTTTTGGTTCGCAAAACATCTTTATAAAACCCTTGGTGTTGCTTGGAGCTAAGTTTTGCATGTGTTGCAAAAGGAGAGAGCTCAAGCATGATTTTGTGTTTGTGTGGTCGTATGGAGCTAGAGGCTTGCATGTGTTGCGAGTAAAGAGCTCATACGTGTGATTTGTTTTTAGTTGAAGATTGGTTTTGGTGTTGCATGGAACTAGAGAATTGCATGTGTTGCAATTAGAGAGTTCATGCATCTTGATTTGATGTTGCTTGGAGCTAGACTTTTGCATGTGTTGCAAAGAGTAGTGCTCAAGCATGAAATGTGTTTATTGCGTTATTTGCAAGTTCGTTGTGCGAATAAACTGAGGTTTATGAGTCCGGAATCCCGAGAGCATGTGAGTGGGGCTTGCAACAGGTGTTGACAAGTTGACCGGGTCTTGTGTTGACCTTCACATGGCTAGGGGGATTAATCTCATAAACTCGAGTTTGATTTGCTTAATACGTTTTGCAAATAGTCTTTGAGTTGATTGCGAAAAGTGTTTTTGCAATTTGGGTTGAATTCTTTGAGCATGGGTTGAATTGGTGCAAATGTGTTTTGCACGGGTAAATGATCATGTGTTGATCATCCTTGAGGCTCAAAGAAGTGCATTTGATTTTCGGAGAAAAAGGTTTGAAAAATTGGGGCCGAGCCTGCTTGGGGCGGTCGGACCGCCTGTCCGGTCGGACCGCCGGGTCCGGCGGACCGGCGGACCGCCCCGGCTACCGATTTTTCCAGAGGCGGCGATCTTCTTTGGTGCGGCGGTCGACCGCCCGGTCCGGTCGGACCGGCCGTTGACCGCGCGCGCGTGCGTGTTTTCCAGAGGCGTGTGTTTTTCGGTGTTTGCTGTCGTTTGCCTGGCGGTCGGACCGGCCTGGGTCCGTCTTGGCCGGCCGTGCGGTGCGACGGTGTGCGTCTTGGTCGGACGGACGTGCAACGGTCAGAAATCCGACCGTTGCCCTGTGAGGAGCGGTCGGACCGGCCGAGGCCCGGTCGGACCGGAAAATGCTGATTTTGCCCGTTTCGCCCCCAAACGGCTAGTTTTCTTGGTGGGGGCTATAAATACCCCCTTGGGGGGCTTGGGCAGGGGGTTGGCTGTGTGTGGGAGTCATTTGCATGTGTTGCTCTTCTCCCTTTGGTTCTTGAGCTCAAGAGTGAAACTAATTGCATGTGTTGCAATTAGGAGTGGGTTTGAGAGGCTCTTATGCATGTGTTGCACTTGAGTGAGGTCCTTGTGCATGTGTTGCACTTGGTGATCACCGGGAGCGCATTCGTTGTGCCCGGTGAAGTTCGAGCGAAGGAGCGGCTTGTTACTCTTGGAGGTTGCCGACTCCTAGACAGGCGTGGCGTCGTCTTGGGAGCTCTCAAGGTTGTGAGAAGCCCCGGCAAGTTTGTGAAGGTTCGGGTTGAGCCTACGCGCGAGCGTGAAAAACCACGACTAGTGGAAAGAGGCGGGTGCTCGAGCGGGAGCCGGTCCAAGTGTGGGCTAGCCTCAACGTGGACTAGGGGAGACCGGCAAGTCTCCGAACACCACGGAAAAATATCGGTTGTCTCTTGTCTCATTTATATTCAAGCACTTTACATTATTGAATATTTATCAATTGCTTGAATTAGAATTGCTAGTATTATTTAGTTGATCAATTTAGCAATTCTTGTGTAGAGACATAATTTAGATAGTGCACATAGTGAGCCTAGTTGATTTAGGCCTTAATTGTCAAAACCGAGTTTATCGCTTCCGCATTATAATTGTGTAGGTTTTGACATAGGGGTTGATTAGAGCGAATTGATTAGTGAGCGATCGAATTTTGTAAATCGCCTATTCACCCCCCTCTAGGCGCATCCTCGACCCTTCATTTGTACAATCGATATTGGCACACTTCTTTTGGTGTGACGCAGAGTGTCATTATATAACTATCACATTACCTAGCCCTAATTTTGCACCAGCCCAGCGATGACAAACCCATACTACGATGGCAGAAGATATTTGTACACACGGTACGACAAATGGTTTCTAAAAGGACCGGGATGTCGCCTAGAGGGGGGTGAATAGGCGATTATAAAATTTAATTCGCAGCGGAAACAAACAGTTCGGATAGTTCAAAATTTCCTTCGGACTGTCCGAGTGATTTGGATAGTCCGAGTGACTTTTCGGATAATCCGAATAGCTCTACGCACAAAAACCCTAACAAATAGATCTGAGCTATCTAGTGAGTACGACTAACCCCAAATGAGATCTGTGAGTTTAGAGTACCTCTAGTAGAAGAGTACTCACCAAACCACTTCACAAAAGCTTGCCACAACTTGAAACCCTAGGTCTCAAGAAACCACAAATGGGGGAAAACAAAGTAATCTAAGAAGCAACGAAATGCACAAGTAGTTTTACCCGAAGTTCGGATCTTTGAGGAGATCCTACGTCTCCGTTGAGGCGGCACCAAGCCGGGGTCTCTTTCAACCCTAATCCTCTAGGTATTGCACTAAGCACTCACCTACTTCTTCTTGAATCCTTTGCTTGCGGAGGTGGATCCGACCTTCACAAACTTCCGGCGGTGTCCCACACGAAGATTAGGAGCTCACCGACGACTCCTAGCCGTCTAGGAGTCATCAACCTCCAAGAGTAATAGATGTGCCAAGAAATCCACGAGAGAATGATTTTTGTGCTCAAGATGAATCAATATCACTAGATCTATCAATCTCTCAACTCACTCAACCTCAAAAGATTCACAAATCAAAAGATTGAGAGGGAGTGAGGGCTTGAGCTCTTGAGGTTGGAATGGCAGCAAATGAGTGGAGTAAATGCTCTAAGTGCTGGTAGGTGAGAATGGGGCTTTTATAGCCACTCAAAAACTAGCCGTTTTGAAATCTGTCCGAGTCTGTTCGGATAGTCCGAACTTATGTTCGGATAGTCCGAACAGAGAAAGTATTAGGCAACCGAGCGACTCAGTTTGGACAGTTCGAACATTTCTTCGGACAGTCTGAACACTTCGGATACTCCGAAAAATCTTCGGACACTCCGAACCCAAATAAACTTGACCTAACCGAGGGGGTGTACTCGGATACTCCGAACATATGTTCAGACATTCCGAACCCAAATTTGCCTGACCAACAGAGGGGGTCAGCTCAGACATTCCGAATAAAAGTTCGGATACTCCGAACTGTTTTAAACAAAATGCCCCCAAGACTTTATATGTTGACTCATTTTGTGACTAAGATTCATCATTAAGCACATTAAGTCATTCTAAAGCTATTTCTCGTCATATCCCTCTTTATAGTACGGCAATCCTTAAACTCAAATAAAAATAAAACTTGATACACAATAATTGAGTCTAATCGATGCCATTTTCTCCTTTATTTTGAGGGTGCCCTTTTCCTTCGTAGCTTTCTCATGAATGCGATAATCTGTGTCACAAAGCCTTATAGAGCTCATTAGTCACTTAATCTTGTTATCATTAATCACCAAAATCAATAAGGGGCCTAGATGCACTTTCAGTTTCACATCCTACTGTCTTGTTTCTCCCTATAGTATATTGTACACCATTTTATCAATAAACATTTATTCCATAATCATCTCGGTATGGACGTCCCTTCGAGCAAACCTGCACCGGAATGACCGTACTACTATAGCCTTTCAGTATGCAAAGCTAGTTCTAAGTAACTTAATAGGTTAAGACTATCCCATACCAGTACTTGTGGTTGTACGGTAATTCTTGAATATAATGTGCACTGCGTTCAGTCCTAAATTCAACACAAACGATAATCTCCTCTACACTACGTGCAAGCCACATGCACATCCAGGCTATTGCTAGTAATCGCCCTCGCCAAAATTATATTTTTATTTTTAGTAAATTACCATTGAAGACATTAATCATCATGTCCACAATTCATCATAAACAATAAAGCCTCCTGCTTGTGTACTCATTTCTAAAGCATACTAAGGGGGCGTTTGGCACAGCTCCAGCTCTAACAAAATCCATTGAGTTGGTGGAGCAGGATATTTCTAGCTCCAGAAATTTATGGAGCTGGAGCTGTGGGTATATCAAGAATGTTTAGGTGGGTTACCTTGTTTACATTTTAGACTAAAAATATAAACTTAATTCACTTTATTTTAGCCTACAAGCTCCAAATCTAAGGTGGAGTTGGGATTTGGAGTTCTGCCAAACAGGGTCTAAGTAGATAATGTATAAAGGAGTATACCCATTTTGATGTCATTGTATGTCTATCCATAACCTAGGGTTATCACCAATTGCTATTGATTAAGGGAAACCATCAATGAAGGTTATATCTACCGGTATTCACAATATAGCAAATTTTATAGAAAATACACACATGCATAGCATAAATAGATTTGATAAAACAAAATGAAAATCAAAGGGGTGCTTGCCTTGCTAATTGTTGTTTATGATGAAATTGAGGTCGCAGTCGGTGTTGTCGACGACGGAATTAGTAACGTCGTGTTCTACAAGTCATTCAATGGAAATATAGCAAATAACAAACTTTTTAATAAGAGCAAAAAGAAATTAGATAGAAAATAGAAATCTATTACATAAAATAGGTTGGTTTACGGTTAGAGTTTCTTAATTTTATATATGCATTTTATTATGTCTTTTAAATCTTATTTATCATTAGGAGTTCTAGGCTATGTTGTAACAAAAATTCTTGTTTTCTATAGATTGTTTATCCTTATTTCACGAATTCAAGAGGCTAAAATTATATATATTTATATGTATAATTTCAATTCAACAGGCTAACATTATTTGGATTAATATAATTGACACATTAGTCATTATGCAGTATGTCATGTGTAAACAGTACTTAACCCTAAATATTTTTGCATAAGTAGTTATTTGTTCATGTTAGGTCTAAGTTTAGGTCGTTCGTTATATACCCATGGTTTTAAGAAGGTTCTAGAGATACAAATACTTTAATTACTAATTTCTTATTACTTAAGTTCATTTACTTGTATTATGGATTTTAGGATTTATAATGCGCAGGGTTATGCTTTTAATAAGATTCAAATGCCAAGCATGCTATATTAGAATTGTTTTTACATAATAGGATGATCTTGCCTTAAGGAATATTTCTAAGCCAGTTTAATTAGTATTAATGTTTATCCGAGTTGTTTTATTTACTTCCTAATCTTATGTATTACTAATATTTACGTTATAAAGTGTTAATACTTCATTTTAGATTTGCGGCTACATGTTACACAATCATGCAACCATTTTTGTAGCATTAGCAAGTTATGACCCTAGAAGTGCCTTAAAATTGGTTTTTGCATCTTTCAGCCTTTGTTTGCGAAAGTTATTTAATATCTTATTTTATATGAATATGGAAAATGAAGTCTTTTTTGAACTTATTACAAATCAGATCTTTTTGCCGACTAATATGATTTTGATCTTAGGAATATTTTGAGATTAACCCTACATGACCTAACATTTAATTATGCTATTATGTTTTGGTTATGCTCTGAATCCTTAAGTACATATATCATATGAAAGTATATTCTGATCAAGAGGCTAAGTGCAAACTATGATTGGTTATAATGATTTTTACTATATTAAGTGTTTGGATATATAGGTTATTTAGGAACTAGTTTCTTTTACATTTGCACCTATTTATGGACTTTACATACTAAGCATATGTATATATTTAAAGCAAGATTACAAACTTGATTCAAACTTAAAAAAATATGATTTTTTTTTCATAATAGTGGTATGATGGTCCTAATGAAGCATAAGAATTGGTTTCACCATCATTTGAATTTATTTGCACTAGTTGCAACTATTTTGATTTTCCAAATCTAAATCAAACTAGATTTAAATATAAATATTTTTTGCATATTTGGAATACTTATTTCCTCAGGAACATTTTAAAATTTGTTTCATGATTTAAGGAGTGATGGTTTGTATATTTGTAATAGTAACCATATTAGAGTTTGTTTGAATTTTAAATTCAAATAATTCAAATTGAGTTTTAAAATTAAATATTTTTGCATAAATAGGTTTATTAGGGTCTCAGGAGCATATCAAAATTATTTTATTATTTTAGGGTTTATGGTGCGCAACTTTTGCATAAAGACCATTTTAGGGTTTTGTTTAAATTTGATTTCAAATAATTCAAAGTTGGGTTCAAAATTAAATATTTTTCATATTCTATAAATATAATATTTTATATGAACTTATAAATTTATTTAATTGGAATTTTATTTAAAATTCAGAAGTTATTAACGTTTAAATGTTGGTCAGTTTGAATATTTACTGGAAATTAGAGAATACGCTTCTCAAACTGGAAAGCGTATTCGCCTGTTTTGACCGCTCTATCTCGCCTCAGCTGACCAAAGGGCCCCACCACGCAGTGGCCGAAAGCAGAGCACTGGTTAGGGCTTGACGTCGGCGGCGACGAACGGAGGCCAGAGAAGGGTGGCTGTCGGCTCGGGGAGTAAGAGGAGGGTATTGCGGTGCTAGATCATGGCTTGATTGAGCTCGAGAATGGACGGAGGGTACTCGCCACCGAGCTCATGCTGCGGTGGAAACGGTGGTTAGACGAGGAAGAAGATGACTGGGTTTAAGCTCGAATGGGTAAGAGGAATAGCATAAAGGTGCGATGAGGTTTCCATTTTGTCTGTTAAATGGGTCGGAGACTCACCGAGAAGCTTCGCCACTGAGCGCCGGCTCTGGGGAAGAAGGTCTATGGTGGCGGCGAGTTCACGATCTTTCGGGGCTGCAACAAGGCTAGAGATGGCCTTAGTGATTCCAGGCGATGCTCTACGCGCAAGGAATTGGAAAGTTTCTTACCGATTTGGCTTAATTGAGCTTTGCACCTTTCTCTGGTTCTTGTCGGTATTGAGGAAGACAGAGGAGTCACACAGAGCTCAGCTCGGGTTCGAGGGTGTTCAAAGGTGTGTGTGGAGTTCTGCGAAGCCCATCTGTCCCTTAAATAGGGGAAGAAAGGCAGTGCGAGCAGGGTTTGAACACTGAAGCTTGGTTCGGCCATTGCGGGCGGCACAGAGTTTTAATGAGCATGGCTGGCGCAGGGTACTGAAATGGCTGTAATGGCTCAGGGCAGTAGAGCATAGCTGATTCTTGGCGGTATACGGCGGCTTCGCACGTTAGCATGACAAGGTTACTTGGGATTAGCTCGGTGTTACAGAGAGGCAATGGAGGTGCAGGCTTGAGGAAGAATAGACTAGAGGCAAGACAGCTAGCTGGGTTCAGAGGCTGCGATCCAAAGCCATAAGGCATGGATGAGATTGACGCAGCAAAGTGCACAGGCAAAATTGGGTGACGATCCTTATGCATTCTGCGGTAGTGATCTGGTCGGTAAAAGCTTGCCGTGGCAGAGCTTTGGGCAAGGGTGTGGTGAATAGAGTCAGCTTGAGGGAGGAGAGCAGAGAAGCTAGTGGTGCTAACAATTGCTTGCTGTGGCAGAGGTTTCGTTGATGAAAGCTTGCCGTGGCAGAGGTGACGCAAAGAGGAGGTGTGCCGTGGCAATGAATCAGATGTCGTCGTTTCTTTTGCCGTGGCAGCGAATGGGCAGGGCAGCGTTGGCTAGTGGAAGAAGACAAGGTAGAGGGACTAGTACTGCTGCCAGGTGGGGTCGGCCAGGTGATGGGCCCCACAAGTCAGTGAGCCAGGAGAGCAAACCGACCCACATGCTCTAGACAGGATATGATTAAGGGCATTAATGAGGTGTCAAATCTTGTCTAAAATTTTTAAAGCTTTTTGTGTGTCATATTGAGATAATCTTAATCCTACTGTAGAACTTTCTGCTGAATAAATTATCTTTGTAAATTATTAAAATTCTGACAAGACTGCTGCACCAAAATTCTATTTTCTGATTTTATTTTTCTTAGATAACAAATAAGCTTTATTTTAAATTAAAATTTTTATGTGTGATACTAATGGTTATTTGTAGTTTCCATAAAAATTTCAGCTTATTATCAATTTTATTTATTTTTATAAAATTCTGAATTTGCTATTATTGATTTATTGCAGTTTCTATTTTAGATTTTATAAAGAGGACAAATCAGCTTTAATATTTTTCAAACTTTTTCTGTAAGTTACTCAAGAGCTGTAGATGATGTGGTACATTTTTAAAGATAATATAAGGTCCGAGAAAAATTTAATAATTCTAACATTGAACTGTTCTTTGTCTTACATCACTGCTTTTGATTTCTTGTCAGTAATAAATGAGTTCACATTGCATTGAAAGTTTTTGAGAAGGCTACGTTTTGGGACTTTTTATAAATTTTTCTGATTTTGGGTTTTGCATTTTGGAGGTGAAGAAACAATTAACATAAAAGATTTTCTTAAGAATCAAAATTCAAGAAAAATTCAAAACATATGGAAATTCAAAATAATATTATATTTCAAACTCATTTTCGTGGTTAGTTCATTTTTTATGAAAATGTTTTAATATTGCAACTTATTCTTTTCTAAAACTCAAGGAAATGAGAGAAAAGATAGTATTTTAGATTATTTGATTCTAATTAAATTTTATATTCAACTTCATTTCTAAATTTTAATTTTTTATTTTTGCCCATTTTCAATTTTTTTTACTGTTATAGTGGCAGTATGGGAAATCACCCTTCTCTAACCCATTGACAAATTTATTTATTTTTTGTAAATTTAGCCATCTCTGAATGCATTGTAAAAATAGCCATTTCTTTGACCACAAAAACACTAATAGGCAACACATGTTACTTGCCGCGCTGGGGACCAGACAAGAGGTACTGCACAGCAGATACTCAGAAGGTACCAGACAAGACATGCATTAATCTTTACATGAGATAGGTAGTGCAGTGCTACCGAGCTAGCGTAGCTTGTCAGCTTAGTAGATCAAGTAATTAGTTCATTAAGTGATTTAATTAAGCATTTTTATATGAGTAATTAATGCCATAAAGTTCTTATCGAGCTGTGGGGCCTCGGTACCTCGTGTCGTGGTCTCCTGCGCTCATTTGTCAGGAAGGAAGGCTATTTTTGTAATTATGTTTGGAAGATGACTAGATTTGAAAAAAAAATCAAGTTTAGAAAAATGATGATTTTGCACTACAGTAATTACCTCATATGATCATGGTTATTTCTACTTAACAAAATTTCACTTACTAGAATTTTTCAGGTTGCACAATATGTTGTTCAATAGTGGGCGAGTGGCCCTTTTCTGTTGAGGACATTTCGATATAAAAATTTGTAGAATTTTAGTTTAAAACATTAAAGTCATACTTTGCTTTCCACATCCACCCTTTACCCTTATTTTCTTATTGCTTCCGTCTTGAAGGAGGTTATAAAATAGCCTTCGAAAAGGAAACGATAATATAATAGGCTGTTTTGCAAAAGCACGCCTGAAAGTTTGTGCAATTTCAAATCATGACGCATATTTCGAAATTAGCACCACCTAGATTAGAAAATTCTCACCCTAGGCCAAACAACACGAGGAGACAATTAAACAATAAACCCCACCATTATATTTCCATCTTAAAAATGCCACTAATTTAACCCAATCACCAAACCGAACAAACCAAAAATTTTAAAAAATTACACCCATTTGCCAAATTTTCCCCTTGTTTAGATTAAATTGATCAACCCCTTTTTATTTCCTCTGCATTTCCGATCTCCTCCTCCCTCTCCTTCCCTCTCTCCTGTCTCTTCTTCTGTTCTTGAATTCCTCGCCGCAAACCAGCCGCCGTCTCGCCGGAGAACTGCACCGGCCACCGGTTGCTTCTGAGTCGTCACTCCAAGTTTTGGACTTTGAAATTCTAGTTTGGAAGTTGGAGTTCGAATTTCCTGCCGCTTCTTGATCGCACTCGTTGGAAGAAACAGAGGAGTCTCTGATGGTCACGGCCGGATCAGGCGAGAGGTAGCGTTTAGCTTGGAGAGAACGATGGAGACCACGGCGGCTTTGTCGGCTGTGGCTGCGCTTGCGCAGCCGGCACCGGAGATGGAGTCGACGCAGCCGGTTAGCTCTCAGCCTGCGCCGGCTGCTCCTGCTGCGGTGGCAGCTGGGAGAGGTGATGGGAAGAGGAAGAGGGGAAGGCCGAGGAAGTACGGGCCAGATGGGAGCCTGCTGCGGCCGCTGAAGGCGACGCCGATCTCGGCGTCGGTGCCGGACGACACGGGCGGGGGCCAGTACACGCCAGCGGCGGCGGTGGGGGCCATCATGAAGCGGGGCAGGGGGCGTCCGGTGGGGTTCATCAGCCGCGCGGCGCCGGTGGCGGTGGCGGTGATCTCGGAGGCGCCAACGGCCTCGGTGGTCGTGTCATCGCCGGCCGCCGCCCTGACGCAGCTCGGGACACTCGGTACGTTCCCCTGACGCTCAGCTCGATCCCTTGCTCCTGAATTCTGAGATAATTTCGTGTAATTTTGATCCGAGATTGGAATTCCGGGGTGAAAGATAGTCTGTTGGAGCTTCGTTGGGTGGAGTCGTGAGAGAGAAGCGTGGAAGAGAGACAGAGACGGTCTAGTCTAGGTGACTGGGTAGGTGAACTGAAGAGCAATTCAGCTTTCAGGCTGTTCTGCTTGGAGTTCTGGACCAATACTAGATTAGTAGATAATACTTGCTCCATCCATTTTTAAACCGATGTCATCCTATATTCTTTTACTTCTACTAAGACATATCTATAAAAGATTACATTACTCATTTTTATCATATCTTTAGATGATGTGTAGTCCATGCTAGTAATTTAGAAATAAAATTTGAGAGCTAGAAAGATATGTATTGGTAGAGTAGTTTGGTATTGCCTATGGGTGTTCTCAGGACGTGGCGCTGACTGGGTTTCCACGTGGTTCGGAAGTTGTTTCAGCCTTCAGGTTGCAACTTTGCAACACTCGATGAATTGGTATGCAAGTCTTTAAGTCTAGACTATATCTCTCTTCCAAAAGGTCTAGTGTCTAGGAGAAACACTAATGATACTGGAATGTTTCGTGTCTGTTCAGAAACTCTGTTGTTCCAAACCCTCAAGTGGAACCTTTGGGTGTCAATGTGTGATTTGTGTGTTTGGTCTGTCAAATGTGACGGGATGTAGTGTGTCATTTGGAGGCCCGACTCTGTTTACTTATGGTAGTACACATAGCTAGTAGAATCATTATTAGACTGCTGGGTTCGCAGATCAGTAGATGCTATTCGGTTTGAATCTAATTTTTTGTGGTGGTGTTTACTGCAAACTGCGAAGGCCATGGTTTGGATTACATGGTGGCTCTTGGAAGCATCTTCTATCGGAGAGAACTAGATGGTGGAGCTGCTTGGTTAGAATGGCCTGGGGTTCGCGTGATATCTTCATTTTGAAAGTAGTTGCAATGATGCCACGCTTGATACTGGTAACTTTTACATGGGATAGTCATGTATAAGGCCGTAAAAAAAAGCTCAAGGCTCGTGAGCTGTTCGAGTTCAACTCGCTCTAGACTCAATTTGAACTCGGTTCGAGCACCAAATAAGCTAAACTCGAGCTTGGTCCTAATCTCGCGAGTTTCCCAGAGTCGAGCTCGAGCTTAAACATTTTTTATTATTGAAAAATAATGCACATTGAATATTTTACCGTTATCAAGCTTACTTGAGCCGAGTTCGAGACTACTTAAGCTTGGATTGAGCCAAGCTCGAGCCTAGATCCAAGCTCGAACCCTAACTCAAGCTCGGTTCGTTACAGCCTTAGGCCTAGTCAGGTATTGTGCTAGGATATCTCCATAATTTTCTCTAGGAGGGTCAATGCGGGAAGGCAATAAAGATGGGCATCGTCCATGTCTAATGAATCTGGACATCCAGAAAATGTAAAAAACACTACTTTGGATTCATTAGTTGAACAGAACTGTTGCTTCTAACTGATAAGGCTGTCAACTCTTACATGTAAATTGTAATTTTACATTTTTGAGGCCTTAACAGTAAAGCTTGGTTAATGCAATATTCAAAGTGCATATTTTCAAAGTGCATATTTTCCTGAAAACTGTCCCCCTCAATGCTGAGAAGAGAACGTTTGTATTGATGGACAGGTGAATTGGTAGCGTGTGCTCCTGCTGCAAACTTTACACCTCATATCCTAAACGTTGCTGCTGGTGAAGTAAGATACCATTGAACTCTGTTAGTGTTTCCGCTTGATAAAAATTCAGTCTTAATAGCTTTATCTACTATATTTGCTTGAACATTAATACCGTTTGGTTGTGTACAGTTCAGATACTTTTTTGTCATGAATAGTTAACACTCAGTAACTTTATTTGTTACATCAGGATGTTAATATGAAGGTCATATCTTTCTCCCAACAAGGTCCAAGGGCAATTTGCATTCTATCTGCCAATGGAGTGATTTCGAATGTCACACTGCGCCAGCAGGATTCTTTAGGTGGCACAGTGACTTACGAGGTTTGTTCATTTTTCAATCTTGAATTAATGTTAGAGTATAATTGCCCCATTTGTTTTTGCTGTGTCCACATTTCAGTTATGAGCTGAACAGAAGCATTACACATGAGGTGTGTGATTGCTTTAGTACGTTGTCCTTGTTCTAGTATGCTTTAATGTATTTTTTTTATAATATTTCTCTCCAGTGATCTGTGCCTTGCTGTAGCATAAAGCAAGGCCACTTCATAAAGACAAAAAAAAACCAACTAAAGAGATCCCTGTGGAGCAATTCGATCTATTCTCGCCGCGAGTAGGGTGCCGTAGTATGTAAAGACACAGCAGTTTTCTTATCAACTGCAGTTTCAAATGAAAAGGTCAAGAACAACCTTACTGATAGCAACGATTAACACTTTAATGTCATGGTAAACACCGTGTTCTAGTCCAATGGAATGTTGAAGTGGCATGTCACTAATTCAACCTGAGTAAATAGCTAGGATTTCAAATTTCTTACAACTGATTTGCGAAATTGCACATTGAATAGCAATTGCCAAAGCATCTTGTAGCTTTCGGCCCTATTTTTTGACGGAGAAGCAACAGTGGAGGCCATCTTGATGCTTGTGAGCCAGCCGTCGAACGCTGGCCGGCGAGGCGAAGTCTCGCCTCGCCACCAACCCAAGCGTAGCCGATTCGCACTTTCGCCCTATTGAAAGACTACTGGGAGGTTGACTCAGGCCCTGTTTGTTTCAGTTAGGGATAGTGGAAAGCAGTTTTTAAAAGCTGGAAGGGCAACAAACAGCAAACTTTTAATCTAGATTATAACAATCTGGAGGTCAGATTGTAGCAATCCCACAATCCACTCTTCCCAAATTTTTCCCAAATTTTTTTTACAAAAGACCACAATACCCATCCAACTTCAACCAAAATTACCCACCATTGCCCCCAGCTTTCCCTAGCTTTCCCTAACTTCAACCAAAATTACCCACCATTGCCCCCAACTATAATCTGGGTTACAAAACAACCATGAGCTTTTCAACCTCCAGCTTTTTAACAATCCAGCTTTTACAATCTAGTTTTTAAAAGCTGCTTTCCACAATCCCCAGCTAAAACAAACAGGGCCAGTAGAAGTGCAAGTGTTGCTGCACCTCTAGAGCGGTTGCAAATTAAGAAAAAGGGAGCTGCGCAAATTCAAAAGCACACTATATGCAGTTATATTCATATGGCTTGACTTGAGGACTTGGGCGAAGTCATGATCAGGACTTTTCCGTGGTTGAAAATTATTTTTATTATCTCATTGATGAAAGGTAAATGTAAGGAAATTTGGTGGAAGCTAATAACAAGCCATTCTGAGGAAGTTACATGGAAATTATGTGTATATTTTTGTACCTATTTGTATGCATCTTAGGCAGTCTGGCTTACGTGGTTAGTACTTGGTAGTGGAAAAAAAATGCGCCTTTGATAGGGCTACTATAATATATATATAGACAGTGGTAACCTTCCAATCTATCATAACCTATAACTTATCTACATATTATATTTGGACAAACTTATGAAATCAAATTTGCAATACAAGCCGTCCATTTTATACTCCTTGAACTGCACAAATCCTTGTGAAATCTTCATTTCGATCGGTATTATGTGTTTCCGCTCCTCATCATGCCCGTTTCGATCTTTGATTAATGATGGACACGTATAGTCATGCACAGTTTCGTATCAAATTAAGAACTGGTTTCTCCAAAGTCCTAACTGATCGATGTGCTATTACTTCAGGGCCAGTTTGAGCTGCTCTCCCTATCTGGATCATTCACGCCAACTGACAGCGGTGCAACGAGAAGTCGGTCTGGTGGAATGAGCGTCTCGTTAGCGGCCACCGATGGCCGTGTCATTGGAGGTGGAGTTGCCGGCCTCCTTGTCGCTGCTAGTCCTGTTCAGGTGATCAGCCATTAAGCTGCATGAATTATTTATAAGGCTATTCCCAGTAGGAGTTTCAACTGAGTTTCATTCTCATTAAATGACATGACATATCATTATATTTGGTGACATGGCAAGGTAATTATGAAGAGAGAGATAGAAAGAGTTTCATGGGAGATGAGAGAGTTTCATTTAGATGAAATTTGAGATACACAGCTATTCTCAAATAAAACCGATGTGGTACTTCTTGGGCCGGAAATAAAACTATACACTGGGAATAGCCTAATGGTCAGGAGTCATATCACTCATCACTGTCCAGGATGACGCATGCATGCATGTTGTTGCTGCTGTGAATCTGACAAGTACAATTATTCAGGTTGTGGTGGGAAGCTTCCTTCCTAGCTACCAGTTGGGCCAGAACGCGAAGAAGCCTGTGATAGAGATCACAACCGTGCCGCCGCCGCCAACTGTTGCCTTCACGATCTCCAGTGGCGACATGGAGGACTCGTACAGCGGCAGCCAGCCGCGCCCGGCGACGGCGAAGGCCAACTCGGCGTCGGCTTTCAGGGTGGAGAACTGGACCGCGCCTGCACAACCGGAAGCGAGGAAGACGCCGTCATCAGAGGCGACGAAAGACCCCGTCCCGGGAGGGTGAAGTACGTCGATCGAGAGCTAGCCTCCTGCGTGATCGCTTAATTTTCTGGTCCAGAAGCTAGCTGCAGGCGATCAGGCTCTCGATCAGGTCCTGAAATGCGCAAGGAAATTCGTCACCATCACCATCCCTTATAAATGACGCAATGGTAGTAGAAAAATTAATACTCCATGCATCCCTCGTGAATTGATTTGTTGTTTGTCCTTATCATCAGGCAGGGAAGACTCTGGATCAGATTCTCTTATAGCAGCTGTTACATTTAGGCGATTTTTTTAAAATAATACATATTTTAAATAGTTTTACAAAAATAATACCACGTTATTAGAAACATTACTATTAGAGACGACTGAGAAGGCAAAACGACTGAAAAGCGCATGCATGTAGATCAGATGGGATAAGATCAATTCGTTGACGTGGGCTATGGCAGGCAGAAACTTCGCTATGATCGATCGAAATATATATCGGTTTTGCTAGGGACGTCCTAACACTTCGCTTTTCTGCCGCGCGCAACATTTTCCTTCCGACAAATCTATGGATCGTTCAAAAAAATGTTACACGCGTTGATAACAAATGTATACTCCGAAAAACAAAAATCGACAATATATATACTCTACATGTTTTATCCATCCCCCTTCCCAGCAATTGAAATGGCACGGTCTATCTAGCCTACGCTATGCGAACGCGACGCGCTAGGTAGCTTCCTTTGATCCATCCATCCATTTAGAAGGTCTTGGTCACTCGTCGGGCTATCGAGCGCTTGGTCCAGGAATTTTCAAGGGTGAAGTGACATGCATGCGACATCCATCACTTAGCTAGTCCAGGGTTTTTCTAGCGTCTCAGTTACTCTGTCTCTGTCTGTCTGCCTGGATAGAGCACCTGCATGTTTTCTTCGTGTTTTCTAGCACGACCTTCAATTCGTGAGTGATTGTGGACAAGAACGTACGACTGTGTTAGCTCGATCGAATCAGCTAACCAATTTCTGCCTGCCCAGGACGTGCGTTCGTGGTAGACATAAATTTCCTGCCAAGCGAGAGCTACCTGATTTGAAACACACATTGCACACTACAGCAAACAATTAAACAAAATAATGAAAACACGGGAGACATAAATTTTACGAGGAATATATATATATATATATATATATATATATATATATATACTCCGCAAATCGAAAAAAGGACTATGGCCGCACAAATTAAAGCGATGATAAAAATTCAAGGAGTTAATTAGTAGTACTCCGTATAGAAGAGGGGACAGGGGTTATCAGCTAGCAAGGGCCCAAGGGATATTATTACAGTGATGACGCGCCAACCAATCTTGTGCGACTGCCTGCGTCTGCGTACAAGATCGAGTCACTTGTAGTGATTAGGTTGTAGTACGTGCGTACTTTCAGAATGAGTCGCCGTGCGGTAATTACCGCCTGAATTACATTTGCATTGCATGGATGCCATGCCACACATCTGATCTGTAGATCGACCTGCCATGTGTTGGACCTGGAAATTAATTACCTGGAGCAAGTACTTGATCGAGAGCAAATTTAATCATATGCATCCCCATTCTAATGGATACCACGTACTCCCTCTGTCCCAGTATAGAAGGCGTAACTACAAAAGACGCAGAGACCAAGGAACGATTAATTTTCGCTCGCCCCGACGACAACGAAGCGAGCCCAGCAAATTCCGCCCACGCCAAGATATTTTCGCGCGCCGCCCATGCGCCATGCAGCCATTCACAACGCCATGCAGTTCGCGCGCCCGACAAATTCAATTGGCCAACCAGCGCCGCTATTTTCAGCGCCCATGCGCCATGCAGCCATTCACAAAGCCATGCAGTTCAGCGCGCCAAAATTCTACCAGCGTCGTCACAGATGACCAGCGCAAGCAATTGTTGCATTCGCCATGCACAGCGCCATGCACTTCACAGTTCTACAAATCGCCGCTTCAACGCTCACGGTCCTTACGCTTCTTTTTTTACGCTTCTTCTTCCATCGGCGCGATCTTTGCATGCGCCGAAACATTCGTGACCTCTGCTTTCGGCCAGCTCCGCTTGCCTCCATGCCGCCTCAAAGGCCTCCTCTGCCGCGGTCTTCTTTGCCATCGCCATTGCTTGGCCGCCTACGCTTGTGATACTTTGCTCGCCCGGCAATGTCGCTTGCGTCGTGCTCATGCGCATGCTCATGGCGCACCGCACGAGAGCTAGCAGGGAGTCTTTAAATGAACGAGAGCTAGCAGTGCGTCGTCTAAACAAAGAACTGAATTGAACGAGAGCTAGCAGGAACCGAACGAGAGCAGTGCGTCTTTAAACAAAGCCGGAACCGAACAGCTTGCATGTGCATGCTCATGGCGCACCGCGCACTCAATGCACATGCGGGAGCCGAGGAGTTGCCGCCCTCTTTTCTGGGACATAGATGAGAAACGGTTGCGCCTTCTATACTGGGACGGAGGGAGTATTCATCTAGCAAAATCTCAACCCCACCCCACTAACAGTGTTATTAATTGGAGGAGTGAGAAATCAAGAGTGTTATTAATAGAAGGAGTGAGAAATTAAATGAATGGTTGAGATTGACAAGATGAACACGTGGCATCCATCGGAGCGGGGATGCACAGAGTTAAAGTTGCATACCTCCTCCACGGAATTTTTTTTCCTACGGCCCATAGCCCCATACCTAGCTAGATAGCTGGCTAGAGATAGGAACAGTTAAACAGGTACGATACGACAAATTAATTAGTGGTCAATTAACCACTGCATAGAGGAGAAATTTCCTGCGGCCTACCTCTCTCTGAATGGCAAGCTTATATTTAAGAAGTTAGGGACAACTTTATTCGAGAAGAGTGAGTATTTTATATTATTCGTCTTTATATTTTTTTCCCGTGTAGATCGCGAAAGCTAAGGGCATCCACAATGGTACCTAGTCAGCTATCTATAAGAAGTCCATATCAGTATATATCCTATGTGGCAAGCAATTAAATGAAGAGAGAGAGCGCTACTATCTACAGACCTGTAGATTGTCTATTAATTAAATGAAGAAAGAGAGAGAGCACTCTATTAATTAAAAATAGCTATAGACATTTATATAGATTCACCATTGCAAGGGTTTACTATAGCATGGTATATAGATGACATGGATCTCACTATAGAGAGCAATTATCTTTAACTATTGCGGATGCCCTAAGATTGCATCGGTACTTAAGAAGTTAGGGGCAACTTTACCATTTCCATTTTTTTTTCTCTGGCCTCAAGCAATCCTACGGAGCCCACGCATGGAAAAGGTCACGGTATGCATGCGCAAAGGAAAATAAATGATATAAAATTGCCTCAAAATTGTAGAATGATGTATATATTTGAAAACTAGAATAATATGTAGGAGGTGTCTAGAGAAAATCTAAGTATTTTTTTATTAAACAGCACTTAAATATTGAGCCTTTTGATCTAGATTTAATTGATAGAATCAATTTGCCTTCTCTTCTATTTGAGTATTTATAGACAAAAAAAAATTGATCAGTGCTCATAAACTAAAAAAACACTCAAATGCTATTTAGCAATTCCATAAAAAGAATAGGATCAACTAGACTTAATTTGCAAATTCATGTCCCGATCGATCGATCGTCGTCCTAGCTTCGTAATCCAAGAATATACTAGCTGAGAGAGGGAGACATAAAAGAAAAGAGTAAGATCGATCGGTGACGTTCGGAGAAGTTCCCTGGCATGACCTAGTGTACAGGAAATTATTTAGTGCAAGTCTCAATGTTGATAGTCGAAGCATGCAACGATTTTCTCGCTCAACTAAGACTATGTAATTAAGTGCCTTTGGTTCGAGGTTGAATTAGTTAACGGTGCACGTACGCACACCATCATCTCGTAGAAAAAAAAAAGAGAAGAACTCAACAAGAAATTAAGTAGACAAATATCAAAGCATCCTGGACTATCTACCATGCGGCAGCTAGCTTAGTAGTAGTAGTTAGTAGACAAGTAGACTGCAGCAACGTCAATCAGCTAACCAAAATCTCCTCCCTGGAAAAATTGCAAGCCTAGCGAAGCTGCGTGCTGCATGCCTGCATCCGTTGAGAAATTTTGGAAAACTTTCGCGTCTCCTGTGCATGCAAGTTCCCGAAACTTACTAGCTAGGTACGAAAATATGTGCTCGGGGCCGGAGTGATCTATTCATCAGGATAACTTTTTTTTTCCTTCTCATTGGCGCCGATCAACATTCAACAACACATCTTCAAGCACCATCTGACAGATCACATAATATTTAACTCATACTGGTAGCCAGTGGCGTATGCACCGGGGGGGGGGGGCGCGGGTGGGGCTGCCCACCTACGCCTCCCCCCCTAAGTTAGATAAATTTAAGAAAAATTCGTCTACAAATTTAGAGAAGTTACCGAGTTAAACAATCGGTTCAGTGAATTTTCGATAGAGCTTTTGAGATGCATTACTCGTCTAGAACCAAGAGATTCATTTGCAAATTTTGAACATGGTAGGTTTCTTCGGTTTTCAGAGATTTATTCAGATGATTTCTCATCATATGATCGTGTGGTTTTAGAAGCACAACTTAACTTATTCATTGATGACTTGAGAAGAGAAGAATTTTCAAGTTGTCATGATCTTGCTAGTCTCATGGTGATGATGGTTGAAGCAAAAAAGCATGTTATTTATCCATTAATCTATAGGATTATTGAATTAGTATTAGTTTTACACGTAGATACAGCTATAGTTGAAAGGGCTTTCTCGAATGAAGATTATCAAGACAGATTTAGTAATAAGATAAGTGATGACTGGTTAAATGATCTCATGGTATACTACATCGAGCAGAGACATATTTTTCAAGATAGACATGGAAGATATTTTGTAACGTTTTCAAAACATAAAAACCTGTAAATATCAACTATCAACTCTTAAGAAGCAATGATCGGTACGATTTTTTTCTTTGTAATGTTACATATTTATATTATATGCATTTATTAGCTAAGTGTTGGTATTTTTATATTATATATATTATTATGTCATGTTATATGTTCTGAAAAATACTATATATATTAGTTTAGAGGTCTCGATTTTAGCCCCCTCCTTTCTAAGTTTCTGGATACGCTACTGCTGGTAGCATGACACACCAGACACCTGCTATAAGTAGCAAAACCGCAAGTGTTCGCATGCATGCATGGTGATTTCATTTCGTTGTCCAAAAAACTCATGCATATGATATGTACGTATATAAACACACATATAGGCGTAATAGAGATTGTGCGACGACAGACACAAGTGCCGAATCCCGAAGCTCGGATCACAACTCCACCTCGGATCTGGAGTTTGTAGGTTAAAATAAAGTGAATTAAGTTTATATTTTTAAGAAAAGAGTAAGATCGATCGGTGATGTTCGGAGAAGTTCCTGGCATGACCTAGTGTACAGGAAATTATTTAGTGCAAGTCTCAATGTTGATAGTCGAAGCATGCAACGATTTTCTCGCTCAACTAAGACTATGTAATTAAGTGCCTTTGGTTCGAGGTTGAATTAGTTAACGGTGCACGTACGCACACCATCATCTCGTAGAAAAAAAAGAGAAGAACTCAACAAGAAATTAAGTAGACAAATATCAAAGCATCCTGGACTATCTACCATGCAGCAGCTAGCTTATATTAGCAGTATAGTAGACAAGTAGTAGACTGCAGCAACGTCAATTAGCTAAACCAAAATCTCCTCCCTGGAAAAATTGCAAGCCTAGCGAAGTTGCGTGCTGCATCCGTTGAGAAATTTTGGAAAACTTTCGCGTCTCCTGTGCATGCAAGTTCCCGAAACTTACTAGCTAGGTACGAAAATATGTGCTCGGGGCCGGAGTGATCTATTCATCAGGACAACTTTTTTTTTTCTTCCCATTGACGCCGATCAACATTCAACAATATACACCTTCAAGCACCATCTGACAGATCACATAATATTTAACTCATATATTGGTAGCATAACACACCAGACACCTGCTATAAGTAGCAAATTAAACCGCAAGTGTTCGCATGCGTGCATGGTGATTTCATTTCGTTGTCCAAAAAACTCATGCATATGATATGTACGTATATAAACACACATATAGGCGTAATAGAGATTATGCGATAGACACAAGTGCTGAATAAGGTCTTGTCGGATAGACCTCTAGATCACAACTTCACCTCAAATCTGGAGTTTGTAGGCTAAAATAAAGTGAATTAAGTTTATATTTTTAATTAGTCTAAAATGTAATCAAGATGATCCATCTAAACACTCTTAATGTATTCACAGTTTCAGCTTCATAAATTTTTAGAACTAGGAATACCTTGCTCCACCAACTTCACGGATTTTGATGGAGCTAGAGCTGTGCTAAACACCCTTTAAGACTTTGGCGCAAAATTGTTGTAGGTAACAGTCTACGTAAAAAATTCATATATGCAACTTGGAAATTAACATTGGTGTATTTGCATGGTTACATATGTCAAAATCACATATCGAATACCACTTTTTAATCTATGTATCTTTACAATATTATTGAGCTAATTTTCCAACATGATTTTTTCTTAAGCAAGACCGGTACGATATTTTTTACATGTACTATTATCTTCAATTTTTAAAAAACAATTCAAGTGAGATGGCCCGATACCAGCAACCATATACTGCCATTAGTACAGCTACGTACTAAATCATATCATTCAAGACCTATCATCCTCCGCGCGCGGCCACTTCGAATAAGAAGATAATTCGACACGTATCCTTAGCAGACGGCTGCTAGTTGCTAAATGCCATTATATGCCGGCACAAGAAATGAGAATTACTCGGAAACTCTAGATGTGTGGGCTGTGCGCATGCACGAAATTTCCTACACTCGATCGAGATGCGGGTGTATATATATGGTTTCATACTGGGGGTACGTACTCCTACTTATAGTATATCGCTTAAACGATATTATTATATCTCTTTATCCTTTTGAGTATTCTCTAATACTGATTATAAGATATTTCAAAATGAGTTTCATGAAAAATTTCATAAAAAAAAGGGTTACAACAAATTTTTTCAACTACATCACGTTAGAATATACTGAAAGTGATAAAGAAGTATAACACTTTCGCTTAAGTGATATATTGAAGGAGGGAATATATGCTCCCGAGAGTACGGGAAAGGCTTTTATATACACACACACACAACGTAAATTACTGGACAACCGCACATCACAAACGGTTCACAAACTACATCACAGATGGTTTTGTAAACCGTCTGTACTAAAGTGTCAATGATGACAATAGATTATCACACACGGTTTGTGAACCGTCAGTGAAAATTAACATAGAACTATCTGTGATATAACCTTGTCACACTAGATGACATGCCATCTAAAATAAAAATATTACATAAAAACATAGAACTATATGCCTTATTATTTAGGATATTGTGTGAAGTTGTATAATGCAATAAAAACACTATATTAAAATATAATGAACAGAATATAATAAAAAATTTTAGTCAACACATTTCAACATATATGAGAAGCATATTCAATAAAAATAAATATCCATCAACTATATACACAACAAACTACACCATAAGTATTTAGCTAAGTATTCAAATTTACTATGATTTACCATGACTTGGATAGTTGCAATTTAGCTAAGTGTCCAATTTTACCAGGACTTAGATAGCACCATACGCGAGGCCGAGAACCACATAACCCACCCCCCAGCCGCCTCGGACGCCTCACGGACCTCTCCTCCGCAGCCGTCATGCTGCGATGGGGAGTAGCCTGACGATGAGCGTAGGTGTGAAGAGGCGCGCCTGGGGAGGCCGAGGAGCGGAGGTTATGGGAGGGCGCCAGGATGTCACCACCAAGAGGGGAGGGGTAGGGTTAGCTAGGGCACCGCGCGGGCTGCGGTATGTGAATTGAATGAATGCTATGTACATGAACTGAACTGTAGTGTTTATGAACTGAGACCATCTCAGATGGGTCTCGGATTAAATCGTCTGTGATGAGGCTCACATCACAGACACTTTTAACCAAAAAATCGTCTGTTATCTACGGACGATTTTTGGCTAAAATTGTCTGTGATGTGGCCCTTATCATAGATGGTTTTCGAATGGTTTTATTCAAAAACCGTCTGTGATGAGGGGGGCAATACCACAAACGATTTTTGGCTAAAATCGTCTGTGATGTTCCCCTCGTCACAAATGGTCTTAGAAAAAAAAACACCTGTGATGTGTCCGAAACTCATCACTGACTGTTTTTGCAAAAAATCGTTTGTGATGACATTTCATCACAGACGGTTTTTGAAAACTATCAATGATGAGAAGTCTAATATAAGTCTTTATGTTATAGTGGTACCCGCGGTTAATGGAAACCGATCTTAATTTCGCTCTGAAAATAATTAAGAAGTGGATCGACTAGGCAGCCGTTGTCAAGAAATTTCTTATTGGATTCGATCTCTTATATACTAGTTCCTCGCAAAACTTTCTTTTCCATGACTAAACTTTTGGAGCGAATTTCTTCCTTCTAATAGTCTAATGTGGCGAATTTCTAATAGAATTTTCCTCGTAGAAAAAGTTTCGATTCGTCGGCACCCTGTTGTTTGTAATACTCGTCGGTCGCCGCTGCAAAACGAATCCAGCTACCACATACTGACCAAATAGAGAAAATTATCAACGAGTAGGCGAAAAAAAAAAAGAAGAAGAGGAAACGTCCTCGCCGAGGTGTACGAACTGGCAGGTGGGGCCTGGTTCGGGAAGAAGAAAGCGCAGCGCATTATTCGTGAAAGTTCGCAGACGGGGGCCGTCCCACTACCCTGCCAGCCTACTTATTACTGCACGGCTCTCACGTACCGCGCGACCTCCCGCGAAGCTTCCTCTTCGGTCCTGCGTGAGCTCTTCCACGTGGCGGGTCGGCATTGGAAAAATAAAGGGTTTCAATGAAATTTTTCTAACTATATCGCACTAGAGTATTTTATAAATATTATTGAAGTATACCAAAAATGATAAAGAAATATAACATATTCACTTAAGTGGTATATTAGAGGTGAAAGTGTGTACACCGGGAGTATAGAAAATGCTTATATATATGTGTGTGTGTGTGTGTGTGTGTTTATACTGGGAGTGCGTACTCTCACTTATAGTATACCGCTTAAACGATATTTTTATATCTCTTTATCCTTTTGAGTATTCTCTAATACTGATTATAAGATACTCCAAAATGAGTTCCACAAAAAATTTCATCAAAGCCCACCATTTGTAGCATAATTTGTTTATATATTCTTTTTACATATGTACAAGGGTGTATAGCAAAAAAAAAGTGGGGGGGGGTCCAACAATTTTTTTCAACTATATCACGTTAGAGTATCTTAGAATTATCATTAGAGTATACTGAAAGTGATAAAGAAATATAACGCTGCTTAAGTGGTATATTAAAGGAGGGAGTATGTACAATTAGAGTATAGGAAAGGTTTATATATATATATATATATATATATATAGGAAGTTTTTTTTCAGATTCTAGGAGTATATCCCACATTCAATATACCAATTAAACAAACATGTTATACTTTTTTATTTTTCAAGATACTCAATAATAATTCTAAGATACTTAATGCGATATGGTTGAAAAAAAATCATCTGAGTTTTCATTTTTTTGCTATATACCCTTTTTTCATATTAAAAGGAATATATACACAAATTATGCTATAAAAGGGGTTTTGATGATTTTTTTGTGAAACTCACTTTGAAGTATCTTATAATTAGTATTAGAGTATACTCAAAAAGATAAAGAGGTATAACAACATCGCCTAAGCGGTATGCTAGAGGTGGGAGTACGCACTCTAGGAGTATATAACCATTTTCCTATATATATATATATATATATATATATATATTTAGTTTGTTACAAAGTTTCAAAGCACAGATTCTCCCTGTGTCGATTTTAGAATTGTGATAAATAAAATGATCCAACCGTTTATCTTTTTCATCTTGTTGAAATGTAGCTACAAGTCAAATTTCGATTTTTTGAATTTGTTTATTATTTGTTTTGCATTTTCTAAAATCTGATTTTAGAAAATGCAAAACAAATTCAAAAAAAATACTAAATTTGGTCTCAGAATTACATTTCAACAAGATGAAGATGAACGGTTCAATCTAACATTTTTGTCACGAATTTCGCAAAATCGGCCTCGAACACTGGATGAGCCGTGCTTTGAGCCGACTTTAGCAAAACTCTCTCTCTCTCTCTCTCTCTCTCTCTATATATATATATATATATGAAGCTTTTTCTATACTCTCGGGAGTACATACTCCCACATTCAATATACCACCTAAATGAAAGTGTTATACTTCTTTATCACTTTTGATATACTTCAATAATAATTCTAAGATACTCCAATGCGATATAGTTGAAAAAAACTTCATCGAGCTATTTATTTTTTCTATATACCATTTTACATATGTAAAAGGAATATATAAACAAATTATGCTATAAAAGGTGGACTTTGATGAAATTTTCGTGAAACCCACTTTGGAGTATCTTATAATCAAGATTAGAATATACTCAAAAGATAAAGAGATAAAATAATATCATTTAAACGGTATACTAGAGGTGGGGAGTAATGTACTCTTAGGAGTATAGAACCATTTTTCTATATATATATATGTATATATATATACATATATATACATATATATATATATGCACAACGTACACTATTGGACAATTGCGCATCACAGACGGTTCACAAACCACATCATAAACGGTTTTGTGAACTATCTGTACTGAAGTGTCAGTGATGACAATAGATCATCACAGACGGTTTGTGAACCTTTAGTGAAAATTAGCATAACAGACGGTTTTAATCTAGAACCGTCTGTGATATGGGCTCATTACAGACGGTTCAGAGCCGTCTGTGATGAGCCCTGTGATATACCCTTGTCATACTAGATGACATCCCTCTGAAATAAAAAGATTACATAAAAATATAGAACTATATGTCTTATTATTTAGGGTGTTGTGTAAAGTTGTATAATATAATGAAAGCAATATATTAAGATGTAATGAACAAAATATAATAAAAGATTTTAGTTAACTCACTTCACAATATATGAGAACCAGACTCGAATAGAAATGAATATCCATCAACTATATACACAACAAGCTACACCATAAATATTTAGCTAAGTATTCAAATTTACTATGATTTATCATGATTTGAATAGTCGAAATTTAGCTAAGTATCTAATTTTATCATAACTTGGATAGTCCAAATTTAACTAAGTGTCCAATTTTACCATAATTTGGATAGCACCATGCGCGAGGCTGAGAACCACATAACCCCATCCCCGGGCCGCCACCAAAGCCATTCACCGTGAGATCTCCCTCTGCCACGTCGTCACCGTCGCCGATGGGGAGCAGTTGCCAGACGATGAGCAGGTAGATCGTGAAGAGGGCGCTGCCCAGGGGGAATGCTGGAGGGAGCCAGGAGGTTGTGGGAGGGTGCTGGGATGTCGCCGCCAAGAGAGGAGGGGTAGGGTTCACTAGGGCGCCACGCGGGGTGTGATATGTATGTGAACTGAATGAATGCTATGTACATGAACTGAATTATGGTGTTTATGAACTGAGACCATCTCAGATGGTTCTCGAATAAAACCGTCTGTGATGAGGGGGCAATATCACAGATGGTTTTTTGGCTGTTTTTATAAAAAAAAACGTCTGTGATGACATTTTATTACAAACGGTTTTTGAAAACCATCAGTAATGAGGAGTCTAATATAAGTCTTTTTATTATAGTGGTACCTGCGGTTAATGGAAACCGAATTTAATTTCGCTCTGAAACTAATTAAGAAGTGGACTCAAGAAATTTCTTATTCGATTCGATCTCTTATATACTAGTTCCTCGCAAAACTTTCTTTTCCATGACTAAACTTTTGGAGCGAATTTCTTCCTTCTAATAGTCTAATGTGGCGAATTTCTAATAGAATTTTCCTCGTAGAAAAAGTTTCGATTCGTCGGCACCCTGTTGTTTGTAATACTCGTCGGTCGCCGCTGCAAAACGAATCCAGCTACCACATACTGACCAAATAGAGAAAATTATCAACGAGTAGGCGAAAAAAAAAAAGAAGAAGAGGAAACGTCCTCGCCGAGGTGTACGAACTGGCAGGTGGGGCCTGGTTCGGGAAGAAGAAAGCGCAGCGCATTATTCGTGAAAGTTCGCAGACGGGGGCCGTCCCACTACCCTGCCAGCCTACTTATTACTGCACGGCTCTCACGTACCGCGCGACCTCCCGCGAAGCTTCCCCTCTTCGGTCCTGCGTGAGCTCTTCCACGTGGCGGGTCGGCATTGGTCCCACCGAGAGAGTTTGCGTCATCGATGATTTTACTTTCTTACCTTTCCCAAGAACATTCCTTGCCGCATCCAAAATGAGCTGCAAAAGAATTTGGGTTGAAGAGATAGAATAAATATCTCCTCCAGACAAAAAGAAACGTTTTGGACATCGACACGGTCTTTAAAACACTACTTTAACCACTCATTTTTATTGGGCGCACGACAAGGCGCGTTAGGATGTTCCCGCGGGACAACGTGAGGATGCCCACAGGCCACAACGTTAGGGCATCTCTAATAGTGCCACTTCAGCTAGCTATAAGAGCAACCTCAACCCATCTCATAAACCTCCCTCTATCCTAAATTATAAGGAGACTTAAAAAAATATAAGCTCCAACCCAACCCCTATTATAAACCCCTATTTTAGGGAGATACTCTCTCACCCCTACATCTAGGGGGCTTCTCTTTGCCCCTATTATTTTCTTTGGTATTTTTTTTATTTATTTTAAAATAATAATTCATGGGTGCAAAGTAATAATAATATTTAGATAAATAATAGGGGTGAGCAATAGGGAGTGTGGGTTGGAGACAAATTTGATATAGAGTACCTCTAATTTTTATACCACCCCTAAATAAGTGATTTAGGGGGAAAATATAGGGGTTTGGGTTGGAGTTGCTCTAAAGGTGCCATCTCAGCATTTTGCTTAGGTGGAAAGGAAAAAGTAAAGAGAGAGATATAGACTGGCTACTAATGTATAGTCAGGCTATAACTGATTCTAATGCACTTATTATCTATTACATGTGGGCCAATTTTTAATTTTATAGACAATGCTATAGCTAATCCATTGAAGATGTTATCTATATGCTATCTATTGATGACATGGACATTTCTTATAGCTAGCACCATTGAAGATGCCCTTAATTCTAGCTACGTTTTTTCCTTGCGTGAAAGAAAGGCTAAACTTTTTTCTGAAATTTGGCTAGAGTTTTGGTATTTAGTATAGAAGAAAAAATAATAGGCAAGTTGCACATACACACACTCCACACACACCTGCACCCACACATGCACTCATGCGCACGCACTCGCTTTTCGTGCGCCCCACGCCGAGTGACACTTTAACGCATGGCCGGGTCGCTTGAAGAGCTGCTATAGCTAAACGAGCTAGCTGCTCAGAAGAAAGGCTAAACTAAAACAGAACCGATTGGACAGAAAATCATTTATATTTTTAATTATCCAAGTGTTATACTCTCTCTAGTTATAAATAATTGTCATTTTAGATGTAGGTGTAATCAAACTTTTGATTCTTTGATTATCAATATCTTTTTAAATATCTAAATTAGATACATAAAAATTATATATGTATATTTGTCTCGAAAAGTACTTTCCTAATATTATAATTTTATTGAGTTTTATAGATATATTATAATATAAATTAGTGGTCAAAATTATGTTTTAAAGACCATACCAAAACGATAGCTATTTATAACCGAAAGAGTAACAATCACAATGCACTTTAGACATAAGCACTTACATTTCGATTTCAACTCAGACATGTGAAGTCAAACATGAACATTTATACATACTAGCACTTTAGAGGGATGTGATGGTTTATTTATAATAGCAATCCAACTTCCGTTCATGTGAAACAAAATCTTATGTAAGTTCCAAACAAAATCTTATCATACAAAACTAACAACATGATTAATAATTAGAAGCATTGACTATGAGTATAATTTGTAATACAGAGATGTCTATGTTCAAATCCACGCAAACACCTTCAAAAGAAAAATGCACACAAGCAAAAAAAAAAGAAAAAAAAAGAAAAAGAAATCGTGTTAAGGCAACCGCTGAAGCTTCTGGGCGACTGGGCCTCACGCGAGGCACCGCACCGGTACCACTCGCAAGTCGCAACGCACCGAGGCCTCGCGGTACCACGCTGTTTCCTTCCCCACATATCCAAGCGGCCGACACGCAGCCATACCACCCTATATATATACCCCGCTCGCCTCTGGCTTCTCTTATCCATCGCTTCGATATCAAATCAAAACCGCGGAAAAATACACACAGGCACACACTTTGCGTGCGAGGCGAAGCCTCTCCGATTCGATCCGGCTCACGCGAGATGGACGCCTACTACTCGAACTCGTCGTCGGCGTACGGCGCGGCGGCAGGAGGCTGGGCCTACGACTCCCTCAAGAACGTCCGCCAGATCTCCCCCGCCGTCCAGTCCCACCTCAAGCTCGTACAGGCCCCTTCCCTCTCTCTTCTCTCTGAATTTTTCCCATTTTTTTTGCGTGGTTTTGGTTCGTAGCGTGGTGGATATAATTGGTAGTTTCTAGGGTTTTGAAGGGTGGAATGCGACAATGGATTCGGGCCAGTATTTTTATTTCACTTTTAAGTTTTCGAATCTTACGGCTCATAGGTTTTTAGAGAGAAAATTCGGTTCAGTGCGGTTTGTGCTGGATTGTCCGTCAGCGTTTTTGTATTGTTCTATTCCAGGCTGGTTAATTTCGCCCCTGATTTGATGGTCTAGACTCTAGAGTTTGCGCTTCCTGGTTAGAGTTGTTCTGCTCAATTACTAGTCAAATTTAAATGGTCTCGGGGGAATCGCAGGGTTTGTGCTATGAAATGTCTTGCATGCAATTGCAATTAGATTTAGAGATTTATTTGTTAGTTTGGAGTATTAGCTTCAGAGGTTAATCGTTGGTCTAAAGAGTTACACTACTACAAAAATAAACATCACAACAATTTTTTTCATCATCTAGGTCGGTTTTAGTGGCGATACAAAATCGTTAAATAGTAACGAGAAAACGCTACCACAATCAGTTTTTGTCCGATAGAGATGTGGCATCATCATAATTGATTCTTAGCTCAGAACCAATTGTGATGTTGTGTTCATCACATATTTAGCTCTATTTTGTCGTTTAATAGCAGACTATATAGATAACAATTAATTGATGAATCAACCACTATTTTTTTAATAACAAATCATGTATGAAATATATATCAAGCAAAGATACATTCAAAACCACACACATATATTCATACTGAATTTTTTATCCAAACATATACATGATTTGAAAGCAAATGCATTGAGAGAATAAATGCAACACTCACACTTGGTACACGATACATACGAACACTACTACAAAAAACCACATTACAGACGGTTCACAAAGCACATCACAGACGGTTTTGTGAACCGTCTGTATCAAAGGGTCAGTGATGACAATAGATCATCACAGACGGGTTCTGAACCGTCAGTAACAATTAACATCACAGACGGTTCTAACTTAGAACCGTCTGTGATAAGGGCTCCTCACAGACGGTTCTAGGCTAGAACTGCTCAGGATGAGCCCTTATCACAGACGGTTCTAAGTTAGAACCGCTCTGTAATAAGTCATCGCACATCGTTTTACTGGGTAATTTAAAAATACTAAATTAGGGAGATTTCACCCATCTTAATACTACTAATACTACCCACCCTAATTACTAGGCGCCCGGTCTTCCTGACATTTTAACACCACATATGTGGTCTTCCCGGAGGTCACCCATCCTATTACTACTCTCGCCTAAGCACGCTTAACTTCGTAGTTCTTATAAGATCCAAGATTTTAGTGGTGGTATGATAACATCCGATATATTATGCCTCCTCATCCTTTTAACCCCGTGAAGTACCAACACCGATTTCCAATTATTTCAAATTAGCAAACTATGGAGGTAATTAGCAAAATTTAAAGCTTTCAAATTTATTTTCCATACTTTTGACTATTAATGATGCTTGCAATATATATGCTCTTACTATTCACGAAACTTGTAAAACACCATAACTTTTGACTCGACCTTCGATTTTGGTGTTCTTGAGCTTTCGGAATCATCACACGATGAGCTCTCGATTATATTCTTTTGGGCACCGATTCTAGTTTGCAAATAAGAAATCCAAGCACTTTTGTTAAAATGTTCATAACTTTTGACTCAGAACTCGATCGGGCGTTCTTTGGCTCGTTTGAAAGATAACGAAAAGTAGTACCTGAATTTCATAAGTGTGCTAAAATCAGATGGTCGGATCCTGCTGGTTTGTGCGAAAGATGCGCTTGCGCGAATTCCAAAAAAGGTCGTTTAGGGCCTCAAAACGGCCTCCAAGTTTTGAATCTGTTTCGCCGTTTTTTAATTATTGCAAATGGAATATTAGTTCCAATTATTTCAAATATAATATTATTTAATTTTAATTTTTTCAAATTAGAAGGCAAGAGAGGTAATTATCAATATTTAAAATTTTCTATTTTTATTATTTGTGACGGTTTCAAATTAAAACCGTCAGGATGTGGTGAACATCACAGCAGCTTTTTGGCTAGAACCGCCTGGTGTTCACCTTTCATTACAGACGGTTTTATATTACAACCGTCTGTGATGTAAGAAATATCACGACGGTTTCTAAATATAACCGTCTGTAATGACTATCAGATATTACGCATTGTGTTATATAACCGTCAGGATTTCACTGCACGGTTTTACTTAGAAACCGCTCTGTAATGAGTATTGTAGCTATCACAGCACGGTCATATTTAGAAACCGTCTGTGATATTTTTGCATCACGACGGCTGCAATATAAAACCGCTCAGGATATCTACACCGACGGTTTGAGTACATAACCGCTCAGGATAATTTGATATCACGACGGTTTTGAAAACCGCTCGTGATCGCAAGGCGTCGATATAAGCCTCGCTGTAGTAGTGGAAAGCAAAAGTCAAAAAAGCAACTATATATGTGTACACACACACATATATATATATAGCAAATGATCCAAAAAAAATATATTGTCTGACATCTGCCTTAATTTGGAATTCTCTGCTGGTTGTGTTTCCGATTTGCCTTACGAAATAGGCTTAATTAGATGGCATAGTTTTCTTATGCTAATCGGGTTTTAAGTTGAGGATTTCAAGCTTTCTAACTAACCAATCAGACCTGTTGGAACTATATATATGCCCTTAAAGTCATCAACATCGTGACAGTCAATTATGCAACAAGAGAAGCTACTGGCTATTGTTTTTCGCCCATATAGTACGTCTAAGTTCTAAACCAAAACACATAGGATGAGCAATTTAAACTAACTCGTCTTAGTATCTAGGGTGCAATTTTGAAAAAGGAAAAGATCAATACCTTCTCTTTTTTAAAATTAATGGAGAAGTCATATATACATGTCAAGTTGTCGTGCAGGTTCAGGGCAATATAGAGCTTAGCTAATTAGGAACAAAACTCGGGCAAGGCAGCCTTTTCCTTCACGCATGAGACGAAATCCTTCACCTGTTCCTGCCAAATATGTCACCATTTTATTTCGGCACATAGTTGATGAAAACATTGGTCAAATGCTAAAAAATGTTCTTTCAGCTTCTATACAAAAAAAGATACTTTGTACTTAAGTCACACTACTTAAAATATGCTTAAGATACCGTAGTCTTTTTACCTACTTTGTTAATACCATTTGACCAGTAGCTTCTCTTGTTAATACTCCCTCCGTCCCAAAATATAAGGCGCGCACGCATTTCAAGATTCAAATTTTGAATTTTTTAACCAATGATTTGTCTAACTATATAAAGATTTTGTGATATAAAAGTGGTACCATTAAATTCGTATTTGAAAGTACTTTGTAATGATAGTAATTTTGTTTGTATGAATGATATTGGATAAGAGAAATCAAAGGTCAAAGTATAGTTTAGGAGATTGCGCCAAGTCAAACCACGCCTTATATTTTGAGACAGAGGGAGTACCAGTTTGATGCAACAACTCGGCGATTCAGCGTCACAACATGTTGAAACTCACAACACCAACATAGCAATGTGAACATTAGAATTGAACAGCCCCATTAGTGAAAGCTAAAGCCCGGAATTAATACCATTTTCTTCAAAGCATGATGCATCACATTTGCACCACACCATTTTCTTCAAAACACAAGGAGTAATTAAGGCAACTTAGAACAACGATAAGGTGGCAAAGATGAGTTCTAAGCATGGTAAAATTCCAGAAAATTACCAGAAGAACACGATAACATATCATATAAGACTACTGGAGATGACAAACCAATGAATACAGGGCAGAAGTAAGCTCGGGTCAAAACACACCCTAGAGCTCAGTGCACCGAAACTGCACAAAACTTGCTAACTTACCTGGTAGTATATGCCCTTCACAGATTTAAATGTCTTCCTCAGGGAATGAGTTCAAGAAATATATACAAGTACTAGCAGCGAATAAGTCAAACACTAAGAACACAACTCTCATATAGAAAGTTTAGCTCTTCAGATCAAATCTTGCTGTACGAGTCGAATACTTAAATCTAAACAAAACTTCTTCTTCACTGAAGAACCAACTTTTGATGGTAAGAATTTGCCTTGCATGCAGGGGTGGAACCAGGGGGTGCCGGTATACCCCGGCACCCCCAAAAATTTGAGAAACCAGGAGGGATGTGGGCCTTCTCGTCAGAGAATTTGATTGCATAATTATTTAAGGTGTTTCGATACGAAAATCACGGGGATTTGGAAGCTCAAAAGTCGGTTTTAATGAAGGCAAGAGAGAACAAGCTCTTTCTGGACAGGACTTTGGCTACAGCTAGAAGAAAGGCCTGACAGTGGGATCCGGTCCCATTGTGGGAGGTTTTTTTTTTGAGTTATTCAATGCTAAGAAAGAAATAGGCTCGGATAAAATAGTAAAATGGGTTCAAAAATTCTAAAAAATTTCTCAAAAATACTTTAGAATATTTGTAACCCAATAAAATTATTTTTGTAATTTTTCAGCTTTTAAATTTTCTACAAAAATTCTTTTTGTAAATCAAAAATGGCAAAAAGGTTTTATAAAATCCATAAAAATCAGCAAAATTAGAAGAAAATTCTAAATATTAATTAAACCAAAAAAAAATATGCAAATTTTGAGGGTGTTACAATTACACAAGAACATTATTACCCAATGATTACTGGAAGTGAGTTTTAGAATCGTACGATGGTTTTTCTGAGCATTACCATTTCAATGATAGTCTCCCTCGGGGGCAGTATAATATCACTTCACCAATGGGTCAAATTTGTTGATCAAATTGGTTTCGATTTTAGTGGTTTGGGATTTTTAATACCTTATAACTATTTATATTGTGCTTTTAGCAAATTTCAAATATATGTGTTGGATTTATGATATTGTTACAAAATAATTGTAAAAGACTAAGAGTTGTATGTATGAAATGTGCACCCCAACAAAAATTTCTAGTTCCGCCACTACTTGCATGGTAAGAATTTGCATTGACAGTCAATATTGGTGTCGATTCTTAACGAGAATAGATTGCATTGATAGTCAATATTGCTGTCGGTTTTTAAGTAGAACCGATTGCATTGATATAACTATTTATGTCAGTTTTTATGTGAAAACCGATTGTGATGGTCACTTGATTATAACATGAGAATCGATTGTGATGTGCCTAATACAACATCACAATTGGTTCTAACCTGAGACTGATTATGATGATTTCCCACCAATTATTAAATCTTCGTCGAATCATCTATCACAATTGGATTTTTTTTCTGAAAAGTTAGGAACCGACTTAGATAAAGCGGTAGTATTGTACCATTCTGTAGTAGTGTTAGCTTCAGGGAATAATCCTGTTGGTTTGGAGAATTAGCTTCAGAGGTTATTCGTTGGTTTGGAGAATCTCCAGTGTGATACGTACTAATCCTCTATATATATTCAGATAATTCGTTGAATGCCACCTGATTTGACTTAAGTTCCTAGATTTGTTTAATCTAGCTAGTTGCTTGTGAATACGTTGTGTTACTGTTTAGTTTATGGAGCATATATATGCATTGAATCCCTGAATGATCATACTTCATAGGCTCGTAATGTAACATGGCCAGGAACTGTACGCGTTCATATCATATATAGTAATACTAGAATTTTGGTTTATGCGGTATTTTAGTGCGTCGTTATTAGAATCGGTTTGATGGTTGCAACCACTTAATTCTGGGTTGATAACTGGAATGACTTATTCTGTTTTTTCCCCTGAAGTAATATTCAACTCTGACGGCGCCTGCAGGTTTACCTCACCCTGTGCGTGGCGTTGGCCTCGTCGGCAGTGGGCGCTTACCTGCACGTCGCCTGGAACATCGGCGGGATGCTGACCATGCTCGGGTGCATGGGGAGCATCGTCTGGTTGTTCTCGGTGCCCGTCTACGAGGAGGTTCGTCTCGCCTTCTTCCGCTGACCTTGATAACTTGATCGCTTGCCTTGCACGAGAGTAGAAGTTTACAAGAAGCTTGGCTACAAAAATGTCAATTACATTGTGCGCTGACTTTGTTCGTGTGTTGCCCTGTGAACAGAGGAAGAGGTTTGGGCTGCTGTTGGCTGCTGCCCTTCTGGAAGGGGCTTCAGTTGGACCTCTGATCAAGCTCACTGTAGACTTGGACCCAAGGTAACGATGAACTTACTATTCTAGTTGTTGTTCCAAAAATGATCCTTTGCTATTCATTAATCAAATAGTTCGTGGTTGGATTAGAAATTTAGAATTCACTTGGAGTAGTAAATAATAATATAATAGACAAAGATGACGGTTGACAGTATGTCAAGGATTGTGACATGTGGTAGCTCGTGGGAAATACTGCAGTTGGATGTCTGTCGACTACGTGTCTTCATCAATCATTGTCGCGTTGTTATTGGAAGTATTAAATGGGTTATCTCGATTAGAGTAGCAAAATTCTGCCTCTGATTTGTATTACTAGGTAATTTTGAGCGGCGTAATACGTCGCATGCGTTGTGTTTTTTCGTAGAATTTTTTTTGTTTTTTTCGCCGGTGTTTTTTTAAAATCATCGAGGAAATGCGCGAAACGGTTAAAAGGATATAAATGCATTCACGTTTGCGCTAAAATCGAAATGTTTTTTTTGTGAAAAATAGTCAGAATGATCCAAACGGCACTACGTTTTTTTTGTTATTTTTTTCGGTATCTATTTAGGCACCTTCCATGAAAGACCCGTGATTTTTCTGAACCAGAAGCTCCTTTTCGCAAAAAACCACGCGAAGGACCTATACGTAATTACAATTTTTTGAAAGGAATAAAACGTAAAAAAAAACTTTTGAGCCGAGCCGGCGCGACTCGGCTCAAACGCGCCAGCACTCGGCAATCTTTCAAGAAATAGGAAAGGAGGTATTTTCGCTTGTCAATCTTTTTTCCTTCTATAGGACTGTTAGCCTTGTAAGAACAGAAGTTACTTGCTGTTCTGTGAAATTTTTACTGTTATAACTCTTAATTTTTTTAAAAAACTAGCCCCCGTTGTAATTTTTTTTCAAAAATGGTGTTCGGACCCGCAAAAACTGCGTCTCCCAAGCGCGGCTCATGCTATGCAGCAGACTAGGGCGCTGCAATGTCCCCAGTTCGACACATGTCACTGCAAAAAACAAAAAAAAAACGCAAAAAAACAATTCATTTTTTTTGCCGTGCGGAGGCTAGTTATAGAAAAAATATATTTTAATTTTATTAGGTTTTATAAATGTACTATAATAGAAAAAAATTGCACAATGATTAGTTCTGAAAAAAAACCACATGTCGTATCACAAATATTTTGAGGTCCTATATTCTACGGAGGGGCATAATATAACACAATATATTTGAGGAGGCTAGTTTCAGAAAAAATACATTATAATTTTAATAGATTTTATAAATGTACTATAATAGAAACAATCGCACAGTGGCTAGTTCTAAAAAATAATTTTACTTAAATCTGTAGCTAATGTTTGCTTAAGATGCACTGTCCCTTATTCCTTGACCATGGTTCCTTCCCCCTTTGTCAAAAGATGCTCAACATGTTATTTTGTATATGTAAGAATTAAGCGGAGTTGCTTCTTACTTGATGGGGACTTGTCACGGCTGACAAGATGCACAAAGGTTAAGCATTTAATAAATTTTCAGATGATGCTGTTGATCCTAACCATTTAGGGTTGGCCATTGCATATTTTTTGTTATTCTTACCACTTTGCTCTTGGGAGTTGGGATGCCTATACTGTTGTTAGTTCTAGTTGATGCTATCCTATGTTTTGGGCTTGGGCCTTTTTGTTAATGAAAGTTGAGTACTTCTGATAGTATCTTTTGTAATGATAAACTGACGTTTGTCTATGTTGCACTGCCAAAATTCAAAATTTGTGATGTAATTGCTTGTAGGACCTCAATTTTAGTTTCGTTGCTGTTCATCTTCACAGCCATGCATGTTACTTCTGTTGGCTGACATGACTTGTCTGTTGCTCTTTGTCACCAGCATTCTCGTGACTGCGTTTGTTGGAACCGCCATCGCGTTCGGGTGCTTCTCTTGCGCCGCCATCATCGCCAAGCGCAGGGAGTACCTCTACCTCGGCGGCTTGCTCTCTTCTGGCTTCGCGAGCCTGTTCTGGCTGCAGTTTGCTGAGTCCATCTTTGGCCACTCCACTAGAAGCTTCATGTTTGAGGTGAGATACATACCTGCAACCGTAGGTTCTTGTCATCCAAACAGACATGTCCGGTATCTTTTTGGTTGAACGATGATACATTTGCGATTTGCACTGCAGGTTTACTTTGGCCTGTTGATCTTCCTGGGGTACATGGTGTATGACACGCAGGAGATCATCGAGAGAGCGCACCACGGCGACATGGACTACATCAAGCACGCGCTCACCCTCTTCACCGACTTCGTGGCCGTCCTTATCAGGATCCTCGTCATCATGGTGAGAATCGAGTCACCTTACTACGTCTGGTTCATCCTCCACAGATTGCCATGTTTTGATATTTTGGTTTGAATTCGTTCCCCTTTCGCTGACGATGAGCGCCCGCGCCTGTTTATCTTGCAGCTCAAGAACTCAGTTGACAAGTCGGACAAGAAGAGGAAGAAGAGGTCGTGAATGTTTCCTCTGCACATACTAGTAGATACTGCTACTGTAATTACTAGTACGTATGAAGCTGCCACTATAACTGGGCGCTGCGGTGAAAAGGACGTGTTTGAGTTTGTTTATTCGGTGTGAACCTGCTGGAGTTCTCTGAAGCTTTGCAGATATGCTGCATTTCAGATGTCGTGTCCCTGTAACGGTTGCGTTGATCGAAACTTGACACCGTTCATTTGGGACGAAAATTGTTAAAACTGCAAAGTTTCGTCTCTTTTGTGATTGATCTCGTCTCTCAATTCTAACAATGCACTACTCATATGTGAAATCTTATCCTGGGTTTAAGTTAAACAGCACTGCCATCTTTGATGTTCCGTACGTATGATTCTGCTGCTGTAGGTGCGTTTCACAAACAAGTGAACGACCGAAACATTGATGATTCGTTGTGTTTTGTCAAGCAACGCCAATGAATCAATCCGACTTGTGCACTGTCCAGCTTGTCCTCTATTTGGGTTAGCCCTAGTGCCAGGTCCACGGGTGGTTTAGTTCATGATAAATTGATGTTGACCGCAAAACTTAATTGACGGTGCATTTTGCTCATCTCAGAGCAAGTCTAACCCATCCCCTAAATCTCCTCCTATCCTAAATTATAATGAGAATTAGAAAAATATGAGCTCCAATCTAACCCTTATAAGGAACCCCTATTCTAGAGAGATCTCTTCTCACCCCTACATCTAGGGGCTTTCTCCTTCCTCCCTACTATTTTCTTCAACATTTTTTTATTCGTTATTTCTATTTTTAGTAAATAATTCATGGGTGCAAAGTAATAATAATGTTTAGATAAATAATAGGGGCGAGTAATAAGGAGTGTGGGTTGGAGACAAATTTGATATAGGGTCTCTTAATTTTTACACCACCCCTAAATAAGTAATTTGGGGGAAAATATAGGGGTTTAGGTTAGAGTTGCTCTCAGTGCAAGTTTTTTTTATTTAAAAAAATAAGTTTCCGTTAGGCAACTGATCTAACACAATCGCTGACCACAAGATCTGAAATAGAACCAGGGAATTCTTCGAGCCATACACAGTCGCTCTCCGAATCTAGCGAAGCACCGAATTTTGCTAATTTGTGCGCTACCCGGTTACATACTCTAGGACAAAACATGACATGAAATACATTAAAATTAAGCATCGACATAAGCCTTGTTTCTCTAATCAAAACCACATCCATTCCACTGTCCTTCTTAGGGATGGCAACGGGTCGGGTCGGGTGCGGGTTTTATAAAACCCGACCCGCCAGAAAACCCGAATCCGAATACCCGACCCGAACCCGACTAGCCTTTCGGGTAGAAACATATACCCGAATCCGAACCCGACGGGTACCCGAAACCCGATGGGTACCCGTCGGGTTTGTGTAGCCTAGGTCTGATGATTCTAAATTCTTGCTTCCAGCCAACATGTGTTCCAGCCAACATGCCCAATAATCTACTAATCTAGGTCTGATGATTCTTACTGCCAGGCGCCGACTTGTGTTCCAGCCAACATACCAATCAGCCAATAATCATGCCAACATGCCAATAATAGTCGGCAACCTCCAAGAGTAATAAGCCGCTCCTTCGCTTGAACCTCACCGGGCACAACTAATGGGCCCCTCGGTGATCACCAAGTGCAACACATGCACAAGGCCTCCTCAAGTGCAACACATGCACAAGAGGCTCTCAAACCCACTCCTAATTGCAACACATGCAATTAGTTCACTCTTTAGCTCAAGAATCAAATGAGAGTGTGCAACACATGCAACACCTCTCCCAAATACTCAAACACAGCAACAACCATCTGCCCAAGCCCCCCAAGGGGTGTATTTATAGCCCCACAAAGAAAACTAGCCGTTGGGAGCAAACTCGGCAAAATAAAAAAACCGGCCGGACCGGCCTCAGCCGGTCCGACCGGTCCTCACAGGCCAACGGTCGGAAAACCGACCGTTACACGGCCGGTCGCACCGCGACTCGACCGGTCGCACCGCGCGGCAAAATCAGCGAAACACCGCAAATCAAACGCCTCTGGAAAAATCAAGCCGGGCGACCGGCGGTCCGATCAAGACGCCCGGTCAAGACAACCCGGTCCGGTAGCACCGCCCACCTCCACCGCAAACGCCACAAAGAAACCGAAAAATCACATCATGGTGCGGCCGGTCCAACAGCAATGGCGGTCCGACCGATTCAGACGGCCGACCGCCGCTCGCACCCACCAAGACAAGGCCACCTCTGGAAAAGTCAGGCCGAAGGGGGGGCGGTCCGACCGCCCGGCCGGTCCGACCGCCCCAAGCAGACTTGGCTCCAGAAACTTCCAAATAATTCTCCGGAAAACCAAATGCACTTCTTTGAGCCTCAAGGATGATCAACACATGATCATTTACCCGTGCAAAACACATTTGCACCAATTCAACCCAAATTTCGAAAACGCATTTCGCAACCGACTCAAGATCTATTTGCAACACGTATTAAGCAAATCAAACTCGAGTTTATGAGATTAATCCCCCTAGCCATGTGAAGGTCAACACAAGACCCGGTCAACTTGCCAACACCCGTTGCAAGCCCCACTCACATGCTCTCGAATTCCGGACTCATAAACCTCGGTTTATTCGCAACTAACTTGCAAATAACGCAATAAACATATTTCATGCTTGAGCACTACTCTTTGCAACACATGCAAAAGTCTAGCTCCAAGCAACATTAATCAAGAAGCATGAACTCTCCAATTGCAACACATGCAATTCTCTAGTCGCATGCAACCACAAATCAAACTTCACTAAAACCAAAACCATACTTATGAGCTCTTTACTGCAACACATGCAAGCCTCTAGCTCCATACAAACACACAAACACAAATCATGCTTGAGCTCTCTCCTTTGCAACACATGCAAAACTTAGCTCCAAGCAACCTCACGGTTTTATAAAGATTGTTTTATGAACCAAAACGTGAAGCTTCAACTAATGCAACACATGCAAAAGTGAACTCCACGCAAAAAGCCAACACATTAGCTCATCCCATTTGCAACACATGCAAATCAAAGCATAATGCGAAACCAAATGCATATACTCTTTCATCTTTGCAACACATGCAAATCGAGCATAATGCAAAACAACCAAGCATAGGCTTAACACATTTGCAACACATGCCAAATGGTTAACCCATATGCAAAAACCAAATCAAATACGATTTGAGCTTTGAGTGAACGCGGATTGAGATCACCAACACATGATGAAGCTCAAGCTAGAGAACGACCCCTCTTAATAGCACGGCGATAAAAACCTTAGACTCAAAGACTACAAAGTCCTTAGCCTATCTAATTATACCTTTGCCGTCACAAAGCAATCCCTTTGGGGTCTTTATGATCATCACTTTGATATTCCCCGGATCTCTACTCGACTCCTCTTCGGATCCACTCTTGACGCCCATCAACTCATGATGCCGCCCTTGTCCCGTTCTCATCATCTCATCCATCTTTGGACCTAACTTAATCACAACTCATACAAATAGTTAGTCCAAGATGCATGGTTGTCTCAATTATCTCTTGCACTCCATTAACACATAATGGATGCCTTTAGATCAATTGAGCACAACCTAAATCAATTGAAATGATTTAATTGTGTCTTAAGTACAATAATGCAACTCATGCTTTATTATACTTAAGAACTATTCATTTGTCCTCAATTAATCAAGAACCACCATCAACACATGATGAAATGTTCTTTAATAATTAACAAGACAAATGAACTCAATTTAAATTATCATTTAAATTGATATGAGTATATATTAACTACACAAGTTTTCATATACTCATGTTGATGAAAAGTAATGATCCATTATATGTAAATTGTATGGAAATGATCATTACCCTAAGTCATCAACTATAGAATAAACTCCACATGTATATGTGCATAGATATAATTGACTTGGACATAATATGCACATATCCAATTTGATCGTATTGGAGTATATCCTATATTGCCATGAGTATACTTATAACTAGGCAATTCAAATATATACTCAAGGATTTAGTTTCTTTGTCTTGATCCTTATGTGTGTCAATAACGAATCGATCAATACAAAGAGACTTTCAAGTTAAACTACAAACTCCCCTAAATATGTGCATCCATGTAATATGTGGATTGGGAAACATGATGCACGCCAGTGGTTAATATAATGGGGACATTCATATTTTAACTTGACTCCAAAGTATGCAACTAATACTAGAATGAATATGCAAACATACCTTGGGTTTTCCATTTTTCAATGCGATGAGACTAAACAAAGATATTCTAAACAAACATGTTAGTCTCGATATAAGATTTGTCATTAATAACAATATCGCATTAGGGGATAAACTTAATATTAGATTTGTCATTAACGCATTTAGATTTGTCATTAACATTAACAATTAGATTTGTCATTAACACCAAAACCATAACTAATGAAGGTTGAACTTACAATCTCCCCCTTTTTGGTGATTAATGACAAATCCAAGCTTAATAAGCGCATTTGGATTAAAACTAATATATCAAGAGAATTTAAGCCATTTGAATACATATGCATATTGTAAACAATATAAGCATTGAGAATTTGGAATGCATATGAGAATTAATTCTCCCCCTTAATCATATTAAGCTTACTTTTTAAACCAAATGACATTAAGCTTCCTAATTCTCCCCCTTTTGGCATTAAGCACCAAAAATGGAAAAACTAAAAGATTAACTTGAAATACATTCTTCCCCCTTTTTAGCAAACATATATCATTAATAAGATTTATCATTATCTCCCCCTTTTGGCATTTAACAATTTCTTTCAGGGGTCATATCTAATGAAGGTCATACAAGAATTTAAATGAATATTAATGACCTTGGCAAAGGAATTAGATTTTAGATACCAATTGAAAAAGGTAGGCAATAAAATCCCAAATGAAAAGGATATACAAGGAATAAAACAAGTTTTCATTTGAAATATGGCCTTATACCAAAAGAAGAAAACTCGAAAAGAGACCATATTCGGGATTTTGGATACCACTTTGAAGGAAGAATAAGCGCTTGCAATTATGGATACCACTTGTAAAGATTTGCATTAAAATATGGATACCACTTGTAAAAACAAATAAGCATGAAAAGCAAAGAAGGGAGAGTATCCAAAGCAAATGACTCGTGTGATACCCTTTTTCAAATAACTCACTCATTTTATTAGACTTTGCAACTTTTCAGCATGATTCTTTTGAAGAAACCAATGATTCGCCTAATAAGGTTAAACGAGGAAACCATAAGGAATAAATACCACTTGAGACAATAGATACCACTTGTAAAATTAATCTCAAGGGCTTTGCAGGAAGAACCAAAAGAAATGAGCATTTTCAAATTTTCATGAAGAACAATGCTCTACAAGAGATTTCCTCTTTAATGTATTTCAACTCATAAAGATTCTCACACAGAGAAGTCTTAGGTGGTTGAACTTACAATTTTAGCTTGAGAGGAAAAATCTTAATCAATAATATGGGTATCGCAAGAATACTACAAAGAGGCAATGAAATACCACTTGTAGGAAATAATTGAAATCCAATGATACCACTTTAAAAAGGAATCCACATAGTTAAGGATATCATTAGAAGAAATGATCAATAAGAACCATGATACCACTTGGAGAAGAGAGAAACTCAATGATACCACTTTGTAAGCATATGAAATGAATAAAAGCTCGATTGATACCACTTAGGATCAACTCACAAAGAATTGATACCACTTGAGAGGATTATCTATGATATCGATGGGTATCAGAGCAATATTCTCAGAACGATATACTTACGGGTATCGAAATAGAGCAAGGCTCAAGAATAATCAATGAAATCGCAAAGATTTAGTATCAGAGCAAAATAAAGATATGACATCACTTGGAAGCAATAAGTGCCCAAAACTTGCAATAAATAAACTCCCCAAGATATTCAACAGGTGAATCATGGAGTTATTTGCATTTGAATTGCACAAGTTTTGTCTTTTCAAAAGATCAAGTGAATATCACTCTTTAAACCAATTAAAGTGCTCATAACTGATACCACTTGAAAATACAATCAAATAATTTGAGAAACTTTTGAAATTTTGCAAAAGTAAACTTTGGGATAGTAAGAATCATTTCCAAAAAGAATTTTTGAAAAAGGAGGTTCCAATCAAAAGATATCCCAAAAAGAGACTCGGAAAATTCTGAAATTTCAGAGCCAACAGTGCCATGGCCGGTCCAACCGGCTTGTGCCCATCCAATCAAGGCCCTAAGGCGTGCAACCGCACTGTCCAAACAGTGAAAACCTGACTTTTTGCAAATTTGGCAAAAATAGCTCAAATGAAGTCCAAAAAATTTGAAATTTTGCAGAGATAAACTTTGGACTAATTAGAAGGTTTTGCAAAAATAAATTTCTCAAAATCAATTTTATTTTGAAAGTTATGGCAATTTGCGCTTTGAGGCATAAAAGGAAATTGATTTTCACAAAAAGCCTCAAAACGCACTTCGGTTTGGATTTCATGCAATTTCTTTTCCATGGCTTAGATAGGTGTATCAAGAATGTGTATAGCCAAGATTTATGGTGAAATCCAACTCGAATGCCACGATTTGAGCTATATGCCTAAATAGGCCATTTCGGATTAAATCAAATCGTTTTTGAGCCAAATTAGATTTTAACATAGGATTTTCTTTTTGAAAACTTGTAAAACATTTGAAATACATAATAGAATACCTTTACAAAGCTTTTCGCAAATTTGGTCCTTTTAAATATGATTTTCGACTTTTGACCTAATTAGTCCAAATGAAGAAGCAATAAGAGAACAAGTCAAAATCAAATAACACAAAGATTCAAATTAAGCATGGGGTAAGATATTGAGATTTGAATTATGTGTATGAGTCTAAAATGCCATTTTGAATTACAATTCTACACAAGAATGGATCCAAATGGAGAAACTCACAAAGTGCAATAGTATGACCATTATGGGTCGATTATAATTTTTCGGTGAGTTTCAAAATCAAATAACTTTTGATAAGTTGGTCTTTTGAAAAACTTTGAACACGAAAATTGTTAAGAATGACCAACTCTAGGATTTTTGTTTTGGAAATACTTTCAAAATCTTTTTACTTTTATTTCTATGAAAATCATAAGTTTAAATCAAAATCAAGATACTCGTAACTAGATTTTAGGCATAAAATTCATTTTCTTTTCAAAATAGATTTTGTGAAGCCAACACCTTTGGAAAACATTTCGAAAGCATTTGCATACATTATTCAACTAGTTTTTCACAAGAATAGTAATTAGTATACAAAGTTTTGACTTTTGGCTAAATGGTTTGATTTTGAAATTATATATATATGCACTTATATTAATATGGGCACACGAGGGATGTGATACACATGGATATGAATTAACACTCCCCCTAAATGTGCCACTTCCTAAACTTGCTCAAGATTGCAATTAAGAGAATAGATGAGAGGCGAGAGCAAGTGGCCATAACAAGTAATCTAAATTGATATTCATTAATATTTCAATATAACCTACACAAGGCTATAAAGCATAAGGATCAATTTAAATACTTGTTACCCGAGATGGCATTGGCTTATGATAGACTTGATAATCTTCTTGCTTGACACCACTTGTAGATGAATGTAATCTTTCTCCTCTTGATGTGCAAGCGTCCAATCCATCTCTTTATTGCCTAAAAATTCTTTTAGGCGGTTTTGGTACCCAATCTTTGTTGGGTCCGCAATGTTAGTCATAATGGATTTAGGAACCCAAATAGTCCTAATTTTAGCATTTTTAACAAGACTAACATGACTAGGAACGGTTTTGCGATAATTATTCCTCCTAAGCAACGATTTGGATTTAAGTGAGAGGACTTAGGAGGCAATGATATTTTGCAAAACCATTTCTAGTTTGATCTCTTCTAAGCATATGATAATTAGAATTATGCATTGGCTTAGAGGATCTAGCATTTCTAGCAAATGTTTTGCTATTATTCTTCCTAAGCATATGATCATCATGATTTTTCTTATTCTTAGGAAATTTAGCGTTTTGAGCAAATACATTTCTAGAAATACTCTTCCTATGCAAATGAATATTATCATTCTTAGCGGATAGGGATTTGACAAGTTTGGCAAACACATTGCCATTCTTGTCCTTCCTAAGCAAATAATTTTCATTAATACGAATGGGCTTAGGAGTTGTACCTTTGGGACAATCCTTACCGAAATGTCCCTTTTCTCGGCAATTGAAGCATGTCACGCTATTTGGCCCTCTCTTGACCGATTTGACTTGCTCCTTGCCGTCTTGCCTCATGGTTGGTGTTGTGGCCTTGTTATCCACTTGATTAGGGCACACGAAGGCGAGGTGGCCCTTCTTGTTGCAAGCAAAACACTTGATGGTCTTCGAGTGACGCGCGTTGTGCCTTGTCTTGCTATTCTCCCTCTTGGAGTTGTAGCCGAGTCCACGCTTGTCTTGAGGCGCCCTTGGCTTGCTCAAGATTTCGTCGAGGAGGGCTTTTCCTTTTACGCACCTCTTCAAGTCATTTTCCAACTTAATGACTTGAGCCTTGAGCTCATTGTTTTCTTCTACAAGATTAGTATCTAAACACATAGAAGAACTTGAAACAATTTTATTAGAGCAACAAGGCAAATCATCGCTAGTGGTGGATATGCATTTATTAGATGAATTGTTTGTGATAGGAATTAAGTGAGGCAATTCATCTTCTAAATTACATTGAATGGCACTATCCACACTAGACTTAGAGAATTCCTTGAAAAGAACTTTTTCATGATTTTCTTTAAGCACATTATAGTCATTTTGAAGTGAGTCATGTTCTAACTTCAAAATTTTATATTTCTTTTTCTCTTTTCCAAGAAATTCATTTAGCTCCTCTAACATATTCATTAATTCATCGTAAGAGGGCTCACCTTCATCATCACTCACCTCATTTTTACCTTTTGCCATGAAGCAACGAATTTTTGTCGAATTGAAAATTAAATGCCGCTTGAGGCGGAGGTTGAGGTCGATGGAGATGCTGGTTCTTCATCGCTTGATGTAGAGGTTGAAGAATCATCAACCGACATCTCTTCCTCAATGCAATCCTCAATTGATGTGGATGATTCAAATTTATCTTGAAGCTTAATCCACATTTCATGCGCGCTCTTGAGATTGCATATGAGGTTAAACATTTCTACGCTCACAAAACTAAAAATGGCATTAGTTGCTTGAGCGTCGAGATGTAGACATTTCTCCTCTCCTTTAGTTGGAGCAATATCATTAATTGGAGAAGAAATGCCGACATCTACGATCCACCATATTTGTGGGCTCATGGATTTAAAATGACTAATCATAAATATTTTCCATGAAGCATAATTAGAGCCATCAAATATATATGAATCGGTGGAGTGCACTAGTCCGCTAGACATCATCCTTTTACTCTCTAGACGGTTAAGCCTAAAATGAGAGTGACCGTGGCTCGATACCACTTGTAGGGTCGAGGATGCGCCTAGAGGGGGTGAATAGGCGTTTACAAAATTAATCGCTCTCTAATCAATTCGCTCTAATACACCCTAAGTCAAAACCTAATCAAAGATATATGCGAAGCGATAAATAGGTTTTGACAATTTAAAGCCTAAATCAACTAGGCTCACTAGTGCACTATCTAAATTAAGTCTCTACACTAGAATTGCTAAATTGAACAATCAATTAATACTAAGCAATTCTAATACATTCAAGCAATCAATAATATGCACAAGGTAAATACTTGAAAGTAAAGAGACAAGGACAACCGATGTTTTTCCGTGGTGTTCGGAGACTTGCTTGTCTCCCTAGTCCACGTTGAGGCTAGCCCACACTTGGACCGGCTCCCGCCGAGCACCGCCTCTTTCCACTTGTCGTGGTTTTTCACGCTATGCGTAGGCTCAACCCGAACCTTCACAAACTTCGCGGGCTTCTCACAACCTTGAGAGCTCCTCACAAGACGACGCCACGCTGCCTAGGAGTCGGCAACCTCCAAGAGTAATAAGCCGCCCTTCGCTTGAACCTCACCGGGCACAACTAATGGGCCCCTCGGTGATCACCAAGTGCAACACATGCACAAGGCCTCCTCAAGTGCAACACATGCACAAGAGGCTCTCAAACCCACTCCTAATTGCAACACATGCAATTAGTTCACTCTTTAGCTCAAGAATCAAATGAGAGTGTGCAACACATGCAACACCTCTCCCAAATACTCAAACACAGCAACAACCATCTGCCCAAGCCCCCCAAGGGGTGTATTTATAGCCCCACAAAGAAAACTAGCCGTTGGGAGCAAACTCGGGCAGAAAACAGCAAAATCCGGTCGGACCGGGCCTCAGCCGGTCCGACCGGTCCTCACAGGCCAACGGTCGGAAAACCGACCGTTACACGGCCGGTCGCACCGCGACTCGACCGGTCGCACCGCGCGGCAAAATCAGCGAAACACCGCAAATCAAACGCCTCTGGAAAAATCAAGCGGGCGATCGCATGGCCCGATCAAGACGCCGGTCGCAGACTGACCCTTCCGCCAGTAGCACCGCTACCACCTCCAAATAAACGCCACAAAGAAACCGAAAATCACATCATGGTGCGGCCGGTCCAATCCGGCGGGCCGGTCCGACCGGACCAACCGGTCGCACCGCCCGACTACCAAGACAAGGCCACCTCTGAAAAGTCAGTTGAAGAAGCGGTCCGACCGCCAGGCCGGTCCGACCGCCCCAAGCATTTTGGCTCGAAACTTCCAAATAATTCTCCGAAAACCAAATGCACTTCTTTGAGCCTCAAGGATGATCAACACATGATCATTTACCCGCAAAACACATTTGCACCAATTCAACCCAAATTTCAAAAATCGATTTCAAGAACCGACTCAAGATCTATTTGCAACACGATAAGCAAATCAAACTCGAGTTTATGAGATTAATCCCCTAGCCATGTGAAGGTCAACACAAGACCGGTCAACTTGCCAACACCCGTTGCAAGCCCCACTCACATGCTCTCGGAATTCCGGACTCATAAACCTCAGTTTATTCGCACAACGAACTTGCAAATAACGCAATAAACATATTTCATGCTTGAGCACTACTCTTTGCAACACATGCAAAAAGTCTAGCTCCAAGCAACGCAAATCAAGAAGCATGAACTCTCCAATTGCAACACATGCAATTCTCTAGTCGCATGCAACCACAAATCAAACTTCGACTAAAACCAAAACCATACTTATGAGCTCTTTACTCGCAACACATGCAAGCCTCTAGCTCCATACAAACACGCAAACACAAATCATGCTTGAGCTCTCTCCTTTTGCAACACATGCAAAACTTAGCTCCAAGCAACCTCACGGTTTTATAAAGATTGTTTTGCGAACCAAAACGTGAAGCTTCAACTAATGCAACACATGCAAAAGTGAACTCCACGCAAAAGCCAACACATTAGCTCATCCCATTTGCAACACATGCAAATCAAAGCATAATGCGAAAACCAAATGCATATACTCTTTCATCTTTGCAACACATGCAAATCAGAGCATAATGCAAAACAACCAAGCATAGGCTTAACACATTTGCAACACATGCCAAATGGTTAACCCATATGCAAAAACCAAATCAAATACGATTTGAGCTTTGAGTGAACGCGGATTGAGATCACCAACACATGATGAAGCTCAAGCTAGAGAACGACCCCTCTTAATAGCACGGCGATAAAAACCTTAGACTCAAAGACTACAAAGTCCTTAGCCTATCTAATTATACCTTTGCCGTCGCGCGCAAGCAATCCCCTTTGGGGTCTTTATGATCATCACTTTGATATTCCCCCGGGATCTCTACTCGACTCCTCTTCGGGATCCACTCTTGACGCCCATCAACTCATGATGCCGTCCTTGTCCCGTTCTCATCATCTCATCCATCTTTGGACCTAACTTAATCACAACTCATACAAATAGTTAGTCCAAGATGCATGGTTGTCTCAATTATCTCTTGCACTCCATTAACACATAATGGATGCCTTTAGATCAATTGAGCACAACCTAAATCAATTGAAATGATTTAATTGTGTCTTAAGTACAATAATGCAACTCATGCTTTATTATACTTAAGAACTATTCATTTGTCCTCAATTAATCAAGAACCACCATCAACACATGATGAAATGTTCTTTAATAATTAACAAGACAAATGAACTCAATTTAAATTATCATTTAAATTGATATGAGTATATATTAACTACACAAGTTTTCATATACTCATGTTGATGAAAAGTAATGATCCATTATATGTAAATTGTATGGAAATGATCATTACCCTAAGTCATCAACTATAGAATAAACTCCACATGTATATGTGCATAGATATAATTGACTTGGACATAATATGCACATATCCAATTTGATCGTATTGGAGTATATCCTATATTGCCATGAGTATACTTATAACTAGGCAATTCAAATATATACTCAAGGATTTAGTTTCTTTGTCTTGATCCTTATGTGTGTCAATAACGAATCGATCAATACAAAGAGACTTTCAAGTTAAACTACAAACTCCCCCTAAATATGTGCATCCATGTAATATGTGGATTGGGAAACATGATGCACGTTTGTGGTTAATATAATGGGGACATTCATATTTTAACTTGACTCCAAAGTATGCAACTAATACTAGAATGAATATGCAAACATACCTTGGGTTTTCCATTTTTCAATGCGATGAGACTAAACAAAGATATTCTAAACAAACATGTTAGTCTCGATATAAGATTTGTCATTAATAACAATATCGCATTAGGGGATAAACTTAATATTAGATTTGTCATTAACGCACGATTAGATTTGTCATTAACGCACGATTAGATTTGTCATTAACACCAAAACCATAACTAATGAAGGTTGAACTTACAATCTCCCCCTTTTTGGTGATTAATGACAAATCCAAGCTTAATAAGCGCATTTGGATTAAAACTAATATATCAAGAGAATTTAAGCCATTTGAATACATATGCATATTGTAAACAATATAAGCATTGAGAATTTGGAATGCATATGAGAATTAATTCTCCCCCTTAATCATATTAAGCTTACTTTTTAAACCAAATGACATTAAGCTTCCTAATTCTCCCCCTTTTGGCATTAAGCACCAAAAATGGAAAAACTAAAAGATTAACTTGAAATACATTCTTCCCCCTTTTTAGCAAACATATATCATTAATAAGATTTATCATTATCTCCCCCTTTTGGCATTTAACAATTTCTTTCAGGGGTCATATCTAATGAAGGTCATACAAGAATTTAAAAGAATACTAATGACCTTGGCAGTGAATTAGATTTTAGATACCAATTGAAAAAGGTAGGCAATAAAATCCCAAATGAAAAGGATATACAAGGAATAAAACAAGTTTTCATTTGAAATATGGCCTTATACCAAAAGAAGAAAACTCGAAAAGAGACCATATTCGGGATTTTGGATACCACTTTGAAGGAAGAATAAGCGCTTGCAATTATGGATACCACTTGTAAAGATTTGCATTAAAATATGGATACCACTTGTAAAAACAAATAAGCATGAAAAGCAAAGAAGGGAGAGTATCCAAAGCAAATGACTCGTGTGATACCCTTTTTCAAATAACTCACTCATTTTATTAGACTTTGCAACTTTTCAGCATGATTCTTTTGAAGAAACCAATGATTCGCCTAATAAGGTTAAACGAGGAAACCATAAGGAATAAATACCACTTGAGACAATAGATACCACTTGTAAAATTAATCTCAAGGGCTTTGCAGGAAGAACCAAAAGAAATGAGCATTTTCAAATTTTCATGAAGAACAATGCTCTACAAGAGATTTCCTCTTTAATGTATTTCAACTCATAAAGATTCTCACACAGAGAAGTCTTAGGTGGTTGAACTTACAATTTTAGCTTGAGAGGAAAAATCTTAATCAATAATATGGGTATCGCAAGAATACTACAAAGAGGCAATGAAATACCACTTGTAGGAAATAATTGAAATCAATGATACCACTTTAAAAAGGAATCCACATAGTTAAGGATATCATTAGAAGAAATGATCAATAAGAACCATGATACCACTTGGAGAAGAGAGAAACTCAATGATACCACTTTGTAAGCATATGAAATGAATAAAAGCTCGATTGATACCACTTAGGATCAACTCACAAAGAATTGATACCACTTGAGAGGATTATCTATGATATCGATGGGTATCGAGCAATATTCTCGAGCGATATACTTACGGTATCGAAATAGAGCAAGGCTCAAGAATAATCAATGAAATCGCAAAGATTTAGTATCAGAGCAAAATAAAGATATGACATCACTTGGAAGCAATAAGTGCCCAAAACTTGCAATAAATAAACTCCCCAAGATATTCAACAGGTGAATCATGGAGTTATTTGCATTTGAATTGCACAAGTTTTGTCTTTTCAAAAGATCAAGTGAATATCACTCTTTAAACCAATTAAAGTGCTCATAACTGATACCACTTGAAAATACAATCAAATAATTTGAGAAACTTTTGAAATTTTGCAAAAGTAAACTTTGGGATAGTAAGAATCATTTCCAAAAAGAATTTTTGAAAAAGGAGGTTCCAATCAAAAGATATCCCAAAAAGAGACTCGGAAAATTCTGAAATTTCAGAGCCAACAGTGCCATGGCCGGTCCAACCGGCTTGTGCCCGGTCCAACCGGCCCTAAGGGCGGTGCAACCGCACCTGTCAGCCCGAAAAACCTGACTTTTTGCAAATTTGGCAAAAATAGCTCAAATGAAGTCCAAAAAATTTGAAATTTTGCAGAGATAAACTTTGGACTAATTAGAAGGTTTTGCAAAAATAAATTTCTCAAAATCAATTTTATTTTGAAAGTTATGGCAATTTGCGCTTTGAGGCATAAAAGGAAATTGATTTTCACAAAAAGCCTCAAAACGCACTTCGGTTTGGATTTCATGCAATTTCTTTTTCCATGGCTTAGATAGGTGTATCAAGAATGTGTATAGCCAAGATTTATGGTGAAATCCAACTCGAATGCCACGATTTGAGCTATATGCCTAAATAGGCCATTTCGGATTAAATCAAATCGTTTTTGAGCCAAATTAGATTTTAACATAGGATTTTCTTTTTGAAAACTTGTAAAACATTTGAAATACATAATAGAATACCTTTACAAAGCTTTTCGCAAATTTGGTCCTTTTAAATATGATTTTCGACTTTTGACCTAATTAGTCCAAATGAAGAAGCAATAAGAGAACAAGTCAAAATCAAATAACACAAAGATTCAAATTAAGCATGGGGTAAGATATTGAGATTTGAATTATGTGTATGAGTCTAAAATGCCATTTTGAATTACAATTCTACACAAGAATGGATCCAAATGGAGAAACTCACAAAGTGCAATAGTATGACCATTATGGGTCGATTATAATTTTTCGGTGAGTTTCAAAATCAAATAACTTTTGATAAGTTGGTCTTTTGAAAAACTTTGAACACGAAAATTGTTAAGAATGACCAACTCTAGGATTTTTGTTTTGGAAATACTTTCAAAATCTTTTTACTTTTATTTCTATGAAAATCATAAGTTTAAATCAAAATCAAGATACTCGTAACTAGATTTTAGGCATAAAATTCATTTTCTTTTCAAAATAGATTTTGTGAAGCCAACACCTTTGGAAAACATTTCGAAAGCATTTGCATACATTATTCAACTAGTTTTTCACAAGAATAGTAATTAGTATACAAAGTTTTGACTTTTGGCTAAATGGTTTGATTTTGAAATTATATATATATGCACTTATATTAATATGGGCACACGTAGGGATGTGATACACATGGATATGAATTAACACTCCCCCTAAATGTGCCACTTCCTAAACTTGCTCAAGATTGCAATTAAGAGAATAGATGAGAGGCGAGAGCAAGTGGCCATAACAAGTAATCTAAATTGATATTCATTAATATTTCAATATAACCTACACAAGGCTATAAAGCATAAGGATCAATTTAAATACTTGTTACCCGAGATGGCATTGGCTTATGATAGACTTGATAATCTTCTTGCTTGACACCACTTGTAGATGAATGTAATCTTTCTCCTCTTGATGTGCAAGCGTCCAATCCATCTCTTTATTGCCTAAAAATTCTTTTAGGCGGTTTTTGGTACCCAATCTTTGTTGGGTCCGGCAATGTTAGTCATAATGGATTTAGGAACCCAAATAGTCCTAATTTTAGCATTTTTAACAAGACTAACATGACTAGGAACGGTTTTGCGATAATTATTCCTCCTAAGCAACGTATTTGGATTTAAGTGAGAGGACTTAGGAGGGCAATGATATTTTGCAAAACCATTTCTAGTTTGATCTCTTCTAAGCATATGATAATTAGAATTATGCATTGGCTTAGAGGATCTAGCATTTCTAGCAAATGTTTTGCTATTATTCTTCCTAAGCATATGATCATCATGATTTTTCTTATTCTTAGGAAATTTAGCGTTTTGAGCAAATACATTTCTAGAAATACTCTTCCTATGCAAATGAATATTATCATTCTTAGCCGGCATAGGGGATTTGACAAGTTTGGCAAACACATTGCCATTCTTGTCCTTCCTAAGCAAATAATTTTCATTAATACGAATGGGCTTAGGAGTTGTACCTTTGGGACAATCCTTACCGAAATGTCCCTTTTCTCGGCAATTGAAGCATGTCACGCTATTTGGCCCTCTCTTGACCGATTTGACTTGCTCCTTGCCGTCTTGCCTCATGGTTGGTGTTGTGGCCTTGTTATCCACTTGATTAGGGCACACGAAGGCGAGGTGGCCCTTCTTGTTGCAAGCAAAACACTTGATGGTCTTCGAGTGACGCGCGTTGTGCCTTGTCTTGCTATTCTCCCTCTTGGAGTTGTAGCCGAGTCCACGCTTGTCTTGAGGCGCCCTTGGCTTGCTCAAGATTTCGTCGAGGAGGGCTTTTCCTTTTACGCACCTCTTCAAGTCATTTTCCAACTTAATGACTTGAGCCTTGAGCTCATTGTTTTCTTCTACAAGATTAGTATCTAAACACATAGAAGAACTTGAAACAATTTTATTAGAGCAACAAGGCAAATCATCGCTAGTGGTGGATATGCATTTATTAGATGAATTGTTTGTGATAGGAATTAAGTGAGGCAATTCATCTTCTAAATTACATTGAATGGCACTATCCACACTAGACTTAGAGAATTCCTTGAAAAGAACTTTTTCATGATTTTCTTTAAGCACATTATAGTCATTTTGAAGTGAGTCATGTTCTAACTTCAAAATTTTATATTTCTTTTTCTTTTCCAAGAAATTCATTTAGCTCCTCTAACATATTCATTAATTCATCGTAAGAGGGCTCACCTTCATCATCACTCACCTCATTTTTACCTTTTGCCATGAAGCAACGAATTTTTGTCGGAATTGAAAATTAAGTGTCGCTGAGGCGGAGGTTGAGGTCGATGGAGATGCTTGGTTCTTCATCGCTTGATGTAGAGGTTGAAGAATCATCAACCGACATCTCTTCCTCAATGCAATCCTCAATTGATGTGGATGATTCAAATTTATCTTGAAGCTTAATCCACATTTCATGCGCGCTCTTGAGATTGCATATGAGGTTAAACATTTCTACGCTCACAAAACTAAAAATGGCATTAGTTGCTTGAGCGTCGAGATGTAGACATTTCTCCTCTCCTTTAGTTGGAGCAATATCATTAATTGGAGAAGAAATGCCGACATCTACGATCCACCATATTTGTGGGCTCATGGATTTAAAATGACTAATCATAAATATTTTCCATGAAGCATAATTAGAGCCATCAAATATATATGAATCGGTGGAGTGCACTAGTCCGCTAGACATCATCCTTTTTACTCTCTAGACGGTTAAGCCTAAAATGAGAGTGACCGTGGCTCTGATACCACTTGTAGGGTCGAGGATGCGCCTAGAGGGGGGGTGAATAGGCGTTTTACAAAATTAATCGCTCTCTAATCAATTCGCTCTAATACACCCCTAAGTCAAAACCTAATCAAAGATATATGCGGAAGCGATAAATAGGTTTTGACAATTTAAAGCCTAAATCAACTAGGCTCACTAGTGCACTATCTAAATTAAGTCTCTACACTAGAATTGCTAAATTGAACAATCAATTAATACTAAGCAATTCTAATACATTCAAGCAATCAATAATATGCACAAGGTAAATACTTGAAAGTAAAGAGACAAGGGACAACCGATGTTTTTCCGTGGTGTTCGGAGACTTGCCGGTCTCCCCTAGTCCACGTTGAGGCTAGCCCACACTTGGACCGGCTCCCGCTCGAGCACCCGCCTCTTTCCACTTGTCGTGGTTTTTCACGCTTGCGCGTAGGCTCAACCCGAACCTTCACAAACTTCGCCGGGGCTTCTCACAACCTTGAGAGCTCCCGCGCACGACGCCTACGCCGTCTAGGAGTCGGCAACCTCCAAGAGTAATAAGCCGCTCCTTCGCTTGAACCTCACCGGGCACAACTAATGGGCCCCTCGGTGATCACCAAGTGCAACACATGCACAAGGCCTCCTCAAGTGCAACACATGCACAAGAGGCTCTCAAACCCACTCCTAATTGCAACACATGCAATTAGTTCACTCTTTAGCTCAAGAATCAAATGAGAGTGTGCAACACATGCAACACCTCTCCCAAATACTCAAACACAGCAACAACCATCTGCCCAAGCCCCCCAAGGGGTGTATTTATAGCCCCACAAAGAAAACTAGCCGTTGGGAGCAAACTCAGGCAAACAAAGAAAAATCCGGCCGGACCGGCCTCACCGGTCCGACCGGTCCTCACAGGCCAACGGTCGGAAAACCGATCAGCTTACGGCCGGCCGCACCGCGACTCGACCGGCCGCACCACCAAGGCAAAATCAGCAAACACCGCAAATCAAACGCCTCTGAAAAATCAAGCCGGGCGACCGTGGTCCGATCAAGACGCCGTCGTCCGACCGACCTCAAAGCCGTAGCACCGCCCACCTCCAACCGCAACGCCACAAAGAAACCGAAAAATCACATCATGGTGCGGCCGGTCCAACATACACCGGGCCGGTCCGACCGGACCGGCCGCCGACCGCCTGCCGACCCACCAAGACAAAGGCCACCTCTCGAAAAGTCAGTCCGAGGGGCGGTCCGACCGCCCGGCCCCGACCGACCGCCCAAGCAGACTTGGCTCCAAACTTCCAAATAATTCTCCGAAAACCAAATGCACTTCTTTGAGCCTCAAGGATGATCAACACATGATCATTTACCCGCAAAACACATTTGCACCAATTCAACCCAAATTTCAAAACGATTTCAAGAACCGACTCAAGATCTATTTGCAACACGATAAGCAAATCAAACTCGAGTTTATGAGATTAATCCCCTAGCCATGTGAAGGTCAACACAAGACCGGTCAACTTGCCAACACCGCTGCAAGCCCCACTCACATGCTCTCGAATTCGGACTCATAAACCTCGGTTTATTCGCTGTGAACTTGCAAATAACGCAATAAACATATTTCATGCTTGAGCACTACTCTTTGCAACACATGCAAAAAGTCTAGCTCCAAGCAACGCAAATCAAGAAGCATGAACTCTCCAATTGCAACACATGCAATTCTCTAGTCGCATGCAACCACAAATCAAACTTCGACTAAAACCAAAACCATACTTATGAGCTCTTTACTCGCAACACATGCAAGCCTCTAGCTCCATACAAACACGCAAACACAAATCATGCTTGAGCTCTCTCCTTTTGCAACACATGCAAAACTTAGCTCCAAGCAACCTCACGGTTTTATAAAGATTGTTTTGCGAACCAAAACGTGAAGCTTCAACTAATGCAACACATGCAAAAGTGAACTCCACGCAAAAGCCAACACATTAGCTCATCCCATTTGCAACACATGCAAATCAAAGCATAATGCGAAAACCAAATGCATATACTCTTTCATCTTTGCAACACATGCAAATCAGAGCATAATGCAAAACAACCAAGCATAGGCTTAACACATTTGCAACACATGCCAAATGGTTAACCCATATGCAAAAACCAAATCAAATACGATTTGAGCTTTGAGTGAACGCGGATTGAGATCACCAACACATGATGAAGCTCAAGCTAGAGAACGACCCCTCTTAATAGCACGGCGATAAAAACCTTAGACTCAAAGACTACAAAGTCCTTAGCCTATCTAATTATACCTTTGCCGTCGCGCGCAAGCAATCCCCTTTGGGGTCTTTATGATCATCACTTTGATATTCCCCCGGGATCTCTACTCGACTCCTCTTCGGATCCACTCTTGACGCCCATCAACTCATGATGCCGCCCTTGTCCCGTTCTCATCATCTCATCCATCTTTGGACCTAACTTAATCACAACTCATACAAATAGTTAGTCCAAGATGCATGGTTGTCTCAATTATCTCTTGCACTCCATTAACACATAATGGATGCCTTTAGATCAATTGAGCACAACCTAAATCAATTGAAATGATTTAATTGTGTCTTAAGTACAATAATGCAACTCATGCTTTATTATACTTAAGAACTATTCATTTGTCCTCAATTAATCAAGAACCACCATCAACACATGATGAAATGTTCTTTAATAATTAACAAGACAAATGAACTCAATTTAAATTATCATTTAAATTGATATGAGTATATATTAACTACACAAGTTTTCATATACTCATGTTGATGAAAAGTAATGATCCATTATATGTAAATTGTATGGAAATGATCATTACCTTAAGTCATCAACTATAGAATAAACTCCACATGTATATGTGCATAGATATAATTGACTTGGACATAATATGCACATATCCAATTTGATCGTATTGGAGTATATCCTATATTGCCATGAGTATACTTATAACTAGGCAATTCAAATATATACTCAAGGATTTAGTTTCTTTGTCTTGATCCTTATGTGTGTCAATAACGAATCGATCAATACAAAGAGACTTTCAAGTTAAACTACAAACTCCCCCTAAATATGTGCATCCATGTAATATGTGGATTGGGAAACATGATGCACGTTTGTGGTTAATATAATGGGGACATTCATATTTTAACTTGACTCCAAAGTATGCAACTAATACTAGAATGAATATGCAAACATACCTTGGGTTTTCCATTTTTCAATGCGATGAGACTAAACAAAGATATTCTAAACAAACATGTTAGTCTCGATATAAGATTTGTCATTAATAACAATATCGCATTAGGGGATAAACTTAATATTAGATTTGTCATTAACGCACGATTAGATTTGTCATTAACGCACGATTAGATTTGTCATTAACACCAAAACCATAACTAATGAAGGTTGAACTTACAACCGCCCCACATCCAAAAACAGGAAAAACCGTTCTGTGAAAAAAAAACTCACTGACTTAAGGCCGTTGCTACCGCCCATGACCGGTGCGGCCGGTGCAATCGGACCTCCGCTGGTCATACCACCCTTAACTGGGCAGAAAACCAATTTACTCCTAATTTGATTTAAACTCCAAATCCACTTCAAACTCAAACACTATAAGTTTAAATAGTATCAATAACTCATCACAAATACAGGTAGATCTTCACATGTAGGGATGGCAATCGAGTGCGTCGGGTATGGGTAGTACTCGCTTATACCTATACCCGCAAACCAAAATCTCCCTCACGGGTATACCCGCAAAGGGTCGCGGGTGAAAAATCTCGCCCATACACATGCCGCTCATGGTGCAGAATACCCACAGTATTCTGCTACTACCGCCACCATCAACAATCTTTTCAACCAAATAACACTAGGAGCTAATGAGCTATGGTACTAATACAATCTTTTTGATAAAGTTATGGGTATTAGCTACATTCTATGAATTAAAGAATGATTATCAATGATTCAAAATTTCAAATGTACGTAAGAATAAGAATTAAAGTAATATATGTAGATAAATTATACACGGATGCCCATGTACAACAATTACTGAAATGAGTTACCACAATTGGGGATCAAGGGGCCAATTGGGTGCCTATTCTAGCCCGTATATCAATAGGATATTGCGGGTAATCGGGCGGAACGGGTACGGATGAAGCTCCCCCATACCCATACCTGTTTGCCTGTCGGGTAGAGTTTGGCCCCCATAAACATACTCGTGGGTAATAAAAGAGAAACATACATACCTTTATTAGGGTTTTTACCCGTGGGTACACGAGTAATCAGGTAAGATTGCCATCCCTATTCACATGATCTTTCATACTTTAACATTTATGTAAGTTTATTAAGAGAGTAGTGTACTAGATAATACTGCAAGGTTCGATGGTGCCACGCTACCGCTCCATTATCCACTTGCTCGCCACACCAAACCAAAAGAAGCTTAGGGCCTGTTTGGTAGAGCTCCCTCTGATTCTGATTCTCTGTTAGAAGTGATTCTCCGAGAGAAGTGATTCTGTCGCTGAAAGTGATTCTCTAACGAATCCATAGGATAAACTCTATGGAGAAACTGACTCTTTGTTGGGAGTGAATCAGGAAAAGTAGTTTTTTTCAGCTCCCAGCTCCTAATTCATTTCGGAGAATCACTTCACGGGAATCACCCTATTCTACGCTCGCAATTTACGCCTCCGTGATACAAAAGCATAAAGCGCAGAGAACGAACACTTGCGGCCGCTCGCACCAACCTTCGGTTTCCCGGCCAGCTCCCCACCTTGCTGGCCACCTTGCCTTCTTTCCACGCAACAGCAATGGAGAGGAAGAAGCCGGCGCCCAAGGTGGTGGCCGTCCTCGCCGGCCTGCTCGAGCGCGCCGCATTGCGTGGAGACGGAGAGGGGGGCGGGGGCTCGGCGGCGGCGTTCCGCGGGCGGATGAAGCCGGAGATCAGCTTGCGGCGGTACGCGGAGAGGATATTCCGGTACGCGGGGTGCAGCCCGGCGTGCTTCGTGGTGGCCTACGTCTACCTCGACCGCCTCGCGCGGCGCCGGGAGGAGGCGGCGGCGGCGGCGGCGGGCGTGGACTCGTACAGCGTGCACCGGCTGCTCATCACCAGCGTCATGATCGCTGCCAAGTTCATGGACGACATGTGAGTGAGCCTACTCCAATCCAACGTCGTCCTTAGTTTCGCGATCCAGCTCCCATTGTCCCGCCTTAGTTTGAGCAGTGAATAATCCGGTAATATTAACCGGCTGCTAATTTGCGAGCACCAGATCAAACTAGAGCTGAATTGGCTGCCAATTTGTGCGCGAGAAAAAGGAAACCCAAGCACGGAAAGAATTAACACCTGCCACATGCCAAAGTTGACCGACAGCCTCTGCTACGTGCTCCTTCCTGCCATGCCATGAATCAAAATACTCCTCCTACGCACGGCGAACCGTGCCATCTCGGCAGCTCATTTTGCACCAGCGGGATAGACAGCGTCCATGTATACCAGCAAATACGTACTATACCACCGGTATTAACAACATTCTGTAAACACATCACGTGCCGTGTTACTAGGCGTATACAGAGCTAGCTAGCAATCGATCGATGAAGCGGTTGAGGAGGATGATCTGTGACCTGTCGGTGCAGAGGCACAATAGAATAGAAACACACCAGTTGGCAGTAGCTGCTGTTCAGCGTCCTTGTGTGCCGGGAAAGGCAAGTCAAACGTGTACTAGCTAGCTACTATCATCTGTTACCGCGCATTGTACGGACACGGGCAAGTCGTGGGACCTCATCTGACATGGCACCTCTGCCCCTCCCTCCACTAGCTAACCTTACTCATGTGGCATTATCCAATGCGGATTGCAGCACAACCATGTTAGTTGCCGATCGAGCTGGATCACAACCACCCTACCAACCTAATTATCCCCTTGAGATTAGTAATTTAGGATGAACGAACGTCTGTACCGGTCTGGTGTTTCAGTGACCATTAGCGCGCCGTGAACGGGAGTTAGTATAATTAACAACTGAATTCGTACCGTGACATGCCGTGTTTGAGCTTAATTCAGGAGCCAGCATCACAGTGCCACGGTACTTGCATTCCAACATCGCATCATATTTTCCTGGTCTGAACAAGAGCAGGCAGTAGGTGCCTGGTCTGTTCTGTTGGGATGTCCAGCTCGATCGCCGCTAAGCTGTTCCTCTCTCTCCAACCTGAATTCGATTGCTCACCTAACATGAAAATGGATCCTCCCATCAATCGATCACATCGCACAATGCCAAACGCTGGTCTCTAATTAACAGGGACTTAACCACTAATCTCGTAGTGTTCTGTCTGTGTGAATCTTCATGTTTTTACTAGTCTTAATTAATCGATTGATCCTTTAGTTTTCCTGTCACTAAGTTGACGCTAGCTTCACCTGTATGTAATTATGTATGCATGTATCTGATGCTGATTGCGCAGACACTGCAGCAACGCCTACTTCGCGCGCGTGGGCGGCGTGGAGGTGGCCGAGATGAACGGGCTGGAGCTGGAGTTCCTCTTCGCCCTGCGCTTCCGCCTCAACGTCACGCCGGACACCTTCGCCTCCTACTGCGTCGAGCTCGAGGGTGAGATGATGACGGACGAGCCGGCTCCGCCGTCATCCCCCGTTGTCGGCGGTCGGTTCTCGCCGGAGGAGGAGAACAAGGATCAGACGCAGAAGGGCGCCACGGTCGCAAGCAGAGCCTGCACGGCTGCTCAAAGAGCAGTGGAGATCACTCAATGACGATCGAAGGGCAAAACGGGCATTGCTATCGGGATTCTTTTATTTGTTTTTTTTTAAAAACATTTTAGCTCTTACGAATTCATCACTATTTTGCCTATGTATTTTTTTTTTTGACGAATGTAGCCTCTCGCGCGTATGTGTTTGCAAATTTGACCCATTTTCTACTGTGAAAGACATGACAAGTGACATGTGTCCTCTACCATAACTGGAAAGCGTGGAAGCCGATAGAGTTTGGTAATTGTCAGATCAACATGCCCTACTGCGGTAGGGTGGTTTCTATACTACCTGAGTATGATAGTGAGCTTCTGTTATGCTTGCCCGTCATGCTGCCGTGTTGGATCGCCCTGCTATGGTGCTAGTTGACTTCTGTACTCCCAGACATAATAGAGAACACGTGTCATTTGTATTATCTTTCGTGATAGTGAGGGATATTAAATTTATAAATATATGTGTAAAAAGCTATACTTTTTTCGAAGGAGACAAGTAAGGCTACACAAGCAATAATTGTCTCGTTACCAGGTACCAGCCTGTCTTCACTGTTGATGGATCCTTTGTGCAGAATTAATTGCAAGCGGTTGTATGAACAGACTTCTCCCCTCTACTAGCACTTTTTTTTTAAAATCTAGTCCTAGAGCACATGTAATTATAAAAATATCTCACTAGCTAAAAAAAGCATCGACAGATAGTACGTGTTACTTACCGCATTTGTGTACCGCAGTAAGGACCCTGACTCGAGACAACAACATAGTGGACCCACTGCGGCAAGCGTGCTACCATGCTCCCCCAACTTGGCAGCAGGTGTCTAGCTCTCTAAGCATGGCAGCATGTCCTACCGAGCTAACCTAGCTCGACAGCTAACTCTTGCAGCGATTGGCTGGGTTGCTGTGGGTCTAGACCCTTGCTGCAATATACAAATGTGATATATGATACATGTTATCTACCGACACTTCTACAGTGGGAGAATGAGCTATTTTTGTAATTATATTTATATAGGGCTATATTTAAAAAAGAAATGTGCCCATGGAGCTAAAAAAAAGGCCTGGTGTACGACCATGAGCTAACTGGTAGGTCCAGCCTGATTGTACAGTTTTACAGTGGAGTTTAGCATCACAGTTCATCGATGATTAAGCAACTACCAAGAACCAAAACTTTCGTGTCATGGCTAGTTTGGTTGGCAAACTGGGTCCGGGAGTCTGAGATCATGCATCCTAACCGTGCACTAGAAAATTGTGGGGATTTTTAGGTGACAGGCATTACCCTCTTCCATAAAGATAAGTTACAAGATGCAAATGGTTTCCTAAGAAATTTTTAGTGACTACTTAACTTCAACACTTGAAAGACACCAAAGACATGTTTGTAGTCTTGCACATCTTATTACTCGATGGGGGATAAGTTTCTTTTGTGATGATACAGTTTTTTTTCTTTTTCCCCAGAGTCAATGGAATGACAGTATGGTATGGACTGGGTAACATGTTATCTTTACAATGTCATATATGTTGTATAAACCTGGCTTAGAGTAATTCGAGTGGCATAGAAATAGTTGATATATTACTATTACCATAAAACAACAGTTAGTGAAATATCATACTTAGTGTGATAAACATGTTCTGTTGCGGAGTCCAATTGTGCTAATACGACTCTGTTCTAACGACGTTACTCCTTCAAACTGATTAATGGTATTACACATGATTTTTTTTTTTTTTTGAGAGAGAACAAGAGAAGAACTTGAAGCAAAAACTAGACCCTCGTTTTGGCCCAGATTAGAAGATTTCGAAACAAGTAGCTCACGAACTATCTTGGTACATCCAACGAACTAGTGTTTTGAGCGGTTCAGCTTGCATAGGCTACACCATTCGTCAAATCTTTTAATTGAAAATGGATGTACAATGAAAAATATGAAACCTCCCTTTTTCTATAAATACAATTACCATGTATAGACCATGAAATGTAAAAAATACTGCTATTTTAGGTGAGCTCAAATAGTGTTCCTAAGGAAATTGATGCCATACCTACCATCTGTAATACCTTCATTTTCTTCTTTTTAAATCACCATCTGTAATAGCTTCATTTTCTTCTTTTTTAATAGCTTGAGTTTGACTAAGAGCAATACAATAGTATAATAGTATAGACGGTGATTATCTATAATATACATTCAAATTATCTATAGAAAAACTAAAGATAACTATACAATAAATTATAGATGTAGTTGTGTGTAATAGTCTTAAACAGCTAATATGTTCTCTCTTCCATCTAACTAAAATCCTACAGAGTACAGACAACTTGTATGTATGGACGTATCGTTAGTTGTACATTGCCTAAGCGAGGAAAACTCACGCGTTGCTCGCTCACTCCACTTCCCCCCAACTAGAGGTGGATATTTGCACCGGGCTCTTTTGGGCTGATCCGAGGTATGGTGGGCACGGTACGGTCCGAAGCACGGTCCGGTACGATACTGTAGCATGGGCCGTGTCGGGTTCGAGAACCAAGCACGATGGGCGGCCCGATGTTCCAAGGCATGAGGAAGAAGTTCAGTATAAAGATCACCGACCTACAGAACATGAGCGTTATGGACGTACCCAACAGCTCGAACGCCACACTGCTGCCAACACTTGAGAAAGACGGGTTAGCTCTCTCTCTCACCCGTCTCTCTCAATTTCTCCCTTGTCATCCGTCTTTCTCAATCTCCATTGCCTCTCTTCCTCACTCTCTCATTGTCCTCTCTCGCTCGTGTTCAGCACATCCCCTCATTCTAAGAATAAATAAATTTTAGTTCTTTTTTCTATAATATTTGTGTCCATTATCTTAGCTCCATGTGTCTCTGATTCCTTTCTTTTAGTCACAATAGTGCAAATGGGCTAGGCCTGAGTCGACACGGCAGGAAGTAGGCACGAAGTGCAAATGGGGCGTGCTTGGGCTCACCGAAGGTGAGTCGGGCAGGGCCGGCCTAGCACGATGGGCACGACGGGCCATCGCGGCCTGGCACGGTTCAGGCACGAAGCACGATGGGCCCGTGCTGGGTTGGCACGACGCCCACCTCTACCCCCCAACTACGGAAAACCCTCGGTAAGGCCATGGCGCAGGAGTCGGACCTCGACGCCGAGGTTGAGGGGGAGGACTCGGAGGAGGTGGAGCCGTGGCTCGCGTCCTCCGACTAGGAGCCAGAGCACCCGACCCTCGAGCAGTCGACGCCTTCCCCCGACTCGGGGCCGGAGCAGAGGCCACCGCCGCATATCCACCGGGCACGTCTCCCGCATCAGCGGAGAAGTATGTCAAGGAGGTGAGGCCGCGGTGGCGGGGGTGGCCCAGCGCAAGCATGTTCCGGTTGGTGGTGGCCGCGGAGAAGGTGGGTTGTCAGGAACCAAAGCAATCGGACTCCCAAAAGTAAGAAATGAAAAAGTGAAATGCGAAGAACAGAAAGAGGAAAGCAGAAATCGCAAAGAGGAAAGTGAACTAAATGTAACTTGTTTAGAGTTTTTCATACTCTTCCCATATATTAAGACTGCTTATATAGTCCACAGCAATTAACAACAAAAGTGACGGTAAATAGTAACTAAAAATTACCCAACAGTGAATGGTAATTGCTACTAATGATCTTAACCATCTAATTCACAGTAAAATGATATCTCAACATCAGGACCGTGGGATCATCATAACATCCTCCGAAGACATCTTGACCATTGGATTAAACTTGCCAAAGAGTTATCTTCTAATTCCAGCCATTGGATATCTGCATTGAAATCTCGCTCTATTCCTCTTCGGATTCAGAATTTGCAAGTGCTGACAACTGCTCCCCCCTTTAAGATCCTTGCCCTCAAGGATCAAACTGTGAAAAGATTCTGGATATAAAGTTTGCATCTTCCCATGTTGCTATTTCTAGTGGCAGATTAGCCCATTTAATCTTCCATTGCGCAACTGGTTCATTGTTTCGCGGAATAATTCTTCTCTCCAAAATAGCCTCTGGCTCATTTAAGATATTTCCCTCAGAATCAACTAGGGGCAAGTTCTTTTCTGGAATAGCTTTGGCTCCAAGATGTCTCTTGAGTTGGCTAACATGGAAGACAGGATGGATTGAACAACCTTCAGGTAATAGTAGCTTATATGCAGCCTTCCCAATCTTCTCAATAATTTTGAATGGACCATCGTATTTGGAGTCTAGCTTGAGGGTCTTATGTAATCCAAGAGAATTGTGACGATATGGTTGCATTTTGAGATAAACCATGTTTCCCAGATCAAAAGTTCTCTCTGTTTGGTGCTTGTTAGCAAAATATTTCATCCTAGAACTTGCCTTCTCCAAATTAGCTTTTATAGCCTCAAAGGCAGCTTGTCTTTCTTGCAGTATGTTCCTTGTTTCTCCTGTGACATAATCAAGCAACATGTTTTCAGTAACTTGTGGTGGTTTCATTCCATAGAGAGCTTGAAATGGCATCATCTTCAAGGTTGTATGGAAGGAGGTGTTATACCACCATTTCGCTTGTGAAAGCCAAGAATGCCATTTCCTTGGACTTGTGAATGCCATGCATCGAAGATAGTTTTCAAGGCACTAATTCACCCGCTCCATTTGTCTATCGGTTTGCGGGTGATATGCACTGCCAAATCTTATCTTGACTCCCATGGTTGCGAAAAGTTCTTTCCATAAAGCACTAGTGAAAATCCGATCTTGATCTGAAATAATAACCATTGGTAGTCCATGGAGCTTATACACATTAGCCAAAAAGAGTTTTGCAACCTGTTGGACCGAATAAGGATGACTCAGAGATATAAAGTGTGCATACTTCGTAAACCTATCAACCACGACCATTATCACATCTTTTCCTTCCGATCGTGGCAAGCCCTCCACAAAATCCAAAGTGATATGGGTCCAGGCCATCTCTGGAATTGGAAGGGGTTGTAGCAATCCAGGGTATGGCAAGTTTTCAGACTTGTTTTTCTAACATACTGCACATGTTCTCACATAATCCTTAATCTGACTTTTCATGCCAGGCCAATAAAATAATAACTTTGCTCTCTGTTAAGTAGCCCTACTTCCTGAGTGACCACCGAAAGCCGATTGATGAAAAGAGTCCATCAACTTTTCCTTCAAATTAGAATTCATTCCAACATAAATTCTGCCTTTATATCTTAATATACCATTACTCAATGTATATGAAGGGATACTATTCGCATCAATCCTCAATTGAGTTTCTAACTCTCTGCACTTCCCATCATTCTGGTAACTTTCAATGATCTCTGAAATCCACTTGGGAATAGCCATAGTAACTACCATTGTTTCTTCCGAATGGACAACTCTAGAGAGAGCATCAGCTGCTTTGTTCTCCTTACCTTTACGATACTCCACTTTATAGTTATATCCCAAGAGTTTTATCAATAATTTGTGCTGAATTCCGCCAGTCAATCTTTGTTCAGTGATGTATTTGAGGCTTTGTTGATCCGTTTTAATAATCAAACTCGATCCAATTAAGTAGTGCTTCCAATTTTTTAACACTTCCAATATGGCCATTGCTTCTTTATCATACGTTGACATAGCAGCAGCTCTATGTCCCAGTGCCTTACTCATATAAGAGATTGGTCTACCTCCCTGCATCAATACAGCACTGAGCCCACCTCCACTTGCATCGGTTTCTGTCGGCGTACTTTACGCCAGGGTACCCTCTCCGCCGTAGATAAGTAAGACCACGTGGCAGCCTGGCGAGCTGGTGGACGATCGGGCCCCACTCGGCCGGCGAGTAGACCACGTGGCGGCCTGGCGAGCAGGCGGGCGATCACGCCCCACTCGCCAGGAGAGCGGCCCAAGTGGTTGCCTGGCGGGCAGGTGGGCGATCAGGCCCTGTTCGCCGGGTGTCGGCCCTAGTGGCGGCCTGGCGGGTAGGTGGGCGATCAGGCCCTGTTCGCCGGGTGTCGACCCCATTGGCGGCCTGGCGGGCAGGTGGGCGATCACGCCATGCTCGCCGGGCGTTAACTGCGTGGCGGCTTTATGGCGGTGGGCGACGCTTGCTTTCGCCGGGCGTCGGCCCGTGGCGGCTTTGGTGGGCGGTCGGCGATCACGCCGCCGCCGCATCGGCTCGGGCGAAAGGTGGCGATCGAGCATCGCCGCCGGGCGTCGGCTTTATGTGGCGGCTTTGGTGAGCAGTGAGCGATCGAGCCTCGTCGCCGCATCGACCCAAGTGGCGGCCTGGCGAACAGGTGGGCGATCAGGCCCAGCTCGCCAGGCATCGACCCCTGTGGCGGCCTGGCGGACAGGTGGGTGATCACGCCCTGCTCACCGGGTATTGGCCCACGTGGTGGCCTAGTGAGTTGGCGAGCGCTCTAGCCCCTCTCGCCAGGCCGCGAAGGCAACCAAAAGAATGAGAAGAAGGCTTCGCCTTGAAGCTTCCTCCCCTTGCCATGCTGTGTTAGAGCCTGGCACGCTTTGTTAGGGCCATTGATTGCGAGAAATTCTACTATTGACACGATGACGAGCCATCCCTCTGACACCTCACACTAAACCCGTCGCAGGAACGGCACATCCCGGGCGGACCGGGTGAAACCACACAACGGCATTAAATGAAGCTTGAAGGACATGGCTACAGCGATTGGTGTAATAAATGAGTCGTGGGTCGGTGTGATAAGACCACAGTGATGGGTGTAATTAACGAATCGTAGACTAGTATGATGTCACCTTCCCACCTGCCCGAGCCTGCCCACTCTATATAAGGGAGCTCTGGTGCATGAGGGAGGGGGGATCAGAGCCGGACCGAAGGTAGAAATCCTTAGCGAAAAAAGAGCAGAACAAACTGAAAGGACCACTGTAATTGCCTCCACACTACATCAACGAAGATCTAGCAGGACGTAAGGCCATTACCCAGCTTGGGGGCCTGAACCTGGATATGTTGTTGTGTTCTTTGATCTGTTGATCCCTGGAATCCCTCGCGAGAATGATTAGGGTTTCCGATCGTGAAGATGCCCTCTACCGAACCATAACCTCCGTCATAGGAGTAGTCAACCCTGTCCGTTGACGGGGTCCTGTCCGGCGAAATACGCCGACAGGGGCGCGCCAGGTAGGGGGCTAGAGGTTGGCTCACCCGGCCATCTCTCCGGTGGATTCCAGTCTTTTGTCTGCAGGGACCGTGCATGTGGTGATGGCGGGTTCGCACTCACAGCAACAAGAGGTGGCAGAGGCTAGCAGTGCCCAGAACACGTCCCAGTGCTCCTGCCGAACGAGGAACCGCCTCACACCGCCCCCACAGCGAGGCGGTGGTGCCCCCTTGGTAGCGGCTGAACCTCCGGTTCGGCGTCGGCTGGCCATGGAGGCCGCCACTTCGGCCTAGAACCTGCATGTGGTTCGTCTCCTCCTGGACCACCCTTCGGTGGAACTCGCAGGAGACACCCCAGCCACGCCGTGGCTGCGGGACATTGCTAGCCTCATAGACGCGGCCTAGCTCCGCGTAGGGATACCCGACTGGTCGGGGACCGTCGGTACCCCTCGATCAAGGGTGCGTGTTGACCACACCCAAGCTTCCAGCCGCCCGAGCGAGAATCCTTCTGGCCAGGAAGGCCAGGATAAAGGAAAGGGCATACAAAAAGAGAGTCTCGGTTCCGCGAGTAGCCGTGAGGACCTGCGAGCTCATCTGGAGAAGCGTCGCAGGTGGTGCGGCGATGATTTGCGCGATCACTTGCAGCGCCGTCGCGCCCAGGAGCAAGGCCGCGACGGGCGGATGGCTCTTGGGGGTGAGAGTTCCTCCCATGATTCTCGCCTTCAAAATGAGGAGGAGGTCCACTCCTCCGACTCTGTGGAGAGTCGTGATCCGCACTCCTCAGCACAGTCTCGGGGCCGGGGTTCAGGTGGATGGCAGGATTCCCCCTACAGTGTTGGATGCCAGGCGTTCTCCCGACGGCTACGTCGTGTGGCGTGGCCCGAAAGGTTTCGCCCAGCCTCCATTGAGAAGTACGACGGCACCACCAACCCGAAGGAGTTCTTGCAGATCTACACCATGGTGGTGCGGGCTGCTGGCGGGTCCGAAAGGGCCATGGCCAACTACTTCCCAATGGCCTTGACGGGGTCCGCCTGGTCCTGGCTGTTGAACCTTTCACGAGGATCAGTACACTCGTGGGAGGAGTTGTGCGGCCTCTTCATCGCCAACTTTTAGGGCTTCTACGCACAACCGGGCGTGGAGAATGATCTCCACGCCCTCGAGCAGGAAAAAGGGGAGTCATTGCGCGACTTCATTCGGTGATTCTGCCATTGTTGCAACACGATCCCCCAGATTTCGGAGCAGTCGGTCGTCATCGCCTTTCGAAGAGGCGTTCGAGACCGCAAAATGTGGGAAAAGATGGCGACCCGCAACATTACCACCACCTCCGAGCTCTTCTCCCTGACGCACAAGTGTGCATGGGCGGCGGAGGCTCGGGGGCCGGTGTCTGGCACCGCACATGGGCACGGTGGAGATGAAGCCGGGACCTCGAGGGGCCTCGGCCTGGCGAGCAAGAAGGCGCAAAGGCGTGAGGCGGTTGAGACCAGGCGGGTGCTGATCGCTGAGCGCGAGCGTGAAGACACCCGACCTCGTGGGCACGACCGGCGGGATGACCGCAGCGGCCAGCATGATGATCGCCACGGTCGGAGGAATGATCGCCGCGAGGAGGAGGGCAAGCCTTTCTGCCCGATCCACCGGACCAACACTCACGACCTAGCCAGCTGCCAGGTTGTGAGCAAGATGGTCGAGCAACGGCTCAAGGAGCGTCGCCCTCGCGACGACGACCAAGACGAAGACCCCGCCCTGCTGGCCTTCCAGCAGGCGGATCATGCCGTGGCGTACATTCATGGTGGCTCGTCCACCTACCCCTCCAATGCGTCCTACAAGCGGCTGAGGAGGGAGGTCTGCGCTACGGCACCGAGCTCAAGGGCGGGTCAGATGCTGAAGTGGTAGGAGGAGCCGATCACCTTTAGTCGGGTTGACCACCCTGAGAGCACCGCCGGCCTAGGTCACCTTCCGGTTGTGGTTTCGCCCACAATTCGGAATGTGAAGCTCGGGTGGGTGCTCGTGGACAGAGGGAGCTCCATCAACCTTCTATCCTCCAAGGCCTTCTGGGCGCTCCAAATATCGAGCCAGGAGTTACGCCCGGCCTTGCCCTTCTATGGCATCGCCCCGAGGGCTGGCTCGATCCCCCTGGGCCAGGTGCGCCTCCCCGTCACCTTCGTGGAGGAAAGCAACTACCGTACGGAGCTAGTTGACTTCGAAATCACCGATTTCGACCTCCCGTACAACGCCATACGGTCGACCGGCGTTGGCCAAGTTCATGGCGGCAACCCACTATGGATACATGGTAGTGAAGATACCAGGGCCTGGTGACCCCATAGTCATCCGGGTGGATAGACCAAAAGCCTTGCATTGCCACAAGCACGCACTGGACTTGGCCGGTGCCACCTGCGTGAAGTCGGCTGATGTCGTCTTTCCAGGAGCCCCTCAGGCGCAGACCCGTGCCTGGCCCGGCTTAGCCAGCGAGGTGAAGGTGGTCTCCCTGAGTGAGGGCGAGCCCGGGAAGACCGTCTTCGTTGGCGCCAGCCTCAGCGTTAAATAGGAAGACACGCTCGTCACTTTCCTCCGGTCTAATTCCGACGTGTTCGCCTGGCAACCGTCCGATTTGACTGGGGTCCCCAGGGAGGTGATCAAGCACCGACTGGCAACGCTCCCCGAGGTGCGCCCGGTCCACCAAAAGGTCCGGCGTCAAGCGCTAGAGCGGTAAGATACCATTCGGGAGGAGGTAGAGAAGCTGCTGCCCGCAGAGATCGTTCGGGAAGTCTCTCACCCCGAGTGGCTTGCCAACCCTGTGCTCGTCAAGAAATCCAACGGAAAGTGGCGGATGTGCATCGACTTCACCGACCTCAACAAGGCCTGCCCGAAGGATCCTTACCCCCTGCCGCGCGTCGATCTCATCGTCGACTCAACAGCGGGATGCGAGCTACTGTGCTTTCTGGACGCGTACTCTGGGTACCACCAGATTAGCATGGCGGCGAAAGATGAAGAAAAAGCTGCTTTTGTAACCCCTATGGGTGTTTATTGTTATATAAGAATGGCTTTTGGGTTAAAAAATGTTGGTTCTACTTATCAACGCGCCATTCATATTACTTTTTGTCCACAGATAGGGCGAAATCTCGAGGTGTACGTCGACGACTTGGTTGTGAAAGTTAAAAAGAGCGAGAAACTGATCGAAGACCTGGAGGAAACCTTCACCAACCTCCGGAAGAATTACTTAAAGCTTAACCCCGAGAAGTATGTGTTTGGCGTACCCTCCGGGAAGCTGCTAGGGTTCCTCGTATCCAAGCGGGGCATCGAGGCTAACCCTGACAAGATAGTGGCCATGGAACATATGAAGCCGTCGGTTTGACTCAAGCAGGTGCAGTGCCTACCTGGTCGCCTGGCCTCCCTTGGGTGATTTATTGCCCGGTTGGGAGAAAGAAGTCTGCCTCTATTCAAGCTGCTGAAGAAGACAAACCCCATATGGCGGACGGGCTTTCGCAGCTCGTGTCCTCGAGAACTTCTGTCCCGGTCGGGGTCATTGAAGAAAGACTATCGCGATCGTCCGTCGCTGCCCCTATTCAATGTGGGGACGACGGCGCAACCGTCGCGGCCTCCGACTCAGGTGGGGAGGGCGGTGCGGCTGTCGTGGCCTCCAGTTCAGGGAGGGTAGGCAGCGCACCCGCCTCAGCCCCCAGGTCCGGGAGGGAAGGCGGCGGTGCCGCTGGTGCGGCACCCGGGGAAAAGCTTTGCTAGGCGGAGTACCCGGGCGATCACCACGTGATCGCCACACTTGTCCAGGAAGGTCAGTGGATGGATCCTATGCTAGCCTTCTTGCGAGACCGAGTGTCCCCGACGATGATGCCTCAGTTGAGAAAATTGCACGTAAGGCCAAGTGCTATACTCTAGTAGGTGGGGACCTATACCGCCAGAGCAGAAACGGAATTCTATTATAACGCATCACTCGGGAAGAGGGGAGCAGCCTGCTCTCTGATATCCATGGAGGCATGTGGGGGAGCCATATGTCCGGCCGGACGCTTGTCGGCAAAGCGTTCCACCAAGGATTTTATTGGCTTACTGCCCTCCAGGATGCTTGCGAACTGGTGAGGAAATGCGAAGCATGCCAATTCTTCGCCAGGCAAATCCACCGACCAGCCCAAGCTCTGCAAACCATCCCGCTCTCTTGGCCGTTCGCGGTCTAGGGGCTGGATATCCTGTGTCCGTTCCTGCGGGCCACAAGGGGCTTCACCCACTTATTCGTCGCCATCGACAAATTCACTAAGTGGGTCGAAGCCGAAGCAGTACATGCCATCACGGCTTTCGCTGCTATCAAGTTCATCCACAGAATCTTCACCCGTTTTGGAGTCGCCAATCGCATCATCACCAACAATAGCACTCAATTCACCAGCGTGGCTTTCCTGGAGTTTTGTGATGAGATGGGTACCAAGGTATGCTTTGCTTAGGTGGCCCATCCAAGGAGCAATGGCCAAGCTGAGCGTGCCAACACGCTGGTGTTGAGGGGCTTGAAGACCAGAGCGTTTGACCGATTCCATAAGCGGGGGGCGCGGTGGATGGAAGAACTCCCGGCTGTGTTGTGGTCACTTCGAACCACGCCCAATCGAGCGACTAGAGAAACACCCTCCTTCCTGGTCTACGGCGTGGAAGCCGTCCTTCCGTCCGAGCTGTCGCTCGGATCTCCATGCGTCTCAGCGTTCAGCGAGGAAGGACAAGAAGACTACCGTGGTGAAGAAGTCAACCTTCTGGAGGAGGTGCGCGACCGGGCGGCCTTGTGTGCCGCTCGGTACCAGCAAAATCTCAGGCGATACCACGCCACCCGGGTCCATGAGAGAATACTGGCAGTGGGCGACCTGGTCTTGCGCAGAATCTAGACGCATGTCGGGCTCCACAAACTGTCTCCCCAGCGGGAGGGCCCCTTCAAGGTGGTCTCAGTATCTTGACCCGGGGCGGTCCGGTTGGCCACTGAGGACAATCAAGAGCTGGCCAACTCCTTCAACGTGGAGTTATTGTGAAAGTTTTATCCATAAGAACTGTAAGTACCCGGTAGTTCGCTCCGATCAGCTGTATGGGTGGGCTCTCCCCTAGCTGATCGGCAACTACCGGCGGTCAGTAAAGTCGTTTGCCTTGCTTTTACTTTACTTTCCTTGCTTGTGCCCTAGTGGGTCATATTTCGCGTGGGTGTCATGGGTACTGGCGGTTTGGCCGCACCTTGTTGATCTGCGGTAACACCCAGCGTTCGCGTCGGGCAGGGACGGGCGACCAGGAGCGTGAGTGTGGCATGGTGCTCGAACGCGGCTCGTACACCTCGGGTTGGCTCTGCGAAGCACCGCTTGCCCAATACATCTCCTGGGAACCTGTTACCTTGACACGCGACGCCGCGGGCTGGTTCCGAATCACAGGGGCTTAAGCTCCAAAAAAAGGGACCATGACAACCTCGCGCGGGGACTTTCGTTCTCTAACATATTTCCTGCATGCCCCGCGTAACGTCTACATGTGTTTTCAATAGCTACGTGCGATCGTAGGTGAAGTGCTGAAGCACTGACCCGATTCAAACATTCAAGATGGCCCCGCGACAAGCCTGAGGGCTGGTCGCTCGGCGGCCTATGACCAAGATAAGTTGCTTACCCTAGCACTATCGACTTATCTTTTACGCCTGCACCCTGTTGGGTCGAGCTGTGTGTGGTTGTCACTGGTGCTGAGAACCTGACGGCTCCTTGTTGATAAAGGGAGATGCCCAGCGTTTGCGTCGCGTAAGGACAGGCGACCAGGAGCGTGAGTGCGGCATGGTGCTCAAACGTGGCTCGCATACGTCGGGTTGGCTCTGCGAAGCACCGCTGGCTGTCACCGCTGGCCCAATACCACTCTTGGGAATCTGCTGCCTTGCCACGCGACGCTGCGGTCAGGTTCCAAGAGATCATAGGGATATAAGTTCCGAAAGGACAGGAGTCAGTGACAACCTTGCGCAAGGACTTAGGACTTTATTTGTCTACGTCCTGCGTGTTTTGGGTAACCATTGTTTGCGTTGTAGCAGCCGCTTGCAGCCACTCAAAAACGCCAAAGTATCGACCTAACCTAAGTGTTTAGGTTCGCATCGTGGTAAGGCTGAGGGTTGGTCGCCCAATCGTTGAGCTGGGCAAACACAATCAAAACGCGGACGAATAAACACGCAGGTAAAATCAGAAGATGCCAATTTCATTACAATTACTAAGGTAGTTTTGGCATACAGGAAGGCAAAGCAAAAACAAAAAAGAAGAAGAAAACAAAGGCGGCGACTCGAGCCATCAGTTGTCATCCGCAACTTGGATGTGCCCATCGTCCTCCTCAACGTCTGCCTCCGCTACCGCCGTGTCGAGGCCCGGGTCCTCCACCGTCATCAGCCCGGCGACGTGCTCCGCGGCCTCGCGCACGCGCGCCTGCGCCCGAGCCTCGTCTCCCTCGATGCCAGCCACGGCGGCCATTGGATCGAAGGAAGTGTCGCGGCTGGCACAGCACGCCAGCACAAAGGTCACGGTGGCGATTGCGACTTGCCATCCTTCCTGGGCAGAGCGGGCGGCGGGAAGGCCGCTAAGCGCCTCGGCCACTCGGGTCATCACGGTCATATCTTGCATTGCCGAGGGCTCTAGCGATTCTTATGAGGTCCGCCCCGATGGTTCGAGGACCTCACCATCCGCCGGTAAGCCGGCTGGAGCATGATGACGAAGTTGTGCAGCGTGCGACGCTGCTCCTCCACCGCTCGCCTTTGTGCTGCCTCGGCCTCCTGCGCCAGGGCGAGCTGGGCTGCCCCAGTTGCCCTCTCCTGGGCCCGCAGTGCCTCCTTCTTCTCTAGCTCCTCATGCAGCGCCGCCATCTGCTGCGACATCTGGGCTTCGCGTTGGGTGGCTGCCGTGAGGAGGACGCCCGCGGTTGCGTGCGCTGCGCCAAGTTCATCAAGTAGCGCACCCAGGCCAAGGCACGAGCGGCGAGGATGATCGGAGCGGCGGGGGTTTTAGTGCTGGCCCCGGCGGCATCCACTTTGGCTGCTTCGAGGGCTCTAGGTTGCCCCTGGGCATAAGTCCCTGCTGCGTCCATCGGTGCTGCGGACGTCTGCGCGGCCAGGGCACCTTGACGGGCCGCCATTGGAAGTGATTGGAAGCGGAACGAAGTCACCGGAAGCGCGAGCCTGCCCGGGCGGGCGGTGGCAGCAACTGGAGTTGGCGTCGCTGGGGGTGGCGCTAATGGAGTCGGTGCCACGGGTGTTGGCGCCGTGGAAGCTGGCGCTGTCAAGGACGACGCTGCAGGAGTCGGCGTTGGTGCAGCCGGCGCCAGAGCGGGGGCGGTGGACGTCATCGCCCTAGATGAAGACGCCACCAATCCGGGCGCGCTTGGTGGAGCGGCGGAGTCGGTGGCAGTAGAAGTTTGGCCCCCGATACGGGCCCTCTTGGGGTCCGCGCCCGGGCGTCCGGAGCGACCGGCCGCTTGCCTGCGCTCCGATCATCGGCTGGGTCCTAGTCCCTGATCACCAAGGGACCGTGGGCCGGTAGCGCAGAAGGACCTGTGGAGTCCATCACCAGGAACATCCTAATGATCCGCAGGCGCTCCGCGGATTCCAAATCGCAGAGCGGCCTGGCCCCGGCGGGGTAGTTCGGAATGCTCGGCGTTGGCGGGAGCAGTCCGGATAGCCATTTTGAAATGGCGGGGCCGTTCAGGTTTCCTGCGTCTGGTAAAAAAAGAACAGGAGTGTTGGTTGGTGGCAATCATAAAAAGAAGATGTGTATTCCTGAGAAAAATAAAGGACTTACGGCCTGGGTGCGTGCAGGTCATGTCGTTGTCCCCTGTATACTGCCATGCAGGGTGGGCACGATGACGACGGGGGCTGATCCTCCGGGCTACGAAATCCCGGACAACTAGAGCCCCGATCAGGCCGGCGTCTCGCAGGCGGTTGATGCAAGCCGCCATCACCAGGAGCTCTGCCGTCTCCTCGACGGGTGAGTTCTAGCTCTCGCGGGCCTCCGCCTGCGTGCAGGGCACCCTAAGGAGGTCGACCCCACTGTCGTCGCCGGTGTACAACCAGTCGCTCCGCCACGACTTCTAGTTGGACTTCGGCTGGAGGGGAATGTAGTGGGGAGCCAGCCCGTCGCGGAGGTGGAAATGGCAGCTCCCCGCGATCCCGGCGTCAGCGATGCTGCGGAGGATGTAGAAGTACCAGAAGAGTGGAAGATTGGGCATTACCCCTACGAACAACTCGCAGAGGTATGCAAAGGTGGAGAGAATGAGAATGGAATTGGGAGTGAGATGAAGGTGATGGATTTCGTAAAAATGGAGGACGGTGAGGAAGAATTCAGAAAAAGGCAGCACCAGGCCCGCCAAGAGTCCCCAAGCGAAGACGACAATCTCCCATGGTTCGCAGCATGGCGCGAGGGTTCCACGACGAAGGTGGAGGGAACCCTCAGGTGCCATCTTGGAGAGCGTATCCACCCTGTCTTGATCGACAGTAGAAGAAAAAAAGGCTTGCGCCATTGGAGCAGAAGTGAAAGCTTTGGACAAGGAAGGCGAAGGGGCAAAGAGCAAGGTGCGCAGAAAGAAGAAAGTGTAAACCGCTGGTTAGGGGTGTGCATATATATAGGCCCCTCATGCAGACAGTTCGTGAAAAGGCAAAAGTACACGACGTTTCGGGTCCCAAGAAAGATCGGCGGAAGTGGGGAGGACCGAGACGGTTGCGTGTTCCGAAGTGGTGGGCCCATCCAGGAACGCACCAACATTAAATGAGATCTAAAAGAAACTGGCGTGCGTTCCAGGATGGACCCAGGGGCTACTGTCGGCGTACTTTACGCCAGGGTACCCTCTTCGCCGCAAATAAGTAAGACCACGTGGCAGCCTGGCGAGTTGGTGGGCGATCGGACCCCACTCACCTGACGAGTAGACCACGTGGCGGCCTAGCGAGTAGGCGGGCGATCACGCCCCACTTGTCAGGAGAGCGGCCCAAGTGGCGGCTCGGTGAGCGGTGGCGATCGAGCTCGCTTCGCCGGCGTCGGCCGTGGCGGCTTTGGCGGGCAGTGGGCGATCAGGCCCTACTCGCCGGGCGTCGGCCCCCGTGGCGGCCTGGCGGGCAGGTGGGCGATCACGCTTTGCTCGCCGGGTATTGGCCCACGTGGTGGCCTGGTGAGTTGGTGGACGCTCTAGCCCCTCTCGCCAGGCCGTGGAGGCAACCAAAAGAATGAGAAGAAGGCTTCGCCTTGAAGCTTCCTCCCCTTGGCACGCTATGTCAGGGCCATTGATTGCGAGAAATTCTACTATCGACACGAGACGGCCCATCCCTCTGACACCTCACACCAAACCCGTCGTAGGAACGTCACATCTCGGGCAGACCGGGCGAAGCCACATAGCGGCATTAAATGAAGCTTGAAGGACAAGGCTACAGCGATGGGTGTAATAAATGAGTCGTGGGTCGGTGTGATAAGACCACAGTGATGGGTGTAATTAATGAGTCGTAGATCAATATGATGTCACCTTCCCACCTGCCCAAGTCTGCCCACTCTGTATAAGGGAGCTCTGGTGCATGGGGGAGGGGGATCCGAGCTGGACCGAAAGTAGAAATCCTTAGCGAAAAAAGAGCAGAACAAACTGAAAGGACCACTGTAATTGCCTCTACACTACATCAACGAAGATCTAGTAGGACATAGGGCCATTACCCAGCTTGGGGGCCTGAACCTGGATATGTTGTTGTGTTCTTTGATCTATTGATCCCTGGAATCCCTCGCGCAAGAGTGATTAGGGTTTCCGATCACGAAGATGCCCTCTACCGAACCATAACCTCCGTCCTAGGAGTAGTCAACCCTGTCCGTTGACGGGGTCTTGTTCGACGAAATACGCCGATAGTTTCCAACACAAAAGGCTGTGTGAAGTCAGGTAATGCTAACACAGGAGCTTGAGTAAGGGCCTTCTTGATGTTTATGAAAGACTGTTGCTGCTCTTTTTCCCAATGGAAGGCATTTTTCTTCAAGGCATTAAAGAGAGGCTGGCAGACGAGTCCAAAATCTTTTATGAACCTTTGGTAATACCCTGCTAAACCAAGAAATCCTCTCAATTGAGTGATGTTGCCAGGTTTGGGCCAATTTTGTACTGACAGTATTTTTTCAGGATTAGTAGACACTCCTTGTTCACTTATGATATGTCCTAGATACTCCACTTGTTTTTGTCCAAACACACACTTACTCCTTTTGGCATAAAGTTTATTTCTTCTCAAGACTTCCAAAACTTGCACCAAATGGGACTTATGGGCTTCAAGGGTAGAGCTATAGATTAGGATATCATCAAAGAACACAAGAACAAATTTCCTCAGAAAGCTTGATAGGACCTTGTTCATTAGGGCCTGAAAAGTTACAGGTGCATTGGTTAAGCCAAAAGGCATTGCAATATACTCATAGTGTCCATTATGTGTACTGAAGGCAGTCTTGAACACATCTGCCGGATTCATTCGTATCTGATGGTAACCGGACCGCAAATCTATCTTGGAGAAATACTTAGCCCCATTTAATTCATCCAGGAGGTCTTCTATGACATGAATTGGATATTTGTTTTTAACAGTGTTTGCATTTAATTGTCTGTAATCAATGCATAATCTCCAAGTTTCATCTTTCTTCTTAACTAATATTGCTGGGGAAGAATAAGGGCTCACACTTGGTCAAATTGTTTGATTCTGCAACAGACCTTCTACTAACTCCTCCATTGCATCTTTCTTGTAATGTGGAAGCCTGTAGGGTCTAATGTTTACTGGTTTCGCATCAGGGACTAGAGGTATTGTGTGATCACATTCCCTTGCTGGTGGTAGCTCAGTCGGCTCCGAAAACACATCAGAAAACTGTTCCAACACCTTTTCAATTTCGGTTGAGGTTACCATCTATTTTCCTTCCCCAGTCACTAAAGCTTTAGCATAAATCACAGCCCCGATGACCCCTTTATCCATTAACTTACTCAACTTTTGGCAACCAATGATACAATTCTCTTGAGGGAGTGTTTCATCAGTAAAGGTTACCCTTTTCTGCCTATCTTTACAAATGCTGAACCCTCTAGTCTTTAAATTCAAACTAACCGGACAGTGTTGATAAATCCAGTCAGCTCCTAAGATCACATCATAGCCTTTCAGCTGCAACACCAAAAAATCAGATGAAAATTGTTCACCCTGGATAGTATACTTGCAATCAAGACATTTGGAGTCGCAATTAAGCTTCATGCCATTAGCCACTGCCACTTTCGTCGTGCTCCCACACCACGTCAACATCTGTCATCTGTTAAAACAACACAATAAAAGTAAGCATACATATTTGCAATATGTTAAAGTCAATATTGCTACTTCACATACTCGAAATCTCAAACACCTCACAATCACTTGGTAAAGCAAGTTCATTTTGTAAGATAAAACTGATATAAACTATGTAAATCTATGAATTTACTATGTCCAGGTACTTCGAACTTTCTTAACACTTTCAACTGCAGTGACTACATATGTTAAGTATGAAAACACTTAGGTGAAACATCCGAAAAGAACGAAAATAAGGACAGATGGCATGAAAATTTTCATTAACCATATATGATACCACATAAATAGTTTCTATACTTCAATTTATATTTTTTCTGATTCTAACGACAAACTAAACTAGATGAAACCTAATATGCTTTCTTACTTCTTTTAGTACTTAACTCTTTACTCTAATATTATGTAAGAATAAAGAGCTCATTATTGCATCCTAAATCACTATTATATGAAGAGTTGCTTCTACAAGAAGAAATTTATATGCCATCATACCTCGTGCGTTGTAGTAGTTTAAGATCCTCAAAACAATAAGGCGATCTAGAAGGCTATTATCAACAATGAGAACATGAGAAGCACCTAACCTTCTCCGTAGTTTTCCCTCTGAGATCATTTCAAACCTTAGGGGTTGACATTACAAACCTTTGATATAGAGTTAGTAGTTCACAGAGTAGTTGAGACAGATGAAGCTATAATGCATCAATTGTGACTATGTGCCAAAGATACAAAATTAATTAATGAACAGACAAGAAATATGGCAATCATATCTTAGGCCTATCTATCGATCTTAGCCAAATTACATACGATTTAAAAGCTTTGCAAACTTGTCTACTACTACCAACCGGTTTGCGCACTAAACCAAATGAAAATCGACATTAATCGCATGCGAAATGTACCTCAAGCCACGAATCTCATCGCTACCTTTGGTTTTCACGGCTACCGTGAAAAACCGAGAAAACTGCTCGGTTTCCCACCAAAATCGAGCGAAAAATGGTCTCCTTCTACGGTTAAATCGGCATAAAGTACTTGGAGTGGCTCGTGGCGATCTTGTTGGTTGGGCGTCGAGTGGGGAAAGTGTATGCTCAATCATTGAGTCTGGAGAGGCAGCATGCAGTGTCAGCGTTTCAATCAAAGCAGGGTGCCTGGGGTGGGCTGGCCGGCCCACAGCATGCTTGACCTGTGGGTTGAAAGCCCACATGCCACATTTTTTTTCCATTTCAGTTTTCTATTTTTAACATTTCTAATGGCTCCCAAAACATCTTCAAACATTATTTTTTTCAAAAAAAAAATTGCACCATAAGTAACATAGAAATTAATACTAATTTTAGAAATTTTTTAAATAAATTTTTCAAAATATTTGAAAATTTTAAATTTAAATTTAAACTCACGCGATATGCACGGTTTTTACGGTAACCGAGCGGTTTACCATAAAAATTTAAACCTGTTCTCTACATCACATCGTACGGCATTATCATCTGAACCACAAGCCAATCGTAGCACACCTAGGACGAGACCCCATCCACAGGCCGGCCACGTCGGCAGAACCCCGCTGTCACGTCAGCAAAAAGACCCGCACTCAGATCGAAGGACGCGGGCGTATGGGCAGCTCCGAGCCCGAGCGGAGCCTCACACTATCCTCTCCTCTCATCCCCCCACTCTTCTGTCTCCTCCGCAAGGGAAGGGATAGACGAAGCTACCGCACTCGCGCTCCCAAATAATGGCCATGGCGACCTCCACCTTCTCCCCTCCCCCCGTCTCGCAGCTCCCCTTCAAGCCGCAGGCGGGCGCCAAACCCTGCCTCCTCCTCCTCCCCTCCCCGCGCCTCCGCGTCGGTCACCGCCTCGCCCGCGCTGCCGCCGGGGAGGCGCCCGTGGAGGCGGTCGAGGCGCCGAGCAAGCAGGAGGTGGATCCGGCCCTACCGTCGACCCCCGCTGCGTCCAACGGGGCTGCCGCATCTGCCGCCGCCGCCGCCATCAAGGCTGAGGCTGAGGCGCCGGCGGTGCCGAGGTTCCGGGACTCGAGGTGGGTGAACGGGACATGGGACCTGAGCCGGTTCGAGAAAGGCGGCGCCGTCGACTGGGACGCCGTCATAGACGCTGGTGAGACTATTAATCGCCCCTTCCTTTCTATGCCCCTGCTTATGCTGAGTAGTGAGCAGCAGTGCACAGTAACTAAGCATAGCATGTCATTCGGATGGGGAACAACTGCGGATTGCCACGCTGAAGTTGGGATTCCCTATCTGCCAGTGGGTATTTGCTTTCGACATTGGGAATTAAATTTCACCACATTAGCTTTTTGGTGGAGTTGATGCTGTGCTTTATGAGCTAATGCTCAGGATGATGCAAGGAGGGATTACAAGTTTGTGCCATAACATGGCCGTGTTCACCAGCCTGTTGGAGCTTATTGCTCATTAATCTAAGTGCTAGCAAACTCAATCTACTTCAACAAGGAACATGCATGCCAATAAAACGCTTGCAGTGCTCTCCTTTTGTTAGTGTTTTCTATGGCTGTACAATTGCAAGAATCAATGGTCAATGATGAATTTCTGTATCTCCGAAAATGTTGCATGCTTTAATGTTCTCATTTGCATTGTTAGAAACAATGGCTTGACTAGACAATGGTCTGTAATAAAGTAAAAAATGACGAGAATTGCTAGATATATACTCCATTGTGCGGCTTGCAGTGGGAGATAATGTACATATCAAAGCGCATGAGAAGGGATAGGGCCGTAGGGGTGGTGGGTAATAGGAACTAGGGGATATGGGTAGGACAAGAAGATAGTATAGAGAGGCTAGTCTGAGATGTGGAAAGAGCTGGAGAGGGTTTGGGAGGGGAGGGAGAAGAGAAATGTGTGAGCCCAACTAAATTTGAACTGATTTTCAATTTATATATTTTGAACTGATTTCAATTGATATGTTTTTTGAACTGATTTTCGTTTCTTTACATAACTTGTGATTATATTGCATGAATTGACCTGAACAGAGTTCATGCAGATGCTGGCACTTGCTATGTTATGCACAAGGCTATGACATTTGTCAATCTGCTACAGTGCATGGAACAAACATTGGATTCCTGACGATCTATCGTGGCTGACTGGCATAACTCCTTGGGAATGCTGCAATCATCTGATGTCATCTTTATTTGTTTGCAGAGGCCAGGAGAAGGAAATGGCTTGAAGATTTTCCGGAGGCAACTAACACCGATGAGGCTGTCGTATTTGATACTTCAATTATACCGTGGTGGGCATGGACGAAACGGTTCCATCTTCCTGAAGCTGAGAAGCTAAATGGTTATTCTTGAATCATTTTCATTTAAACCATTTAATTCTGCGTTTTCAATCACTTCGAACCGTTTTCATACACGGGAAGAATTGTACATCCATATGTCCATTGCCTTTTCGCTTCTCCTAATATTGTAAGAAATGTCTATGCAGGCCGTGCTGCCATGGTTGGCTTCTTCATGGCTTACTTTGTTGATAGCCTGACGGGTGTTGGGCTTGTCGACCAAATGGGCAACTTTTTCTGCAAAACCCTGTTGTTTGTTGCCGTGGCTGGAGTGCTGCTGATCAGGAAAAATGAGGACGTCGACTCGCTGAAGAAGCTCATCGATGAAACAACGTTCTACGACAAGCAATGGCAGGCAACCTGGCAAGAGGAATCCCCTGCTGAGCCGAAGAACTAGCTTAGAAGTGGAGTTTTGTGATAGCCGAAGGGAGCAATTTGGACTTCATCTTCCTTGTACCTCTTCTTCCAGCCTTTTGCTTCCCCATTTACTGAGGCTCGGTACCTTTCGATGAACTTAATATCCGCGCTGTCTTGTAAAAAGTATTAAGTCATTTCCGTGCTAGAGATAATGCTGCTGCCGGTTCTTTGATTGAATGTTATTGTTGATGGGAGTATGCTTGTAGTGTTGCAGACTCGCAGTCTCGTGTATGTTTACCACTTGTGGGAAAGTCATATGCTAGAGACAATTTGCAATTCAGGTTTATGGTGTACTCTGTAAGCAATAAATCCGATGTTTTAAACATAATAAATCCGAAATAAATGCTTTAGTAATCCAATTTCCTTATCACACCGTATCATAAGTTGACATGATTGAAGCGGTACATTCAGTTTTACGGATAGGCAGATAATAAAGCTATGTCAATAAAGCATGGTTGCGGGGCTTGTTTGTCATCTATGGGCATGCTTGTTTTTTAGCAACGGGACAAATCTTGGATAAACTGGCATTTGGCAATGGTGCATCACAAGAATCATGTTCCCCAATTTGCAAATTGGAACTCGCAAGAAGAGCAAAATAGTTCCAAAATTAATGTGCAGTTTTTCAACAGATACTTTCATTCACAAAATTGCCACTCCCGTTTGCTGGTTTTTACTAAGTTGGCACCCCCTTCTGCAACAGCTGAGCCTGTGGAAATCATTGAAAGGACGACATACCATTAGATATCGTAAACCATAAGCACAAGTTCAATCAAACAAATGTTCTGTATCTAGTAGTAAAAACACATATATAAGATTGCGGTAAAAACGAGAGATGAACCGCATTTCAGAATGGGAAAAAGAGTGGTCATGTCAAATTTAGAGGATGCGCCATAAGGATAAAGTGTAATTAAATTTTGAAACTACATTAACGCCCAGATTGCACACTGGATGTGTATGTCATCATTAATGCATGTTGTGTATCTGTAATCAGATAATGCAGAACAGGTCAAGGCTAGCTCAATGAAGATAGTAGTGGAAGATGGGATTTGAACTAGCAAGATGTAGCACCAAAATCCATAAAAGGAACATCATACGAACCTGCGAACCTGCGAAAAAACGTAGAGTGAAGCATGCAGTCTGACTTTTCACTGTTTACAGACTACTGCCTTTGATCTGGCATCGAATTTAAATCAGGCATGACACGGTTGAATTCTGACCTGCAAACATAGCCCATCAAATTAAATTTTCAGTCGTTTCATCAGGGTGACTCTTGATTTCACCACATCAGAGAAAGCAGCAACAACTTAGGGGAAAAAACCACAACCATTTTGCAGCTGAAGGAGTTTTTAACAATAAGCTAATAGCTCATATGTCTGTAACCTGCTGGACCAAACATATTCCCGTGATATATTTATGTAAAAGAAAAATAAATGTTTGAGCATTTTCAGTTGTCCTAAGATTAAGACAAGTGGGAGAGAAAATTGACAGTGCACATAAGAAAGTATAATTGTTCACGTAGACAGGCAAATCGAGTAGTAAAATCAACATGCATCTAATTGTCATTTTCCTTGACTAGGGATCAAAATCAGTATCATCAATGCTGCATTGTAGACAATGCCAGGTCAATATAAGGGCCAAAGATGGAGCAGAAAGGAAGGGAAATGATAATAGAGACCATGCATGAACATACCAAAGAAAAAAAAAATCAAATATCACAATCTATGGCTATCTGGAAATAAGAAAAACACAAAAGCTGATTATAATTAAAGCTCTGCAGAAGAACTAAAACAAATGAATAGAAACTCAAAGCTACAACTTACCCACACGTCGAACACTTCTTATGATACTTGCAGAATATTGACAAACAAACTGAACAAACATACCCCATGTCAATAGTCTTCTTATGGCAGAAACATCTGTGGAGCAGTAAAACAAATTAGATACTGTTGAATTGCCAGTAACAAGACAAACTGAGCAGAAGTTTTAAGAAGAATGCAAAACCCTGAACTGCTACTCCTGACCAGACCTTTAGTAAAGTAGAGCTTCTGAAACAAATTAGCTGTATGTTTCTCATAATTTGCATGACCTTTGCTAATCTTTTGCTGTTTTCTCATATAACTCCATAACAAGCATCTCATAGTTATGTGACAGAGACTCTCGAAATGCAAGTTAAACTAATCCCTTAAGGATTCCATTGCAGAATAAATGATTATACGTCTATTGCCTAGAGTGCTCAACATAGGAAACTGAAAAAAACTTACGAGGCACGAAAATCTACTCCCAGGGTCTTAGGGAGGCGCAGAAAGGTTCTCGAGTGTAAATCAGTAGCAAATACAGTCTGCATATTAGCTGAAATGGGTCAATGAGCTCAAGCAAACTAATCGATTTAACTGAAATATAAATTACTAATGTAGACAAACACGGGGAAACCATTTTGAGAACAATATAAATTCACAGAACAAGTTCCCCAGTACTGCCAAAGCAAAAGATGATATCGAAGCAAGAGGTTGGCATAACAACTAAATTACCACCCAGTCTATCGGACCGTGTATTGGTATCCACCTCAGATTCATATAACTAAAATGTCAAACTCGATACAAGCATAAGATGTCTTAGTCTGATTATGTTTTCAATATTTAGACTTGGTCCAGCAATGATAGTGAAACATTCACCACTTAAATCCAAAAATTCTCAACTGGACTCCTGATTTTCCATCTGTGTAGTTTATAAACTTATTCGTGCATTTAAATCTGGAAGAACAAGCTGGTATCCTTCCAGAATATCAGAAAACTTTAGTGTTCGGTTCAGAATTCAGATATAAAGAAATAGTGATGGTGGAGTTGGGAGATGAACATAACCCATGAGATTGTGCATTCGGCTTTATGGTCTAGAACCATTCCAAATAATTTTAGATTCAGTTCAGAGATGCAATTTTGTTCATAAATTCTGATGGAATATTGCATGCAGATTTTTTTTAGCCCAGTTAAGAGACATATGAACAATATGTTTGGCTTAAGTGCACACTTCATTGAGAAAAATAAACAGTCATCATATTTTGTGACTAGAAATACATAATTTGGGCATATCAAGGCAAATTCACAATCTAAGGAAAAAACAAAAAGACCCCAGATTATCATTAGCAACTCAATATATGAGGAAAAAATTGTATGCAAAATGTATAAAATAATAACATAAAAACCTGGTTGTTTCGTAAAAAAGAAGTGGGTAGCTATGACATTCCCCTTTCAAAGGGTCTCCTCAAGTCTCATGTGTTGGAGGTTACTGGGCTTTTTTCTATTATGAAAAAAAAATGATGGACGAGAGTGTGACAATAACAAGAAAAGAATACCAGAGCTTTATACAAATACATCAGGCTGTCCAAAAGATATGGGATGTGACTACATGAGAAAATATGTGAGTTGCAGCACTTGAATAACTTACAGCAAGGTATTGAAATAGACCACTTGGTTCTTGGGGCTTCAAATAAACTCCTGATATATATGAAGCCTGCAAAATGAAGGACCAGCATATAATCATCAAGGAAGAGAAAATGTTATGGGGGCACCACATGTAAATGAAGATATAATCAATAAAATCCAAGAGGGCTAAAGAACATCACCTGCTGCAAGAAAGCAGAGTCTTGGGTCCCCACGATACATGAATCAATTGGAACCTACAGAATTTGTAAACATTTCAACTATTATGATACGGAAGTAGTTAATGAATGCTTTAGACAATTCAACTGGTAATGCATGTAGACACGACTGATTTATTATTAGTATTATTATTATTTTTGGTGAGGGCAACGACTGAAAGTATTGTTATTTGCACTAACAAATCACTAAAACTACCACACTTGAAAACTAATGGCATCTATAGTACTTTGTCAATAAAATGAAATGGCCAGTGAATCCAAATTCAAATGTGATTAAAAACAGTAAAAGTAGTTCATGTAATACCATGGAACGTTGAGCTGAAAATATTGAATTCATCACTGCCACATATCTGCACACCATCTGGTTAAGTGAAAGCATGTCCTAGAAAATACTTATATATAACAAGTCATACTGATTGTTGAAGTATAAGTGAATTGCCCACCTTTCATCATCAGCTTACGCTTTTGGGTGAACTGGCCGGTGCATGCAACTCAATATGGTATCAGAGCTAAGAGGTCTTGAGTTCAAGACCCGGTTGGCGCAATTTAAGAAAAATAATTGCAGCCCACTTCTATTCCACGTCCTAGGCCTGAGGGAGGCTGCACGTGAGGGGGAGTGTTGAAGTATAAGTGAATTGCCCACCTTTCCTTATCAGCTTAAACTTTTGGGTGAATTGGTTGGTGCATGCAACTCAATATGGTATCAGAGCCAAGAGGTCTCGAGTTCAAGATCCGGTTGACGCAATTAAAAAATAATAATTGCAGTCCACTTCTATTCCACATCCTAAGCCTGAGGGAGCCTGCACGTGAGGGGGAGTGTTGAAGTATAAGTGAATTGCCCACCTTTCCTCATCAGTTTAAGCTTTTGGGTGAACTGGCCGGTGCATGCAACTCAATATGGTATCAGAGCCAAGAGGTCTTGAGTTCAAGACCCGGTTGGCGCAATTTAAGAAAAATAATTGCAGCCCACTTCTATTCCACGTCCTATGCCTGAGGGAGCCTGCACGTGAGGGGGAGTGTTGAAGTATAAGTGAATTGCCCACCTTTCCTTATCAGCTTAAGCTTTTGGGTGAACTGGTTGGTGCATACAACTCGCTTTTGAGTGAACTGGCCGGTGCATGCAACTCAATATGGTATCAGAGCCAAGAGGTCTCAAGTTCAAGACCCGGTTGGCGCAATTTTAAAAAATAATTGCAGCCCACTTCTATTCCACGTCCTAGGCCTGAGAGAGCCTACACGTGAGGGGGAGTGTTGAAGTATAAGTGAATTGCCCACCTTTCCTCATCAGCTTAAGTTTTTGGGTGAACTGGCCGATGCATGCAACTCAATACTGATTAAGAAGTGCGTGTACTGTTCAGGTCCATCCGGAGAACCCTGCAGGCACAAAATCTGTATTTCATGTTAGCATAAGACATCACGGTGCTACAATAATTATGTGTAAGAATACTGAGTAGAAAAATTTTAAGGGGACAGAGAAAATAAAAGAATATCATGAACCACAAGCCAGGAGCCTATTGAGTGTTTTTCTCAATAAAGCAGATGCATTGCAATCACCTATGCTAACTAATATGCTTCCTTGTACATCAGTTCATAGGTTAATTTAAAAAAGGCGTCAAAACCAAACATTACTCAAAAACATACATAAAAACAAGTAGATACACACCGAGGTTGCGGGTGCCGAATCCCGGACCGAAAAATCCTCGAGAAAATTGTCATTGTGCCACTCTGGAGATGCGGCTTCACCCAAATACCATTATTAACGTGGCAATCACCAAAATGCCACTTTCAAACGCTGACAATTCGTTTCCATGCCATTTTGGAGTTTTTTTGGTGCTTTACCGGATAATAGCATGAGGAAATGACCTCTTTGCCCTCGGCACTGTGCAGGCGAAGAGAACAAGTACCCCGGCGTGTACGCCACACACTGCGCCTCCCCCGCCGACGCCGTCAACACCCGCTCCATCAACGCCTGCAACGTCCTCGCCCTCTCCGGCATGGCCACGCCGCCCGACGCCGCGCCGCTATAGCCGACGCTGGCTCGCCACCCCTTCGCGCCCATGCCCGCGATCTGGCGACGCCCATGGCCGGAGGACATCCGGCTTCTTCGACTCCGCCCCGGCGAGATGGCGGCCATCCCCGAGGGCTCCGCTCTGTCCCCGACTCGGCTGTGCTATCTGCTTTGCGAGGAAGGGATGGAGTTCGAGCGATGGGGATCATGCTTTCAGCGGCGAGATGCGGATTGTCCGCGAGAGCCCCACATCGCCTACGTCCGGTTCAAGGCGGGCGTGGAGCCGCGCACCACCACACGTTCGCCACGCGACTGGTGGTGATCAAGGGCAATAAGAAAGTCCGAACTCGACCAAGAAGGAGAGCTACGACACGGTGGACGACGACTTCCTTCACGCCGGCGGAGGCGTGCCGGGTGAAATTCGAGGACACCGAGTTCTTCATCCGGTGGGGCGCAGACGCTGGACATCTTCCTCGACGAAGACCTGGACACCGCACGCAACGCCATTGATGCGGAGCTTGCAGCCGCTGACAAGTGAGGAGACAAGTGAGGGCAAAGAGGTCATTTCCTCATGCTATTATCCGGTAAAGCACCAAAAAACTCTAAAATGGCATGGAAACGAGTTGTCAGCGTTTGAAAGTGGCATTTTGACGATTGCCACGTTAATAATGGTATTTGGGTGAAACCGCATCTCCAGAATGGCACAATGACAATTTTCTCAAAATCCTCTGTATATCTAAGCATCCTCCATATTAAGGAACACAAACAGAAAAGGAAAGGGGGGATGCGCCACAAACAAGAGAGTAGATCACAGGATACAGCACAGAGCAAGGGACAGCGCGCCCGAAAGCAGATATACCACACTGCCAGCAGCAACGGTGCCGTTACCGGCAGTGGCACGAGCGTCCTGCGCAATGAACTCCTCCACCTTGCGGCTCGCCTTAGCGAAGGTGGTGGCGACGTCTGCAGCACCAGAGGCATTGGCATCGCCCGAATCGAAGATGTAAGCGCAGGAGCTGACGCCGGCGGCGATGACGACCACGTGGTTGAGGTGGTTCAGCAGTAGGAGCGAGTTCACGAAGTGGATCAGCTGCATACACAAATAGTAGAAGTAGGAGAAGGTTCTCGATGCCACGATGATTAGGTGGTTTGAATTAGTAGAAGTGGTTAACTCCTTAGGCTTTCTAATGATGAAGATGCGTTAGTGTGGCAACTTAACAGTAATGATGTATATTCGGTCAAATCTTTTTATGTCATTATGAATTTTAGGGGGGTGTTACCGGTTTATATCCCTGCTGTTTGGAATCTGATTGTTCCCCTAAAATCTATTTTTTTCTTTGACTTTTATCACATAACAAGCTAATGATTAGGGACAACTTGTTAAAAAGAGGCATGGATAAAGGGACTAGTTGTGTTTGGTGTAAGGAGTCTGAAAATGTTGTCCATATGTTCTTTGAGTGCATTGTTGCTAAAAATATCTGGCACTTTATTAGCGAATTTTTTGCTTTGGACATTGGTTACAATTATGAATCTGTAGCTCGTTTTTGGCTTAGTAATAAAAAAAATGCTGCTTTAAATACTATTTGTGTGGCTGCTCTTTGGTGTTTGTGGAACAATAGAAATAACATGATTTTTCGTTTACAGTGCTGATCAGTGTAAAAGTCATCTGGAGAAGGCTGCTCCTATCGCTGAAGAACTGGCAGCCGATATACAAGAAGGAAATGCTTTGCAAACTGGATCAGTTCTGCAGTTTCTTGGAGATCAAACTTCGGGCTCCTTTGCTGTTGATGCCTGGGATGTCAGTTCTTCAGCGGATCGGGTGATGTTCGAAGTTCTTAGTGAAGACAATATTGGGATATCAAAAGCTCGGTCTAGCTTCATTAGTAATTTGTTGGATGGCTGGATGTGATAGTGGTGCCTTTGAATTAATCTTTTTTTGTTTTTTGTCTTCAGTTACGTTTGGAGAACAGGTTGCTGGGGAGGTTTAGTTTCTTTCTGTCAGATTTTCAGTTTTTGTGCCGGTTTAAGTTTCTAGCAGCTTGTCAGGTGGCTGCTGTTTTTTTTTAGTTGTAGTCTGGTGTTATGTGCTGCCAGGTAGTAGCTTGGAGTAGAGTTTTTGTGCCATCATTATCCTGTTTCAGGTGTCTGCGAGGGATTTTGATGTGGAGACTGAAGTCTGATTTGAGCTGGTTCAAGAAGGGCTGAAAAGTCAAGATGGTGGCGACTTGCAAGTATTCTGGTGCGGATTTTATCAGGCGATGAGTTCAGTAGAATCTGGCTTTTGGTGTTGTTTCCAGAAAGATATTGGTTTCCTGAATGTGTGTAGAAGTGTTGGTTGGCTGGAGAGTGAGGTTCTGGAAGGAAGTTATGTTATCTGGTTGTTCGGGTTATGCGTTTTTGGGGTGGTGACTGAGGTTCGTTTGGTTCAGTTGGAGATTTGTTCAGGAGGTTCCAGATTGCTGTCTTTAGGTGATGTCAGGGTTAGGTTGTCTGGGCATCTGGTGAGTGTTTTGAGTATATGTTTGTGGCTGATCTATGCTTGCTGTTGGCAATATGTACGAACTTTAACTGAATTTTGCTCAATTTCAAGTAATGGAACTGGGACATCTGTGTTTGATATCCTTTTGATCTAAAAAATAAATCAAATTTTAAGAAACAAAATACTGTTGGAGAAGCCAAAATCAAAGTAATCAGATCAGGGTACAACTAAAATCAAGCCCCATACGCTTCAGAAATCACTAAACGAGAAGCAGGAAGTGGGAAGGGAGGGTTAGGGTTTCGGAGAGGCGAGGCGCGTCCGTACGTGGACGAAGAAGTCGGCGAAGGGGAGCGCGGCGCTGGCCGGTGTCGACGACCACCACGACGAGGCTGACGTCATCTGCGGGGCAGCGGGCAGGCAAGGCGCGTCAGCTAGAGCGATGATGGTGTGTGTGTGTTGGGGGGGGGGTTAGAAGACGAGGATGTGGAAGGGAGGTCGCGCGTGGCATACGGGAGTAGAGTGTCACAACCTCTTCCTGTGATCTTCAGAACCAGAGATAGAGAGAGGACAGCAGAAGCAGGAAAAAGGAGAAAAGGAGACGTGAGGAAGAAGAACATAAGATTTGGGGAATTTCATTCCATTACTTTTCATAGCCTCTTCTGTTATGATTACATCTCCCTTTTATAGCGTTCAGATTTCTCACGCAACTACCCTCTCCAGTTACCACAGTATAACAATCGCATTTACCGTTTACAGCATTACAATATCGACACTACTATTCCTCGTCATGCTATTGTCTGCGTCGTCCGATTCCCTTACGCTCCATCCGCCCTTCTCCAACTTCCCTTGGCGCCTTCTCCTGCCTTGACTGGCTATTATCAACAGACCTCCTGACGTTACCCCCGCCTGCAATTTCTGCTTGTCCCCAAGCAGCAGCTGAAGGAAAACATGGATGATTTTGGTTTGCAACGTTGAGTTTTTACCGACCCAAATGCGGCCATGCAGTTTGATCAAACCGTGGCATAACTCGAACCCTTGTTCATCCGAGCAGTGAATAGCTAGAGTTGCTAACATCTGTTGAGCTTTAGAGTGCGTAGCATAAATCTGGGCAGTCGCATCCATCTTCTTTCTCGAGAACTCATCAATCGGAAGCCCTTGTACAATTTTCCATTCACCACCGCTGCAAGTTACTGGGAAGGAGTAAATAAGTCCAGCGGACACACCATATGAATCATCCGAATACACACCCATGGGAACCCATGTTCCCTCGGGAGTTTCGAGAGCCAATCACGGATGGGATCACAAGCGGTAGCGGCGAAAAAGCACTTGAGAGCTTCGACTATGATGATTGCAGCACCACGCTGCCGGGCGGTAGTGATGAACTCCGCCTTTAGCCAATCATCATCTTTAACAAGTTCACAAACAGGCATCTCTCCACCGCAAGACTTCACGCAGTGGCATGGTTAACATCGATATCTTGAGTGGGCGAGTGATTGCCCCAGATAATAACATTCTTCACATCACTAACTTGGACATTAAGTCTCTCGAAATCGACCAAGTGCTCTGTTGTGTTCTAGGCGGTCGAGCAAGTAATGTTCTTCTCGTGGATAGATGGAGCAAATTCTGCAAGATAAGAGCATTGGTGTTTCTTGGATTGAAACAACCGTAACCTTGCGGTTAGGGGCTGCATGAGATTCAAGAGCGAGATGCTTGAGATTTATAGATTGAAACATTTTTGACATAACAACCTTCCTTTCCATGCCCTCCTTCTGGTAAATCCACCAACCATAATCGCAACCTTCACATCAAGACAAGCCTCCACAACATCGGTTGTCGCAACTACTCCCTTGAAGAGGAAATGCAAGCATCAACCAACTCCATTTTAACACCATTGAGTGCTTCAGCAGCTGGCGGAATATCAATCATGTGTAGAATAACAGGCCTCTCAAATTGATTGCGGTACTCCTCAGTAAGATATTCAGTTGTCTCTTCGATTGCTAACGCATGAACTTGAGCTCCAGGTGGTATTTTACACTGATGATCTTTCTCATACTTGTCACCACACTTAAAGCAGAGGCCGCGAGCACGACGATATTCTCGTAACTGACGTGCTCGACCCAAATCCTCATCAGTCATTTTCGGTTGTGTCACCAGAGGATCTGAACGAGACACCCCACCGAGCCTGGAGACTAGCCCAGGACGTGATGATCTGAGACGGCATTTCTCCCACTTTTCTTCTTGGATCTTATACATGGCGGTTTCAAATTGAATTTTATGATCAAGAACACTGCCAGATTGTTTGGTTTGAATCAACTCTCGAATATAACGGCGAGAATCATATGCGTCGAATTCAGTATCAACTGCCTGCATGAATTGCTCCCAATTGCCAAATGGATGCTCTGCCTGATAGCACTGTAACCATAAAGCCGCATTTCCCTCCATATGCATTGCAGCAGCAGTAACCCAAAGAGATTCATCAATATTGTATAGCCGGAAATATTGTAAACAACGACTATGCCACACACGTGGTTCATCACCCTCAAATTTGGGAAAAGACATTTTAGGTACCGGTAATCGTTTCTCAGGAATAGCTAGGTCCAGGCCAGAATCAGGGGATGTCGTATGCAGTTTCTGAGAATCTGGAGTGAACAAGAAAGGGGGTGCAGGACATTTACCCAAAAGCCCGGCCGCTGATGCTGTTAACTCTCCAATATGAACTGCTGGTGCGGGATGGTGAGATGCCGATGGATGAGTCGCCGGAATATCCGGACCCGAACGCCGCATCTCCTGAAGTTGTTCACGCAAATCTGCGATAACTGAACTATGTTCATGTACCTGTGCCTGGATGGCAGGAATCATTTCAACTGGTTTGATCTTCTCAACGATGAAGTCCAGATGGGCCTTGAGCGATTTCCATCGCTCCTCCAGACGGTCCCATTTCGCCTCCGCCAGTTCGGCCGCCTCTCCCATGGCGTCCCGCACAATCTTCGGCGGTGTGATGGATGAGTTGCGTGAATCAACCAGGCGAGAAGGAATCCGATGCAAATCGATCGCAGAAACCCTCCGTGTGCTGGGATTTTACGATTCACACACTGGCTCTGATACCAGATTGTCACAACCTCTTCCTGTGATCTTCAGAACCAGAGATAGAGAGAGGATAGCAGAAGCAGGAAAAAGGAGAAAAGGAGACGTGAGGAAGAAGAATAGAAGATTTGGGGAATTTCATTCCATTACTTTTCATAGCCTCTTCTGTTATGATTACATCTCCCTTTTATAGCGTTCAGATTTCTCACACAACTACCCTCTCCAGTTACCACAGTATAACAATCGCATTTACCGTTTACAGCATTACAATATCGACACTACTATTCCTCGTCATGCTATTGTCTGCGTCGTCCGATTCCCTTACGCTCCATCTGCCCTTCTCCAACTTCCCTTGGCGCCTTCTCCTGCCTTGGTAGCTATTATCAATGACCTCGACATTACCCCTTTGCAATTTCGCTTGTCCCCAGCGGCGGTGAAGGAAAACATGGATGATTTTGGTTTGCAACGTTGAGTTTTTACCGACCCAAATACGGCCATGCAGTTTGATCAAACCGTGGCATAATTCGAACCCTTGTTCATCCGAGCAGTGAATAGCTAGAGCTGCTAACATCTGTGGAGCGGTGGATGGAGCTGGCTGCAACTGCCAGTCAATTCGGGAAGAACAGGCTGGCGATCTCGGACTAGAGATGGGCCCATTTTGACCGGATCCGGGCCAACAATTGTGGGCATGTAGTAGGCCGGCAGGCCCAAATAATTCTTTTTCGATGCAAATTACGGGCTTCTAATAAGAGGCCAACTTTTGGGCTTACCATTGCTTCAGACATTCCCTTCGCTTCTAATTAAAAAGAGAGAGAGAAGATGCAATGTTCCCCTAATCCCCTCTCGAGATTCTTTTTACCATACGCATGAGCCAATCTACGGTGCTGACAGTTCTGAAACTAGAGGAGATTCTCTAAAAGCTGATTCTGGATTATGGTTGTAAAGAAGCTGATTCTGGAATCCAAAAGCACATATGAAGTGGATTGTAGATTCTAGTGTATATGGGTGGGCTGGATTATGAGAATCAGATTTTAGAATCAGGTTGTTTGTTTCTGATTCTGCTTTTAGGGCCAGAATCCAGAATCACCACAGCCTTTTGCTGCTAGCCTCAACGTCGCCATGTCGCTAGTGCCGTCGCTCCCATATCCACGGCCCCATCGACACGCCACCGAGTCAGCCGCCTCGATGGTTATTGTCGGCGTATTTCGCCGGACAGGATCCCGTCAACGAACAGGGTTGACTACTCCCAGGATGGAGGGTATAATTCGGTAGAGGGCATCTTCGTGGTTGGAAACCCTAATGACTCTCACGGAAGGGATCCCGGGGATTAACAGATCAACGAACGCGGTGATGTACCCAGGTTCAGGCCCCCAGCTCGGGTAATAGCCCTACATCCTGCTAGAACTTTGTTGATGAAATGTGGAGGTGATTACAATGGTCTTTCTGGTCTCGAGCTTGGATAAGTCTCGGATTTGGATCGAGGAGAGAGCCTCCTTCTCCATGCACCGGAGCGCCCTTATATAGACGGGGTTGGCCTGGGCTGGTAAGAAGGTGACGCTATACTGATCTATGACTCATTAATTACACCCATCATTCCAGCTTTACACCGACCCATGACTCATTTGTTGCACCCGTCACTGTAGCCTTGTCCTTCAAACCCCATTTAATGCCGCTGTATGGCTTCACCCGGTCCGCCCGGGATATGACGCTCCTGCGACGGGTTTGGTGAGAGGTGTCAGAGGGATGGGCCGTCGTCGTGTCGATAGCAGAATTCCTCACAATCAATGGCCCTGACACAGGGTGTCAGGGGAAGGAGGCTTCGAGGCGAAGTCTTCTCCTTATTCCTTTGGTTGCCTTCGTGGCCTGACAAGGGGGGCCCGAACGCTCGCCCTCTTGCCAGGCCGCCACGGAGGCCAACGCTGGCGGCGCGGCATAATCGCCACCGCCGCCCGGCCGCCACGGGCTTCCCGCTCGGTGGGCGACGCTGTCGCCCTTTGCTCGCTAGGGACCACGGGCCGCTTCGCCCGCGGCGAGGGCTGATCGCCCGCTGCTTCGCCAGGTCACGCTGAGCTTCCGCTGGCGGCGAGGCTTGACCACCCACCTACTCGCCAGGCCGCCACGCGGGACCACGCGGGCCACTCGCCCAGCGAGCAGGGCGTGATCGCCTACCTACTCGCCAGGGGGCCATGCAGGCTTCCCGCCCAGCGAGCAGGGCTTGATCGCCCACCTGCTCGCTAGGGCGCCACGTGGGCTAGGCCGCTTTGTGGGCCCACTGATCTGCAGCGGAGAGGGTACCCCGGTGCAAAGTACACCGACAGTTATCCTTTATAAACCATCAGTGATATATAGAGATATTATAGACCATTTTAGTATAAAACCGTCATTGATGATATCTATAGCTATCACAGATGATTTTATAACAAAATTACCTATGATATCAGGAACATCACAAACAGTTCTAGATTGTAACTGTCTGCGATAGCAATACTATAAGTATAGCACCCAGCCTATCTCTTTCAAACCCTAGAGCTGTCTATCCCAACACTTATTACATCGTGCACCCAAACCCTAGCCCCTGAAGCCGATCGGCCTCCTCCCCTCCCCGGCCTCCTTCGGTCCCCAACCCGGCCTCCTCCCCGCATCGATTCCCGCACTAGCCTCCTTTGGTCCCTATGCCGACCTCCTCCCCGCATCGGCCTCCTCCAATCCCTACACCGGCCTCCTCCAGTCCTTGCATTGGCCTCCCACCACTGGCCTCCTCCCTCTTAGCGCAGTGTCCTCTCCAATCTTGCTATTGGTTGTTCAATTCTATTTTTTCCTTATGTTTTAAGTTTAGCCCAATCATTCCCCCCTCCTCCCCCTCGCAGGTATAGTACTGATCATGAGATCATTTGTTTTCATATATGTTCTGAATTATTTATCTATGTAGTGTTTTGCATTCTTGTGTGTAGTTGTGTATCTTATACTTTTAGTCATCTTGGATCTAAGAGAATACAAGATTGTTTTTGTAATTCTTTAGAGGTTATAGATGGTCATGCCAAAAAAAACAGTAAATTAGATAGATAGTTGTGTAGGTTATTGAGATTATGTCTCCCTGTTTGCGCCATTATGCCTTTCTATGACTAAGGTTATGATTTTTGTAATTGTGTTTTTCACTCACATTCATATTGTCTAGTTCTCCAAGTTGTGTTAAAAGCCCTTATTGCTATTGATATGCTAAACTCTACTGTACAAGAAATTCTATCCACCATTTTATACATGCATGCAATTTTTTTGCCTTGAATTGGATGATGTTAATTTGATGTTTCATTGATTGTGAGATTGATGTTCACATTGATATTCTTGTATTGCACATATTAAGGAGCGAAAACATCTAGCTATTGAACTTCTATCGTGATTCATCATATATACATTATATGCTCCAGTGACTACAAATTGCACATATATATAAAATGGAGTCTACGAACATGATAAACAATATGAAAAAGTTGTTGGATGCTAAATAAAAACTTGAGATGGAGATAGAACAACTGAAGGAAAAGTTTGAATTAACGGAAAAAATTTATGAGATAAAACAAAAACAGAAAAACAGATGACAAATCGTAAGGTATTGATTCTCTTAATAAGGGACTCATCGTTAAGGAACGTAGGGCGAATGTAAAACTAAAAGAAGTCGAAGTTGAGCTTATAGAGATAATATAAAGGTTTTTAGTATGTAATTCGACATGGTTATAATAATACATCAAAACATCCATTTCATAACAATATGATCACTTTTGTAGGGATTAAGAGATATGGCTAGAAGTAAATAAGTTATTAGTGTCAAACAAATAGGCAATGTGCTGGAGTTATGAAACTTTAGGGAGAACCGAAAAGTCTCTATTGCAGAAGCTGTGGCACAGATGATGGTAGACATGGAAAAGACCTAAGGTGGTCTTGTCTTTATCTATCAAATAATTAATATTGTTTCTCAATGATGCTTGTTAATATTTGTAGTATCATATCTTATCAATGCATTGATTATTGAAATGATTCTTACTATTTGTTTATCCTGAATTAATCCAATTACTAAATAGTATCGAGTTTGCTTGTTTGAACCAAAAGTTTTTCTAACTCTCTTGGCAGAACTTCCATAATTAATATCCGTGTTCTAAATTTTCTTCTCCTTAGATATTTCTGCAACGATATTTATAAGGTACAACCAATTATAGATTTGCAATTGAATATCAAAACATCCAAGATGCATTGAGACAAAAGCTTATTTGATCAGGATGGCCTTAAAATATGAACATTTGTAGCACTTTCATCACCTTTCTTATTTTAATATTGGTGGATTCTAAGGCAAAATCTAATTCCATCCACAGTTCGTCATGAAAGTTATCATACTCTGATTTATCGCTTCCACTTCATCATCATCTCAGAATGAGAATACCGTAGGTAACCTATTTTCACTCTGGTCTTGTGTAGGAACATGATCACTCTGGTTCTATTTGAAAACATATCATGGAAGTTCGAACAACAAATGCTAATCACTCTGGTTCTATTTAAAATTTTGAACAATAGATACTAATCATAGAAGTTCTGTTAAGAGAGTTAGGGAAAAAATATATCATAGACAATTCTATTTAAAAACTATCTGTGATCAACAAATATCACAGATGGTTCTAGATAAAAATAATTTGTGATATTTGTTTTTACAGTTGGTTCAGAAACCATCTGTTATGCATTGTATTATCACTGACAAATGTTTACAAATGGTTTAGAAAACCGTATATCATGATGTTTTCGAACCATCTATGATAGTCTTCTCTATAGCCGTGATCTCGCGCCTTGGTTCTATCTAGAAAGGGAAAAGAATGTCTCTATGTTTCAAGGAGACCATTTAGCTCTGCCGTGAACTTGCCTTGTCCTTTCTTCTTCCTCCTCCACCTCCGATCGAGCTCAAGGACACATCAAGAATGGAGAACTCGAGCAGAATGCGATGTAGGAGTACACAGCAACATCGCATGGACAAAATGCAGCAACTAGATTGCAGAAATGCATCAAGCATGGTCAGAAGAGCAATGTAATTGCATCAGTGATTCTATTAGATAGAGTGAGGAAAGGATATAAATGTGGGAGAAAAGTGCGGATGAAAGAGAGGCAGGCAAGAAGAGAAGGGATTCAAATTTCATTTTGGATGAAATTTCGTTCGTGACCGAAATCCAAAATTTCGACAAAATCTTATTGTTTCGGATGAAATATGGTCTAAATTTGAAAAAAAAAATCAAATCCGGAATTTTTTGGAACAAAATTTCCAAAATATTGGCCCAAAATTCGAAATTTTGTCCAAAATTGCCGAAATTTTGGCAAATTTCAATTGAATGAAAAATAGTTCAAACAATGTCAAAAATATTTTTGAATTTTTTGTGGAGGTTATTGACACATAAATTATGTTTTAATAAAAATTCAGATGATTATAAAGTTTGATGAATTTTTTAAAATTCAAACATTGCTATTGTAATGATAAAACACTAACCGACAAGTTTGAACTGAATGAAAAATAGTACAAACCATGTTAGAAAAATTTAAATTTTTTTCTTGGTTATTATACATTACTAATATTTTCATAAAATTTTTAGATGATTATAAAATTTTATGAATTTTTAAAAATTCGGATAGTGCTACTATTCTGTTAAAAGCCTTGCCAACAAATTTGAACAAAATAAAAAATAATTCAAACCATGTTAGAATATTTTGAAAACTTTTGTAGATGGTCTTGACATATCATTAACATTTTTATAAAATTTTTAGATGATGATAATTCTTAAAGAAATTTTATAAATTCTAACAGTACTACGTCCTGATAAAAACTTGATGATCAATGCATAGATTTGCTTTGGTAATAAAAAAGGTTTAAATTTTTTGAAAATATTGTAGAAGGGTGATAAGGAAATTGTTAATATCTTATAAAAATTTTGAATCGTGATCACATTCCAGTGAATTTATAAAATTCTTACAAGGCACAATACCATTTATGTTCTTTCTTTTTTTGATTTTTGAAATATAATATAACAAATGAAGCTCAATGCTTACATATATTTGATCGACCAAACAAAAAATTTAAATTTTTTTAAATTTTATAGAATGGTAATTAGGCAATTATTAAACTCTCATAAAAATTTTAGATCACGATCACACTTGAGAAAATTTATAAAATTCTAAAAAGGTGATTGACCCAATTATGTTCATTTTGTTTTTATTTTTTAAGATAACAAATGAAGTTCAATTATTCTAAACATTTTTATGTATGATCCTAAACTAATAAAAATAGTACCATAAATTTTTGAGATCATTATAAAGCTTGTAAAATTTTATAAAAATCTAACAGTGTTTTTGCTAAAATTTTAAAATGTCTCAAAATTTTGGTTTTTCAATAAATTTTTATAGAAGATGACTTTATTATGGGTTATTGGATCAAATCCGATCAAATCTAGCCATAAAAGTTTAAAAATGGTCAAAAATCATAATATTTCACTGAAAACAAAATTACTGTAGTAATTTCAAAAAAAAATTATTTAGCTGGTAATTTAAATTTCATGGCAACCCCAAATCCAAAATTTTGGGAAAAAATTCACCAAAATTCATCGAAATTTGTATCCCTCGGACACATGAGGTGGCAAATTAAGAAGAGTGGTGGCCTTGAATTAGGGGAGGAGGAGGATGAAGTGGGTAAGCCGTTTGGAACAGAAACTAAAATGGAGAAAATGTTTGTGCTTTTGTCTATGTTTTTGTTCTCAGGAGAGAATAAATGAAAATGCAAATAAAAAGAATCATGAGCTCCATAGAAAATAATAATAGGTGAAAATGAAATTCCATATAGAAAGAAATAAAAAAGAGCTCCTTTACGTACGCCAAATTCAATATATACCGTTCATTCTTATCGATCCAATTGATCATATTAATTAGCTATAATTTATGAGTATTTTTACGATGTATTATACTGATAGTGTATGATGGTGGTAGAAATTAGATCCAACCATTGATTTTTTAGGGTCTCATAGAGTTTTACCAATAAAAATATTTTTTTGCAAAGGGTACAAAAGTATTTTTGCGTCGCGTTGCATGTTATCTTCATTCCCTCTCTACCATCCGCTCTCATGCTCGCCTTCCTCGCACTCTATCTTCATCCCCTAGCTCACGCTCTACTTCTGCCACGGCGACAGCGAGCCGCTCGTCTGCCTCTGCCGCAAGGTCGACGACTGCGTCGTGCTCACTTATCCTAGGTGCGGTCACTGACTCACTGTGCTCGCCGTCAAGCTCACCCGCGCGGGCCTCAACCTGTGTGTATAAATTCTGTGAAGGAGGTATGCAAATCTAATCATGTGTATCTCTATTCCGATGGATGCCACATGTCTATCTAGCTAAATCTCAACTTCACCCCACCAACAGTGTTATTAATTGAAAGAGTGAAAAATCAAGGACGTTATTAATGAGAGGAGTGAGAAATGAAATGAATGGTTGAGATTGGCAAAATGAACACGTGACATCTATCAGAATGAGATGTACAGAGTTAAATTTGCATATCTCCTGTACGGAATTTTTTTCCCAACCTGCTCGTGTCAGCGTGCGTTCCGCATGAACATTTACCTCGACGAGAGGGCCGGACACGTTCGATGGTGTAGTCTGCTCAACTCTTCCTGTTGAGTAATGTGCTGCATAGCATGAACTAAACTAATATATAGGACACTACAAGATGAGTCAAAATTAAGTTAACTGATGATGATGTTAGGCACATTCTTGCCGTTGCAGAAGCGTCCTGCTGTGCGGTGATACGCGGTGTCAATGCTGTAGGGCGGCGAATCAGCCCGCGCCAAGGTGATCAGGTAGTTGTTGTTGCCATTGTCGACGAGAGAGTCCCCGAAGATGAAGAAGATGCGAGCGGCATGCGAAGTCGAAAGTCCATGGAACACTCCCAGCCCCAGGCAAAGAACAGGGAGAAAACAAGCCAAGAAGAAGCCATTACGATTGCAGCGCGAGCCTGACCCAAATACGTGTATACGAAGTGGTCAGGCCTGCTTGTGTAGTGATACGATGGTCGGAATTGCTCTGCACTTGGAAACATTGCAATGTTGCAAACCTTTTATAGTTGCCCTCTTGCTCCTGTCGTTGAGGGAATTAGTATTTGTGGCCCGTACGATCTGTGTTTGGTGCCTGCTGGTTCTTAACTCATCACAGTCCTTGTGTTATTTTCAAGGGAAATTCTGTAAGCTGCTGCTCCAAGGTGCAGGCAAGTGTAAATCATCCATCTTTTCGGCTAAACTGGGAAACAATCCTTCAATCCAAATGGGGCCTAAAGCTAGTGGGGGACATATCCAGTGCAATCAGCACTTTGGTGCAATCACCGTGCAATCCAACTAAGAAAAGTTTCAAAAAATTCTGAAAAAATCGTGGATGTACATCTCATCTTACTCCATCTACATATAAAATTTCATGATCAAATTCGTCCTATGTTAAGAGTAATAAAAAAGACAAATTTCTGACAAACTTGAATAGTTCAAATGCACTCCAAATTTGTCTTTTTTGTAACTTCAAGCATAGGACGAATTTGATCATGAAATTTTATATGTAGATGGGGTAAGATGAGATGTACATCCGCGATTTTTTTCATAATTTTTTGAAACTTTTCTTAGTTGGATTGCACGGTGATTGCACCAAAATGCTGATTGCACTGGATATGTTCCCAAAGCTAGTGACCACTAAATGCAATGCATCGTATGTATGAATAATCAATCTCATATGCGCGGAAGATTTTGCCTTCAACCAGCCTAGCCACGTGTCTCCTTGTCGATATGCGAAAAGACCCCTCCGTTTCTTCGAAATTACGGATAGGTCCCTGTGTAATTTTATGTGAGACGAAAATATTTTTTTTCCTTCGCGTTTGGGTCCCTGGCGCGGTATTTTACGGAAAAGCCTCCCGTTAGTTTCTAATCGCGAACAAGCCCTTTCCTAATTTTTCAGGATAGCGAACAGATCCAAAAAAATTAACAAACAGGTCCCTGCTTCTTACGTTCAGATCATTTCTCCGTTTTTCCCGGAAAAAAATGTTTTCGTCACCGAAAAAACCCGAAAAAACCCGAAAAAAATGTTTTCGCCACCCAAAAAAACCGAAAAATTTGTCTTAAATCGCTAAAAAACACAGATTAAATCGAAGGAAAAATGTTTTAAATCATAGAAAAAATGTTTTCGCCACCCAAAAACCGGAAAAATGTCTTCATCGCTAAAAAACACAGTTAAATCGAAGGCTTATAGCAACTTATGGATTTGCCAACGGGTCCGTTTTTCCCAGAAAAAATGTTTTTCGTCACCGAAAAAACCCGAAAAAAATGTTTTCACCACCCAAAAAACCCGAAAAAAATGTCTTCGTCATCAAAAAAACATTTTTCGCCGGGCGCGGCATCGCGCGCCATTCTACCTAGTACAATAACAGGTGAGCAAAGGAGAGTGACTGGGAAAAGTATTGCCATGGAAGAGATCAAGTGGAAATTGAGCTTAGGAGTTGGGTCCATGTGATGAGTACAAACGGTAGTACTGTTTTCTTCACAATTCTGGTAGGCAGCCAATGGTGCTAATCCTCACTTGTAAGCAATACATTCACGGACAGTGATGATCCTGTCCTGCTCAGGGAAATTGCCCTCCCAGTCCAACCTCACAGACAGGTCTTTCCACCGATTGTGCCTTCTCTATCACTTTTATACTACCACCCTCGTATAATTTCTACTACTAATATTATTAGTGAAAGTATAACTAAATCCTAACTAATTTGACTCGTTAGATTAAATAGAATGGACGATTAATATTCAATATTGTGTAACATAAAAGTGCTCTAATTTATTTATACTAAAATTTGGTATTAGAGTAGTAGAAATAGGCTTAACAAATTAACAGCTAAATCTGATTTCCACTATCCATTATATACTATTAGTATAATGTACTGTAAATTTTCTCTTAAAAAAATTATAGAACCATAGAGTTTTGGGTTCAAAAAAGCCAGTTTATTTTCGTATCTCCAAGACTCCAACCACCTCCGAGGCTCCAATTCCTTAGGGTATGTATAATGGTACATATCAGCTGTATGTAAGATTATGTCACGTAGAATTTTAGGTGATGTGAAGGAGAGAGGAAGTTGTTGTCTACTATTTAATAGACTGTTTTATAGACAACTTTCTATTTTATGTACTATTGTATAGACAGTCTGTTAATTGGATAAGAGGCTATTAAAAACAACTATATAGATGATATATTGTATGAGTTATTTTTAGTGCTGCCTATAGATAACGTAGAAGTATGTTACAGATATTTGTCGTCTATATCACTATACATACCTTTATTGGAAAAGGATGTTCTCTCGCAACCCCTAAGGTTATTAACTAACACCTTGGTAACTCCACGCAAAAGTGCATAGAACGTCCATTCGACCTCCGGGAGATTGGCACCACTGACATTCTTTAAAATTCGTGATTCACTTTATGACACTCTGGTCCACTGTCATAGACTCAGATGGATCCATATGTCATACACACATCACTAAAAACTAACGAATTGAGTGTTGCTGGACTAATTTTTCCTTCGACCTCCCGTGCTGACACATGCGCATTCCTCGTTTGATAGACTGAATAAACCTCGTAGGATTTTCCTAATCCGCCGTAGACTAATCAGATTAATCCTCGAGCAATGCTTTAATACTTTTTCTTTTTAATATAAGTTACACTAATCTTAAAATAGACGAAGGGCAAGTTGCACAAGCTAAACTAGCCATCCGTCGCTGTTGAGCCTCACCTGCAGTGCCCCCATGCAGCAGCAACGCCCACATCGATCACACCGGTGCAATCGACTCTTTTTTTTGTCGTGGCATCGTTGAAAGCGTCAAGGGTCATCGATACTCCGTAACTTCTCCCTCCCGCCCCGGCCGGGAGCGACGATGCATTTCGATCTCCACGCGTCGCGGAGTTGGACTCGCGTCGCCGTCCTAAAGTCAAGCAGGCGTTCGAGGGAGGGTCGAGTGAATTGAAGGTGCCAGACAGCGACGAGAAGAGAAGCCCGCGGTGATTGGGAAGCTTCCTTCGCATGCGACGAGTACGCAGGTTTCTTCTGGTCAAACCAACGGGCAGATCGAGGGGGTCATTCAGCATACGTACACACGCCGCCGGCTGAACCCTGATGCCGACGCATACGTAGATGTATACTGGTAGCTGGTATGTACACGATCGGCGACGAGGAAATTTTCTTTTGTGCATGCGGTCCCTGAGGCCAGCTGGTCGTCTTTCGCGAGAGGATTCCACGAAGCAGTCAAACAAAAAGAAAATATTGCTAGTATGTGTGAATTCTTCGGTCGCCGATACGAAGACTCTAGAGAGTTTGCAGATTATTGATGGACTGTTAATAGAGTTCACTTGTCAGTAATGGTTGACTGGTTGTAGTAATAATATAACTTAGAATGTATGAGGAGGGAATAAGCAATGTAATCCTTACTAACCATAAATAAGGAAATAGGTTACAAATATTCTTTTTCGAGAATATGCAACAGGGTTAAAGATGTTATGTATTAAGGTCATTGTTGACCAAACAAGAATGCATAAACATGAGATCAAAACAGAGATATAAAATGTTGATTCATAACTCTTCTTTTGTATACACACACTCAGGGGCGGAGCTAGGATTTGGAGTTAGAAGGGGTCACGTGGACCAACAAAAAATTATCATAGCACCCACAAAAAAAAATTATAGCAATATCGATGCATTTAAATTTAAATATAGCATAACCACATGTCCACATAAGTAAAATATGACATGTTTTTTTAAAATAAGAAACCTACATCTCTATTAACTTAAATTTAGTTCTACGACTACCTAGAAAACATACAAGTCAATAAGTTCATCTGAACTAATTTTCGCTGCTAGTTCTTTTTTAATGTAAACTATCATGCAATGTCAAAGAAAGTCATCTCCTATTTTATTTCGAAGGCAGATCTTGACAAATTTCATAACTGAAAATGCTCGCACTGTGGTTGTTGTTGACACCGGAAGAGTTATGACCAATCGTAACAGCCTATCAACCATTGAATAATGGAAAGCTTTACCTGTTTTATTTAGTGCATTTATTAAGTTAGCAAGAGATATCAAGCACTGCATATATCAAATTGAGAAAAATAGAAGCTTTACCTGTTTTATATAGTCCACTTGTCAAGTCAACAAGAGTAGTGGGCTGGGCCTTTATTTGCTGTTTGTTAATGCTAGCTAATTACTAATTACTATCTATTACTCCCTCCATTTTTTTTGTTGGGCGCCTTTTGCTATGGCTCTTATACCAAGTGTAAGTGGTTAGTTACTTCTATACCCCTAATAATTATAAGGTGCTCATTGATTAGTGCTTGAAACAAATGCATCACAGGTGGCTAGCTGTTACACGTGACTGTTGATTTACGAAGGCAATAAATACAAAGCAATCTATTCAAAGAGTAGGACCGGAAGAAATCAAAATCAAACTTCTTGAAATATGCACTACGCCTTACAATTCTGAACAAGCATCAGTAGAAATAGCGCCCAACAAAAAAACAGAGGGAGTAAACTTTATTTTTGTTAGGGGGGCCAGGCCCCGCCCGCCCCCCCCCCCTTCTCTCCGCCCTTGCACACACTTCTAGTGTGTCTACAATGTACCCCTATGTCTCCACTTATATATGGGAGATGAGAGGATTTTTCTTACATGAGAAAGCTAGATCCTAAAGTAATTTATTGGGACTCTGAGTACTAATTAGAAACCTCACAATAGTCTATTTAGGAAAGTGTTCACACATATATGGAATAGAATATTCTATAATACTCTTCTTTGGACACTTCTTCAATGCCATGCTTATGCCACATTAAAAACTCCTTCCGAAAATCTAGTGTGAAAAAACGGAGAGGAGATAATAGCACATAACTCATGTGTCTCGTACCATTGCACATATTGCCACATTAAAAACCTTCAATTCAGAAAATGTAGTGAGACAAAACTCAATGAATGGCAAAAGAGGACAACATATCACCCAAAGATGATCACATATGAAGTTCAAATATCTCTGTCGAGAGACCTTAGCTCTGTGAGTCTTTTCATACTATATGCCTCTGACATGCTTCTCAAATGTGGAAGTTGGTAATGCATTAGTAAATAGATTAGCTAGATATTTACTAATCTGAATCTTCAGTATTCAATATTACCCATCTATTGTTGTTTATGGGAATAGAAATACTTAGAAGATATATGCTTTGTTATGTTCGTGTTGACACAACTGCTATTCATTTGTGCAATGCGTGCTACACATCCTCATGGATAATCGTGGGGATTCTATCCACCTCTACAATACATGACTCTTGGATACGATGGATTAATCTTCTAAGCTAAATGTACTCATGAATCATCTCATATAGTGCAATTATCTCAAAACTATTGATTGTTTCACTAATTGATAATAAATCATAGTTCTTCTGCATATAAAGACATTTTCGGTCTAAGATATGGCACTATGAGGATAAAAAAATAGCCAGCATCAGAATGACCATTTATTTTGGTATCTTGACCTTTTGGGTAAAAAATTACAAGATCCATTGTACCATTCAGGTACCTAAATATGTGTTCAATTCTAGTCCAATGCCTCTTCGTGGGCTCAGATGAATGTCATGCTAAACAATTCACCGCAAAAGCAATGTGAGGCTAGGTAAAACTAGCTAGGTATAGTACACCAATAATATTCAAATATAGTCTCTGTTCTTAATACAACCTCATCTTCTCATTTAGGACCATATGGATCTTTCTCTATATCCAATGTCCTAACGACTATGGGTGTACTAAGTGGTTTTGCTTCATCATGAGCAAATTTCTCCAATATCTTCTTGATGTGGATAGTTTGATGCAAAATATATCACCAGATAAGTTCTCAATCTGTAACCCAAGACAAAATTTGGTTTCATCCAAATCTTTCATCTTAAACCATGTCTTTAAATATGAGCTAGCTTCGATAATGCCCTCATTGGTTCTAATGATGTTCAAAGCATCTATATACATTGAGATGATACAGAATTCTGTCATAGATTTCTTTATGAACATATAGGGATATATATTATTGTTAACATATCCTTTCATCAGAAGAAATTCACTCAGTCACTTGTACCACATATGACCAGATTGCTTTATTCCATATAGTGATATTTGCAATTCACACTATACATGTTGTGATTGCCATTCTTGCTCACATGTGCGATCTTTAGTCCCTCAGGAACCTATATAGATTTCTTTATCAAGTGATCCATACAAATATGTAGTTACTAGGGATGGCAATCGGGTGGGTACCTCTGGGTACGACTGCTGCCCACCCGAACCCAAAACCCAAAATTGTGCTGCCCACCCGAACCTGCTAGGCTTTTTGGGTATAGATCTGTGCCCATGCCCAAATCGGATGGGTACCCATAGGGAGTTTGCTGTAACTAAACATGAGCACCTAGAATACCCGTTAGGTACCTATTGATATAATTAAACATGGGTACCCATTGATGTAACTTAATGGGGTTACGTGTGTCTCTAAAAAATGAGACCCATATGTCATAGGATACCCATTGGGTACAAAGTAACACCCACGCCCATTCTATGATCTTATCGGGTACCCAAACCCAAAAACCCGTTGGTCTGAAGTGTTACACATACCCGTCCTTATCGGGTTGGATACCCGCGGGTACACAAACCCATTGGTAAAACTATCATCCTTAGTAGTTACAACATCCATGAGTTTCATATTCAAATTCATAGCTTCTGCCATAGATATTAGTTAACAGAATGTAGTGACATCCATAATACAAAATTAAGTTTCATTGCAATTGTTGCCAATTCTCTGTGTGAACCCTTCTACTACTAATCTCGATTATACCTAATCACTTTATTCTTTTCATTCCTCTTTCTTATAAACACTTATTTATAACCAATAGGAATGATATCTCAAGGAGTTTAACAACATGTCCAAAGATGTTCATCTTATTTAGCGAGTTTAGTTCAACATCAATTGCATCCTTCCATTTATCACAATCAGAGCAACTTTTGCATTCAACAATAGTCTTTGGGTTGACATCCGAATTCTTAATATGGAAAACAATCTCAGAGGCAAAGTAGCCGCTAGTAGCACATAATTGTCTCAAATATATTTCTTCAATATCCACATAATTTGTGGTATACGCGCCTCAATTGGCACTTCATTTAATTGAATCATCTCTCCACGATTTTCTAAGATGGCAATGTCTATTAATTCAATTTTTATAGTCACAGTGTTATTTGCTATGCGTGCGAGTGCACTTGGTTTTGTTTCATCTCATCTTGTATGAGCAACTGTCACATTTCTTTAAGAATGGATATTCTCATCTCATGGACTTTGTGGACCAATGTCTCTTGGATAATTTTCAATTGTATTTGATTCATGGAGTTTCTCCCCTGTTCAAGTCATCTCTTAAGCAAACGTCTTCACGGTCTTAGGTCTTTAGAACTTAGAGGTCTCCTCTACTTCTTGCTCAAGGAAGGCAGTTCTGAGGTAGAACCCAAAGCCTTGGATGGCTCTACTCTCTCAAATGCATTCACACCCGAAGTGTAGGACTACATAACTCTCTTATGATTTGTGAATAAATCCAATTGCTTGTTTGCAAGGTATTGAAAATTAATAATCCTTTGAACCTCTTGTTCAAGTTCTTTAGTGCATGGATCCATATTAGAAGATTGCTATCATGCTATGATAGTTCCTGGAATTCCAATTTACGATCCTTTTCTCTTCCTAATGCTGGGAATAAGTTTTGATTAAATATGCAAGAAATATATCTTACTTTTAAGAGATCACATGTCATGGGCTCAAGATATTTCAGAATCAACAGATATGCAAATCCCATGTAAATTCTCAAATTACAATCGGGGCCCATTGATGTATGATGAGGTGGTGAGATCAGCACATACATAACACAACCAAATTTATGCTGATGAAAAATATATGGTTCTTTCCCACACATTAACTCGAAAGGTGAATAATCATGGTAAGCAAATGGCCAGAGGCGTATCAATGCAACGACATATAAAACCATACGTTCCCAACACGTAGTGGGTAACTTACAACTCGTCAGCTTGTAAAGGTCTAGCAATTAGGTTGATTATTTTAATTAGCTATTCTTCAAGTCTATTCCGAGTATGAATGTGAAGGACATAATATTCCATTTTAATACCTAAGGCCATACAATAATCATTAAATGCTTTTGAGTTGAACTCTTTTTTATGGATTAGATCCAATGATCTGAAAACTTGGTCCTTAGTGTAATAATCTATTAAATCATCTTAGAAAATGCATGATTTCTAGTGGAAAAGTAGATTCACATTTGTTCACCCTAATAGACACATCAACCAATACCATAAAAGTACATGAGTGATCTATATATGAGCTCAATTGGTCCATATATGTCCCACTGAATTCTCTTTAGGAAATCAGTTATCTCATCCCATATCTTCTAATATGAGGGTCTCGTAATTAGTTTGCCTTTAGCATAACCTTCATACACAAAATGTGTGATGGATTAGGGATTTCATTAGGCCTCAACCTGTGGCCAACAGAATGTCGTATGATCCGACGCATCATATGGTACCCAAGATGTTTATGCCATGTTTTGAAACAATGATTCTATTGAGTTGTGTGCACATCGCAACATATTTAACACATTTATAATCTCGTTTAATAAATGAGCGGTACAATCCGAATATTTATATAGGAAGCCCCTCAAGGTTTTGTTTCTGGTTTCCCACTATCTTTGTTAAGAGAAGTGTCGGTGTTTCGAGAACCGGCAAGTAAATTTTGTAAGTCTTGAGGGGCCGCGCGTTCCCGTTCCTTGAATGGTTAGACCCACAAGAGAGAAAAGAGGGTCCAGAGTTTATACTGGTTCGGACTGAATGTCCCTACTCCAGTTCGTGTGGCGGTGCGTGTTTGTATTGATGCTGATGAGCTCGTCGAGTTACAAGTGAGGGCTGCGCAAGCACCTCGTGTGCGGTGGTCGGATGAGGGAGCTATGAGCGCGAAAGGTTCGGAGCTTAGGAGCGCTCTGGCTATGTGTATGTGGCGTTTATCTGTTCTCCCCCGCCCGGAGGGCAAACCTCCTTATATAGCCGGGAAGCTGGTTACATAGGCGTGTAAAGGAAAAAATGGATGGGGCTCCCTCGCTGGAGTCTGGTCTTCGCCTCGGCATCCGGTCTTGGACTTGACTTGACGGATAGTTGTTGGCCTGCGTCGAGTCGGTGAACTCTTGAGCGAGGGCGCGGTCCGTTCCTCGAAACGGCGCGACCGCTCTCTGGCTTTGTCGCGCCGACGTCGGTGTCGACCTTGAGGATTGCTGGGGAAGGCGCGCGCCTCCATCTCCGTTTGGTCATCTTTGGCGCCGTGTCGATGGGGCGGTGGCGGGTCGGCGCCCGGCCGATGATTTGATGTTGGCTCGTTGACGAAGATGGTTCGAGCTTGTTCGAGGCTCTCGGCCCGTCCGACTCGTCGGTCGGGACATCTCCGAGTTGGTATCGCCGTAGCTCGTGAGGCGCCCGCTCTGTAACGCCTGGTCGGGCCACCTCTTGGGGTCGGCTTGGCCGGAGGCCTTGGGCCCCCGGGTTTTAGGCACAGTGGCGGCCCATGCACCTCTCCTGGGCCGCTGGGGATACCTGTGTGTCGGGTATCCGTCAATAGCCCCCGAGCCCCCGGGCGGATTGGAAAGCCGGTCGGGGGTTTGCTTCGGTCGGTGGATGCTGGGCAAGCGTAGCGCTCCGAGGTGGCCGGATCTTTTGCTGGCCGCAGCCCGACCGATCAGGTTTGGTCGGCTTTGCCCGGGTGCGCGCGAGCGCATCCGGTGGATGGAGCCCCCGAGCAGGTCGGAGAGCTGGTCGGGGGTTTATCTCGTATGCAGAGGTTTGCTCCGGTTGACGGATTCAACCTCCCGGCGAAGACTGTCCAAGTACGTGCAAGCGCATTGGTTGAACAGGGGCGGCTTCCCCGGTCGTCGGCGCCCGACCAAACGGGCTGGTTGCCAACGCCCGGGTGCGCGCGAGCGCATCCGGTGGATGGAGCCCCCGAGCCCCCGAGCAGGTCGGAGAGCTGGTCGGGGGTTTATCTCGTGCGAGGAGGCGCCCATTTGCCGGAGAGTGATAGAGGCGTCCGTCCCATGCTCCGAGCAGGGAGGCGGCCGCGTTTCCCACGAATACGCCCCGTCCGCAGGTGTGGGACCTGGAGGGGGTGAGCAAACGCGCGTTTGCCATACGTAGGCTCGAACGCCGTGCTCGTGACGAGCTGATAGCGGTGGTTCGAGTGGGCCTGGTGGCTTCCGAGGAGAACCATTTCCGGCGGGCGTTATCCGTTGCGGGCGTCCGACCCACTGGGGGCGGCCTATGAGAGCCTTTCGTTACTCGATCCCGAGTCGGACCCCAGGTCGTCCGCCGACCTGGGGCGCAGCTGGCTGCCACCCGTCGACGGGCTCCGTGGGAGAGTGTGACGTATGACCTCGAACACGATTCAGGGCGATTGGGTCGTCCGTCGACCCAATAAGGGCCCACTGGGAGCTCGCCTTATCCTCGTCCCTCGCTCGGTTTTTTGTTCGAGGCGGCGTGTCGTCCCACTTGGTGGCGGGCGTTCGGGGCCTGACAGACTTGGTCAAGCCACGAGCATAAGTCGGTAAGCCTTCAGTGGCTTCTGAGGACCGTGCGATCTGGCATGTTTATCTCCGCCGCAAGGCAACCTTGGAGTTCGGGCGAGGCCCGGGAGCCGTCGCCACTCTGCCCGATGTCCCTTTCGCTTGGCTGCGGTCCTGTCAAGGATTAAATACGGGGGCGATCAAGAATTGGGGCAGCGTCTTAGTTGAACCGTCGGACGGATCGGGGAGGCGGAGCGGCGCCGCTTCGCCGCGATACTCTTTGGTTGGCCTTCTGTCCGGTCGGCGGTCGAGGCGCTCTTTATAAGCGGAAAAAAGGGGGGCCATGGGGCGGATTCCCCTGCGTTGTCCTGTTCTTCGCTGCGAAAGGAAGAGAGACGAGGGCGACCGTGAGGAAGATCAAAGAAAACCCAAGAGAAGGATTCTTTGCCTTAGCCCCTTCTTCACCCAACGGTCCTGCACCCTTGGAGATGACGTGGCCGGAGTGCGCCATTCTTGAGGCTCGGGTGCTCGATGCAGCGCGAAGCGGTTCCTTCCGCCGGCGTGAGGTAGGTCGGTGGAGGTGCCGACGGGGCCACGGCTCGGAGCTCCGGTGACGGCGAGATCGTCGTGAGCGCGTCCTTCTTTGAGCGCGGGTTCGGCCTCCCCCTCCATACGTTCGTCCGCGGCCTTCTTCACTTTTACAAGGTGGAGGTGCACCATCTGAACCCCCACGGCGTGCTGCACATCGCGATCTTCATCACGCTGTGCGAGGCTTTCCTGGGGATCGAACCCCATTGGGCCCTCTGGAAGTACTTCTTCCATGTGCGGGCGTTGAAAAAGTCGGGCGTGTTGCTGGCGCCGATCGGCGGCGCCGCCATCCAGCTTCGGTCTAACCGGTCGGCGGAGTACCTTGACATGAAGCTGCCCACCTCGAACCGGGGATGGCACCCGGAGTGGTTCTACATTCGAATCAGAGAGCGGCGCCGGACTTCACCGGAGACGGCGGCGGTGCGAATCGCGGTCGTCCGGCAGACGAGAGAGAGAAGAGGAAGATGGTGGTGATTCTTGAGCAGCTCGCGGCTCAGAAGAGGCGAGGCCTGACGGGTTATGCTGTCGTGCGCGCGTTCATGGCGAGGCGCGTACAACCTCTTATGGACAGGCCCCACCCGATGTTTCAATCTGAGGCGTCCGATCCCATGAGGATGGGGGTTCGAGCTTCCTCGTCGGAGGTGGAGGCTCGGGTGGCCGCCGTCCCGCATTAAAAGCCCGCAGTGGCGGGGGCGGTGTTCCCGAGCCCTTCTCGTGAAAACCCCCCGAACTTGGTAAGTGGGAAGTTCCCTACCCTTTCTTGCGTACCTTAATTCCCAGCGTTTGGCTGAATAGAGTTCCGCCCTTTCAGGCTGCTTGGGAGCATCCTCCGGGCATTCTTCTTGGGGAGAAGGAGATGAGGCGGCGATCCGCTGAACAGCCGAGCCGCGGAGTCCGCTCGGAAGAACGCTGGAGAGCAAGAGGAAGGAGAAGAGGGGTGCGTCGGGCCATGACCACCGCCGCGAGGAGGCGGAGTCGACCGCCCTTTCTTCGGTCGGCGAAGTCGTCTTCAATGAGGGGAGACTTCGACGATCCGTATGAAGAATCGATTTTGAGTGCCGCGGCCGGCGATCAATGGAGGACATCGACACGGAGGTCATCATTGCGGTACCCAGGCGAGGGGCGCCTCGACGGGTGCCCGGAGGAGAGGTGGCCTCCTTCGCCCGAAGACCGGCGAAGAGAACACGGTTGTTCGGCACCCGCTCGGCGTGGTTAGTCTTGTCCCTCCGCGTGTGTGTCGATTTTACTCGAAATGTCCCCGACCGCCCTTGCTTTTAGGGATTTTTTGGAGAAAGCTTGACAGAGGCGGAAATCGCCACCGGACCGACGCCGTACTCCGCCGGCGGAGTCAAGATACGCCGATCGATCGAGGCAAGCGTCGGAGGCGGCGGCGCCCGCCGCGCCCGTGGTCGCCGACGTGACGGAAATCGTGCCGGTGGTGGTGCCGGAGGCGTCCACGGAACTGGCGTCCCATGACGCCCTGGCGGCCGTCAAGAGCTCACCGCCACGAACGGGGGCCGAGGAGGGCGGACCGATCCTCGCGCCGTCGGTCGCGGGTGCGCCAGACTCGGAGGAGTCTGATCTTGAAGCGATGCCGCCACCGTCGTCGAAGGGGCGGCCGGGGGACGAGCTGCAGTCGGCGGTGGCGGAGGCCGCGGATCCGCCGGTGGTGGTGATGGAGGTCCAATCGTCGGAGCGGGCCGCCGGGACGACCATAGGGGAGCTTTCTCCGTCGCCCCCGACCATCCTGGTCTGGCCGGGCGGTGACCCATCCGGCGAGACATCATTCTCGCTGGACGATGGGGCGGAGCTTGAAGAGTGGGAAACCCTGCGGGAGGGTTCCCAACGGTCCCGGACCGAGTTGGGGCAGATTCGGGTGAGCCTGAATCTTCTCCTTGAGTCTTCCGGGAGGGCGCTAGATGCGGTCGCCGGAGGGATCGACCCGGCCGGTGCGGTAAGTTATGCTCGGGATTTTCTCGCCCTTTCGGATGTTGCCGGATCTTGAAACGGAGCGATGGCTGGCTGCAGCGTCTTCGGGTGCGTTCGGAGGGCAAGTCCGGGCTCCTCCGTCGTCTGCACAGCCAGAGGGCCGCCATGAGGAGTGTCGCGACCGACAGGACTCAGTGCGCAGGAGGCTCGAGAAGTCTGGCGCCTTGAAAGCGCCAACAAGGAAGAGGCAGCCGGATGGCAAGTAAGAAGGACGATGCCTGGGAGGAGCGCCCGGCCGGGTGAGTCCACGAGGGCAAGGGTATCGAGCTTGAGTCCCTCTGGCGCAGAGGCCAACAGCAAAACCGCCGCTCGGTGGATCTGTGGCAGCCAGGCTTCGAGGAGGAGGCCCGCCTTCGGGGCGTCGCGCTCGAGGAGGCAACTATGGCGGTGAAGTCCGGCAAGGAGGTCTGGGGAGGCTCAAGCTATGGAGAGTGCCACGTCCGTGAGGAGTTGTTATGCAGGTTGATTCGGAAGGTGCGTCGTGGCGCACTTCTAACTTTTTGCTTCGATTTTGAGTCGCAGAAAAGATTCATTGAGTCGCGAGGCACGTCGTTTGGCGGTGGAAGAGCGCGACGCGCGGTCGCGAGGCGGCTCAAGCGATTCGAAAGAAATGGAGGATGAGCGGTCGAGTGGTCGCCGAGCCGGGACCTTGGGAAGGTCGGCCGGCCGCTCAGTATCCGATCGCTTTCGGTCAGTCGAGTCTGAGTCTGCTTGCGACCGAGTTGGCCCGTGTGCCGGAGCACGTCGAGAAGTCGGTGAGGACGAGCGCTGCCCTGGGAGCCACTTCCGCGCTCGTTAACGCCATGTCCTTCTACAATGGCCTTGACCTGGACAAAGTTAGCAGCGGGATCGCCCGGAACCGGACCGACGAGGAGGTCGAGCGCCTCGGACTCCAGGTCGAGCCCCATGCTGGCGATTGTTTATCGATACCCCGCAGAGTGTCCTCCACGGGGATTACGAATGATGTTAGGCATTTAATTTTTGCAGACGTAAAAACTTTAGTATATAACGAATCGGGGTTTGTTTTTGTGCTTGCTCGCGAGTTTAAGCCCTTCTTTTGCGCTCGGAAACCGTGACCCTGGAAACCGCCGGGGGTTTTTTCGGGCGTAGGTGTTTTCGATTCTCCGAAAGAAGCGCGAAGGAGGGGTTAACAGACCCCGAGGTCGGAATGCGTCCATTCAAGCCTCATGCGGAGAGAGGTGGCCCGACCGACTTGTGGCTCGCCTGATCTGGTAGCCCATTACCACAAAGCGCTACTTGAAACCGTAGCCCATGGCGTGGGTCGCGGCGCTGGGTCGAACGGAGTTACCCGCTAGAGGCCGAGTAGTTGGTCGGTCGTCGACCGTATGAACATGGAATAGCGTCGGAAAGCGAGCACTCGTTCACATTCGAGCGAAATGGACATTTCCGATGACTTGTGGCTCGTCTGCGTCTGAGTTACCTGTTTAAGTAGAGCGCTACTTGAAATCGTGGCATTTGGTATGGGGTCGTAGCGCTTGGGTCGGATAGGTTACCTGGTTGGGGAGCCGAGTGGTCAGTTGGATCGCCGACCTGTATGAATGTGAATGATATTTCGAGAAACGGGAGCATGCATTTCACATTTTGAACAGAAAAGGGGCGTTCGACCGACTTGTGGCTCGTCTGCGTCTGAGTTACCCTTTTCATGAGCGCTACTTGGCCGTGGCCGGGCGTAGGGTTTATGGCGCTTGGGTCGGATAGGTTACCCGGTAGGGAGCCGTGTAGTCGGTCGGACCCGACACATGAATGTAAATGGCGTTGCCCCGAGCCCCGGCGTCTTGTGGCGACCAAAGCGTGGTCGGCGTGTATCGCTGGTCGTCCGAGAAAACCATGAAGGAGACGGAGTCAGGTGACTTATCTCTTTTGGGTTGGTCGTGAGGTGGCTCGTTGGCGTTGACGCGGATTCCGAGGATGTCCGTATAGCTGAGTCTGCGTGAATACCGAAGAGTCGCGTCGTCGCTGCGGGAAGCGGCGCGCTTCTGCACCCGTGTCGCTTCGCCGCATTAAATGCGGAGTGGAGTTTTAATGCACGTCGCGTCGCAGCGTCGGAGGGTGCGCCGAGAGACGCCATGAACACGCGAGGCGATTGGCGGTTTCGGCTGGGTGAATCCGCCGTTATAAATACGTGTGCCGGGGGAGGCGGCAACCCATACTCAGCCCTGATGTTTGCGTCGCCTTGCCCCCTTCGTCTTCCAAGTCCGTTCCCAGAGGAACTTCTCGCAGGTGCGATGGCGAGCGGCGGTGGAGACGACAAGAAATTTGATGGCGAGTGGCGGAGAGCCTGAGGGCTCACCCTCCAAAAGTGTCGGACGGAGGAGGCTCCTCGGCGCGGCGGCGAGGGGCGGTTTGATCTACCCTCGCCGAGGTTCTTCATCTGGAGCCCCCGCCGCGGGTAGGTGTTTTTTTGGTTGTTTCGGACGTGGCGGGGTTGCCGGGAGCGTCTTGTTGACGTTCCTTTCCGGTCTTTGCTTTCCGCAGGTCCGATCGGCCCAGCGCGGTGCCGACAAGCGACGTCGGAGGTGGCTCCAGCGCCCCAGCGGCGAAGCGGGTCTGGCGAGGATCGAGCGCGCGAGCATGGTGGGCCTTGTGGTGCGGTCCCATGTGACCCGTGTCTCAGGTGGGCTCTTCTGCTGCCCTAGGGGCGCGGTGGCGGCGCCGAGGCGCGGTGCAAAGCCGCCGAGGGGCAATGGCGGCCTCGTGGCCTTGGCCGAGGCAGCCGAGGCGGAGATAGCCCGCGAATGAGGACTTCGACTCCTGCAGCGGGTTCTCCTCTCCATGCTCATACCTTCACAAGCATGGGCGGGAGCCTAAAACCACTTAGGCGGAGCTCAACGAGCCCGTTGAGCCCACCGTGGCGCAAGATGCTCGGCCTCAGTAAGCGGCAGGCGTTGGAGGACTGCCCGAGCCCTCGGGGCGCTCCGCCCGCTGAAAAGGGCGGAGGGTCGCCGCTTCGACGGCGAGTACGTCTTGGCGTCTTCCGCGCCCGGCGGTCGCGCTCCTTCGACCCGCGGCCACGTCTCCCATATCCGAGGCGACGCGCCCAAAGGGCCGAGTACGGAGGCGGCGAAGCGGTGGTGGCGGCTGGCACCGAGGTCTCGGACGATGAGACGGACGTGGCGAGGCTTCCGGGAGGGCGCCGGGGAGGACGCCTTCTTTGGCCCCGACCCTTAGGCCACCGTCGTGGTCCCCCCTGAACTCGCCGTGCAGGCGAGGCATCTCGGGCGTCGGAGCGGCTCCTTCCGTCTTCACGGTCCGACTGCGACTTTGCGATTTTGCACTCTTTTTCGCTTTAGGGTTAGCATAAGGCGTGACTTTGCTTCTTTGCTCTTTGTAATGGATGTACCGTACTTTTCTTTGAAGTTCATGCGATGCATGCTTTCTGCGTTTGTTTTCTTGCCGAACGCCTGATGATTGCCGGATGCTTGCGAAAAAACCCTTTGCGGATCGTCCGTGGGTCACCCGTATGAAAATCACTTCGCGCCACGGGCCATTACTTTAGCGGTCGTAGTCAAGGAAAACCGTCGGAGTTTTTCCAAGACGTAGACCGTAACAACAGGGTTGAAGTGGTTTCTTGAGGGGTAGACCTTACGTCGATTAGGGCGCTACATAACAAGGTTACGTAGACTTACAAGCCCCCGAGCGGGTTCGCGCCGCTCGGGTTGGTCAGGCAGATAGATGCGCTCGGCAAAGAAATAGGTTCTTAGGGAAAAAACTGCCTGAGCCTTTCGATGTTCCAAGCGTTTGAAACAATGTTGCCTTCGGCGTCTCTGAGTCGGTAGGTGCCGGGCCGGATTACCTCCACGACGGTGAAGGGGCCTTCCCACGGAGGTGAAAGCTTGTGCCTGCCGACGTTGGACTGGACTTGGCGCAGGACCAAGTCGCCTACGTTGAAGGCTCGGCCGCGGATCTGGCGACTCTGATAACGCCGTAGCGTTTGTTGGTATTTGGCCGACCGGAGAACGGCAACGTCGTGCGCCTCGTCGAGCTGGTCGACGGCGTCTTGCTGCGAGTCAAGCCCCCGAGCCTGGTCGAAGGTTTGAAGTCTTGGGGCGCCGTATTGTAGGTCGGTCGGCAGGACAGCCTCGGCGCCAAACACCAAGAAGAATGGCGTAAAGCCGGTTGACCTGGTTGGGGTAGTTCGCAGGCTCCAAAGGACGGAGGGCAACTCGGTCGCCCACCGCCCCGCTGACTTCTTCAATCGATTGAAGATTCGCGGCTTGAGCCCCTGAAGGATCATGTCGTTTGCCCTTTCGGCCTGGCCGTTGGTCTGCGGGTGGGCGACGGCCGCCCAGTCGACGCGGATGTTGAAGTTGTCGCGACCGAAAATTCCTTCCCGTAACCGGGTTCCATTATCGGTGATGATGGAGTTCGGGACTCCAAACCGATAGACGATGCATGGAAGAAGTCGGCGCTGCTTGTGGACGTAATGGTGGCGGCGGCTTTGCCTCTATCCACTTAGTGAATTTGTCTACCGCGACAAAGAGATGGGTGAAGCCCCGCGCTTTCTTGAAAGGTCCGAGCGGTCGAGTCCCCTGATCGCGAATGGCCATGTAATGGGAATTGTCCGAGGGCTTGAGCTGGAAGGTGCGTCTGAGAGCAAAAATTGGCACCCTCGCAGTCGCGACGATTTGCTTTCGGCGTCGACCACTCGCGATCGGCCAAGAGAAGCCTTGGCGAAAGCCTTACCCACGAGGGACCGTGGGGCTGCGTGGTGCCCGCATATTCCGCCATGGATGTCGAACAAAGAACTCCTTGCCTTGGTCGGTTAGGATGCATTTCGGAGAACCCCGAGGAACTCCTCTTGTAAAGGTCTTCGCCGACCAGGACAAAGGACTTGGCGCCGAAGCGAGGCGCCGCCTCGATCGGGATCTGGGGAGAGTCCCATCATCAAGCGCTCGACGTAAGGCTCCCTCGGTCGGACTCGCCACCAAAGACGTCTTGGCTTGACCCGGATGGGCGGCGACCGGTGGTCGATGCTTGGTTCGGCGAAGCCGGCGGGCGGCCGCTGATCGACCACCGGGTCCACTCGGACGGACGGTTGACGAAGGTCGTGGGCAAAGATTCGCCGGAACGGTCCCTTGCGAGGCAATGTTGGCGAGGTGGTCGGCCTCATTGTAGAAGGCGTCGGTAGTTGTGATGGAGCTCGAAACCCTTGAATTTTTCTTCGAGCTTGCGCACCTCGCGGCAGTATCCTGCCATGCGTGGGTCTCGGGGCTCGGAGGTCTTCATGACCTGGTCGACCACCAGCTTGGAGTCGCCGGATACGTAAAAGCCGTAAATGACGCCGAGGTCGGCGGCGATCCGGAGACCATTGATGAGGGCCGTGCTCGGCGGCGTTGTTGGTGGCGTCGAAGAGCGTCGGACAACATCTTGGAGCTGTTGCGAGTGGGGAGACGATGACGATCCCGGCGCCCGCTCCGTTCTTAGTGTAGGACCCGTCGAAGTACATTGTCCAGTATTCGGGGTCTTCGAGTGCCGGTGGCGCCTGGGCTTCGGTCCACTCGGCAATGAAGTCGGCAAGGGCTTGGGACTTGATTGTTGTCTTGGGAACGAACGAGATGTCGTGGCGTTGAGCTCGGCGCCCACTTGGCTATTCTCCCTGAAGCGTCGCGGTTGCGGATGATCTCGCCTAGCGGCGAAGAAGTCACCACAGAGATGGGGTGCTGGCTGAAGTAGTGGATCAGTTTTCTCTTCGCGATTAACACCGCGTAGAGCAACTTTTGCACTTGCGGATAACGGGCTTTGGATTCCGAGAGTACTTCACTGATGAAGTAGACCGGCCGCTGCACCTTGAGGACACGGCCCTCCTCCGCCCGCTCGACGACGAGCGCCGCGCTCACGACCTAGGTTGTGGCGGCGATGTAGAGGAGCAGAGGCTCGCACGGCGATGGCGCCGTCAAGACCGGGGGTGATGTCAGGAAGGCCTTCAATCGGTCGAGGGCCTCTGAGCCGTGCGTCAAGCGAAGTGGTCGGATTTCTGGCGGCTTGTAGAGCGACATTCGCGCCGCCGCCGGCGAGACACGAAACGGCTTCGGGCGCAAGGCATCCCGTCGGCCGGGACGCCTTTCAAGTCGATGTCGGCCCCATCTTCATGATTGCGGAGACCTTCACCGGGTTGGCCGATGGCGCTTCGGATATGATGAATCCGAGAGCTTTCCCTTAGGAACCCCGCGCATTTCTCGGGGTTGAGTTTTATGCGGAACCGCCGGAGGTTCGCAAAGGTTTCCTCCAGGTCGGCGACGAGGTCGCTGGCCTTTCCTGATTTGACGACGATGTCGTCCACGTATACCTCGATGTTACGGCCGATCTGGTCTTCGAAGCAGGTGTACATACAGCGTTGGTATGTTGCGCCTGCGTTCTTCAGACCGAAGGGCATAGTTACGTAACAAAACGAGCCGAACGGAGTGATGAAAGAGGTCGCGAGCTGGTCGGACTCTTTCATCAGAATCTGGTGGTAGCCAGAGTAGGCGTCTAGGAACGAGAGCGACTCGCACCCAGCAGTGGAATCAATGACTTGGTCAATCCGAGGCAAAGGAAAATGGTCCTTGGGACATGCCTTGTTCAGCTCGTGTAATCGGCGACATCCTCCATTGCCCGATTTCTTTTTTACAAGGGCAGATTGGCAAGCCACTCGGGTGGCGTACCTCTTATGAATCTCGCCTCCAAAAGCTTGGCTACTTCTTCCCTATGAGCTGCGCTTTTCTTCGTCAGCAAGCGCGGCGTTAGGCGGCCGGCTTTGGCGCCAGCCGGATGTTCGAGGTGTGCTCGGCGACCTCCCTTGGGATGCTCGCCATGTCGGAGGTCTTCGGCGAACATCCCGATTTGCGGAGGAAGTCGACGAGCACGCCTTCCTATTTGGCGGGGAGGGCGGACCCTACCCGCACGGTCTTGGCCGGGTCTTCGGGATCGATTGCGATCCCCTTCGTGTCCTCCGCGGACTCGAAGGACCAGTCTGACTTGCTGGGCCGGATGGACTCGGAGGCTGCCTCCGTGTTGCCTTGAGCTCGGCGGATCACGATGACCGCCGAGGTTAGCTCGCAATCGCCGCTCGCAGCTTGAAAGCAAGCCGGAAGGATGAGGACACGTAATGATGCCCGTGGCCCCGGGATCTTCACCAGTGCGTGTAGTTGGGGACCGCCATGAACTTGGCGTAGCATGGCCTCCCAAAATAGCGTGGTAGGAACATAAACCCCACCACCTCGGCGAGGATTTGGTCGGAAGTTTTGGTCCTCCAAAGGTGACGGCAGGTCGACCTGCCCTGAGGGTAAACTTGATGGCCCGGATGGCCGTGGAAGGCGCCTTGCTCGATCGTAGGGTCGGCGGGGATGCCAGGCGTCGGCGTCTCAACATACGTGATGTTGAGATCGTGCCGCCCATGAGGACTTTGGAGGCGCCGACCCTAAGATGGGGTCGACGACGAGTGGGTACCTTCCGGTGCGGGACCTGATCGGGGTGGTCCGTCCGATCAAAGGTGATCGGGTCTCCGACCAGCGGAGGTAGTTTGGGACCGCGAGGGTCACCGTGTGCACCTCATGGTAGGCGAGCTTCTGCCGGCGTTTGTCGGCGTAGCTATCTGATCCGCCAAAGATCATAAGGCATCCGTCGGGTTACGGGAACCCGCCGTCGCCTTGTCTGTCCGACCTCTGGCGTCGGTCGCGCTTCTTTCCTTTGCCCGCTGCGTGGGGTTTCGGAGAAAGCGTCTCGGACCTCGCGATCCGGTATTTGTGCTGACGGGTACCCGTGGTTGAACACAGGCTATCCATCGATTTTGAAGTGGTCGGATGGTCTGCGCGCCGCTTGCTTGTCGGGCGTTCGGCGGTTGCGGCAAGTGTGGTCTCGCGGACTGCTTTCCCTTCGCCTCGCTTGTCGGCGCGGTCGGAGAACACAACGGCTCGGGCGGACTCTCGCTGGCCTTCGCTTTATCGAAGATGGCCCCACCTCCTCGCCCGAGGCGTGGTTGATGGCGATGTCGGCGAGTCCTTGGTGGTCACGGGTTTAAAACAACCCGTTTGTGGACCAAGGCTCGCATGTGGTGCGTAAATGAATGCCCCAACGACGTCGGCGTCGCTAATGTCGGGAGTTCATTGCCTTTGTTGGGAGAAGCGCCGGATGTAGTCCCGGAGCGTTTCTCCCGGCTGCTGCTTGCAGCTCTTCAGGTCCCAAGAGTTCCCAGGGCGCTTGTACGTGCCTTGGAAGTTGCCAACAAAGGCACTCTTCAAGTCGGCCCAGCCCTCGATAGTCGGTGAGGCGGTACTCGAGCCAGGCTCGAGCCGAGTCCGCCAAATAGAGGGGGAGGTACTGAATGATGAAGAGGTCATTAGCGGCCCCCCGGCCCGACAGGCGAGTCGATAATCTTCTAACCAAACACCGGGGTTCGTTGCCCCCGTGTACTTGGTGATGTTGGCTGGTGCCCGGAAGCGGGCGGGGAAATCCGCCCGGCGGATCTCCCGTGAGAATGCCTGGGGCCCCGGGCCCTCTGGGGTCGGGCTGCGGTCACGGCGGCGGCCGCTATCGGCGACCTGCGAACGAGCCGCGGCGTCGACCGCCCTTCTTCGAGCGTCGAGAGTGTCGCGGCAGTCGTAGTGTTGCCCAAGACGATGACGCGCCGGGGTGTAGGAGGCCTGGGGCGCTCAGTGCATGGGCGGCTTTCTCCGGCTTCATGACAAGTTTGGCTTTGATGGCGAATGAGACCCCACGAGGGGTTCCAGGGTCGGTACATGCCAGACTGTGGCGTGCTCTACCACTCCGGAGGTCTTGGTAGGTGGCCCCAACCTCGGGCTCGTTGGGCTCGGGATGCCGCGAACAACATCGCGCCATGGCGGTTTTGCTCGGAAGAGGGAAGCACGGGGCGTTCACCGGCTCTTCCGCCAACTGTTGTTGCACTCGGCACGCGCGCATGTGTGCGCCGACTTGTGCTGGCGGGGGCGCGTGTTGGCTCGGCCCCGGTTGGTCGACCCGTGCCTTGCCGAAGTCGGGCCGCGATTCAGCTCCGTTGTCGGCGGCTGGCTGGTCGGGCGGACTTAGGATGATCCGCCTCGTCGCCTATTGCCGCCGCTCCGCGCCGGGCCGGTGGCGGTCCTCTTGACTCGGCGAAGTAGCGGCCGGTTGATCGCTCACACCGGCCACGTTGCATTCGCGGGTGTACGGCTCCTTCGAGGCTTGCTCCGCGTCGGAACCGGAGTCGCCGTCGGTGGAGCTCTCCAAAATCTCGTGGATGGAAGCTGGCGCGTAGCCAGCCATTGCTACAAAACGCAGGCCTTCGGGAGGCGTAGGCGTTGCCCGCAGAGGCGCGAGCGCCTCCGGGTGGCGGCACAAGATGCGGCGCCGGCCAGAGCCGCGCGAGGGCCTCGAGTGAAGGTGTCGAGGTGTGGATGACGCGCGAGCACCATGGAGCTCGCTCGGGCGTGACGGGAGCGAGGCTGAGCTCTCCCGTCGGGTTGGCGATGAAATCGAGGGAACCGAAACGGATTCGGCTCCCGGGCGCAAGCGCGTTGTTGTTGACGAAGGAATCCATCAAGGAAGCAAAATGGGAGTCCGGAGACAGTGGTGACGCGCAAAGCCCCTACCTGGCGCGCCAACTGTCGGTGTTTCGAGAACCGGCAAGTAAATTTTGTAAGTCTTGAGGGGCCGCGCGTTCCCGTTCCTTGAATGGTTAGACCCACAAGAGAGAAAAGAGGGTCGAGTTTATCTTGGTTGGTGAATGTCCCTACTCAGCCGTGTGGCGGTGCGTGTTTGTATTGATCTTGATGAGCTCGTCGAGTTACAAGTGAGGGCTCGCAAGCACCTCGTGTCTTGATGGTCGGATGAGGGAGCTATGGCGCGAAGGTTCGAGCTTAGGCGCTCTGGCTATGTGTGTGTGAGTGTTTTCCTGTGTTCCCCCCCTCCCGGAGGGCCAAGCCTCCCCTTATATAGCCGGGGAAGCCGGTTACATAGAGCGTGTAAAGGAAAAAATGGATGGGGCTCCCTACGCCTGGGAGTCTGGTCTTCCGCCTCGGCATCTGGTCTTGGACTTGACTTCTGACGGATAGTTGTTGGCCCTGCGTCGAGTCGGTGAACCTGCTGAGCGAGGGCGCGGTCCGTTCCTCCGGGAAACGGCGCACCTGCTCTCTGTGGCTTGTCAGGCGCTGACGTCGGGGTGTCAGCCTTCGGGGATTGCCTAGGGAAGGCGCGCGGCCTCCCATCTCCGTTTGGTCATCTTTGAAGCCGTGTCGATGGGGCAGGTGGCGGGTCGGCGCCGCTCGATGATTTGATGTTGGCTCGTTGACGAAGATGGTTCGAGCTTGTTCGAGGCTCTCGGCTGTCCGACTCGTCGGTCGGGACATCTCCGAGTTGGTATCGCCGTAGCTCGTGAGGCGCCCGCTTTGTAACGCCTGGTCGGGCCACCTCTTGGGGTCGGCTTGGCCGAGGCCTGGGCCCCGGGTTTAGAGACGATGGCGGCCCATGCACCTCTCCTGGGCCGCTGGGGATACCTGTGTGTCGGGTATCCGTCAAGAAGGTATTCCGATCCATTTCCTTTCTCTATTTCTAGATGAAAACCATTATTTACAATATCTTTAAAACTCAAGAGAGTTTGTGTTGATTATGAGAAAAATAATATATCCACTATGATAATTTTAGTTCATATCAATAACACTACTGAAGCTCTTATAGATCCAACAATGTTACCACAGTTGCAAGCTATGATCAGAACATTGCTAGTCATCTTGCTCAATGTCTGAAAAATACTTTTCATCTCTCAGGATAGTTTCATGGTGCAACTATCCACATGACAGATTTCCTTTTTCCCCTTCATTCATTGTACTTTCTCTATAAGAGGATATAAACAATTGTTATGTATAAAACATAACAAAAGTATTTATGTTAGTAAACATCAAGTATAAACTATACAACTAAACATCATGCATAAGCTGGAGTAAATTTTTATTCATAGATATGATATGAAGACCGTGCTTTAATTCAACTTTATTAACAAATTTTTAATAGAATAAACCAAAATTTAGTGTTTTATAACTTAACACCATCCTAACATATGATTCAACTTAGGGAGATTAAGGAGAATCACTTGTTCACTAGATGAATGTCCAGTAATTCATCATTTATCAATAAAGTATATTTATCATCATATAATGTATCATTGTCATATGTATCAACCTCTATTGCATTATGTGTCTCCTTCTCTCGAACCTCACTCTCTCCTGTAACTTCTAGAAAGTGGCTTTCATTCTTTGAGCCTTGGCCCTTCTTCTTGAGGATTTCCTGATATATTTCAACCATGTGCTTTGGAGTTTTGCAATTTCTAGTTCAGTGACCATTACCTCCACCGTATCTCCATAATTGAAGCAAAGGCCTATCACTTGAGGTCTTAAACTGCATTTTTAGTTTGTTTTTTTTGACTTGTTGTGTGTCTTATTCACACTCATCTTATATTTCTTTCCCCTAAATCTATTTCACTTGCCCTTATAATTTTAATAACTTTTCTTCTGAAAGTAAGAATGTGTTTCAAAGGCATCGAACGTACCCATAGAGTGGGCATTATGATTTTTCATCCAGAGTTCATTATGCTTCTCTGCAACTAATAGTACGGAGATAAGATCAACATGGTTTTCAAACCTTCACTCTCTATATTGCTATTGAAGCAATACATTACTACTGTGGAAGCTAGATAGAGTTTTCTCAATGAGTTGTTGTTTTATGATCTCCTTGCCATAGAGCTTAAGTTGATAAATTCCCTTATGAAGTGCAGAGTTTTATGCAACAATAGATTTAAAGTCTTGAAAGCTTAAACTTGCCCATTCATGCTCCGTTTGTGGGAGTACCATCAGCTTTTGCTGTTCAAAACTCCTTTGGAGAGACTCTCAAAGGTTAAAAGAATATGTTGTTCAAACCTTAGCTTTGTCATCATTGGAAGGTTCATTTGTGACCTTTCCCTCATCATCTTTTATTGGAAAGAATGCTGCACTTAGCTTCCTTGATCATAGGTTGAACTTGGCATATAAGGCCAACAAGAGATAATTGATGCCATTCATGGCTAGCTTATCAAAATATCTCTCCACAATGTCAGGTCTGTTGACTATCAACAAGTAGAGCAACCATGATTAACTTAACAAGCTTAACATCACCAAATCATGTAAGACAATAGAAAATCAACTTCCTAACATAATAAATATGAATATATGAATTTCTAGCAATCTTCTGAGATTTTTTGCTAATTTTCTAGGCAAAATCAATTTTAATGAATTAGAATAGTAGAAAAATAATTTTTGATAATTAAATAAAACCTAAAAGACTTAAATATGAAATTTACACGTGGCGAAAGCCCTAAAACCTTATGTCAAAAGTTTCATTTTTTTTGCAAAAGTTTGGTCCTTAGGGACCTAATTTCAATAAATTAGAGACTATTTGTAATTCTCTAAGATTATAGGGGTTTTCCGCAAAAGTTCCACTGTCTCGCGGTTTCGGGCCCTATCGTGTTCCTATCAAGATCCGACCTACTCCGATCTGGATCAAGTCCAATTGGACCCATATCTTCGCCTGATATCCAGTTAATAAACCTGATTAGATCAATTTCAATCTTGATCCCGATCAAAACTTCAGTTGACGGTGATCCCTACCCTCCTCTGTCGTCTATGACGATAGGCTCGGTGACCCGACTCACGCGTCTCCCATGGTGACGGCACTGGGGATGCCCCCATCCCTCCACCACCCTTGGCTGTCTCAGCACTAGTTGCTCATGTGCTCATGCACCGTCTAAAGCGGCGGTGGCTCGATGACTCTTCCCTAGCTTCACCCCAACTCTATTTCAGTCCGATGCTCCCCTAGCTACAACGACCGAAGGAAGCTCACTGCTCTGTGAGCATGGCAAGGCCACATTGCAGTGCGCCTTAAGCTTGGCACCACTTAGCTTTGAGTTCTAATTAGGTGCCTCATAGAAAGCCATTTAGAAAAATATTCACACATATATGAAATAGAATATTTCACAATAAAAAGAGAGGAGTTTTTGCAAATATTATGTAACCAGGCAACTCACGAGTGATGATTAACATGGATTGAATTAATTTTAAATTCAGATTGATCAAATATGAATCCGATAATAAGGCGTTGTAAGCTAGCAGTATTATTGATATCGTGCATGTATCATCAATCAACATCAGCTACACTATCACTAATAAAAAGCAAAGGAATGGAAAATCTATCACCAACACAATGTGCACAAGTGGAGACTTTTATAAGAAAAAATAAAAGAAAAAGAGAGACAAAAATGGTTCTGTACCTTTGGGAGTACATACTTCCACTTCTCATATATTGTTTAAACAAACAAGTTATATGTCTTCATCCTTTTGAGTATACTCTAATAATGATTATAAGATACTCTAGATCGAGTTTCATGAAAAATATCATAAAAGTCCAATTTTTGTAGCATAATTTATGTATATACTTCTTTTACGTATGAAAAGTGGTATATAGCAAAAATAAAGGGCTCCGATGAAATTATTTTAACCATGTCGCATTGGAGTATCTTAGAATTAGTATTTAAGTATACCAATAGAGTGAGTTTCTTGAAATATTTCATAAAAGTACACGCTTTGTAGCATAATTTATTTATATAATTCTTTTTTGTAAGAAAAAGGGTATATAGTAAAAATGAAGGACTCTAATGAAAATTTTCAACCATGTTGCATTTGAATATCTTAGAATTAGTATATAAGTATACTGAAAGTGATAAAAAGGCATAACATGCTGGTTTCACTTTCCGTATACTTAAATACTAATTATATGTATGTGTGTGTGTATATAATTATTAGGAACACAATGATGCCCAGCACTATGAACTAAGATTGGTACTTTCCCTATATATCGTGTGCAAAAAAGTTTCAAATTTTTTGGGATATCAAGTTTAACTAGTTCAAGCTTATTTGAACTAAAATTCAAACTAGAGTTGCCTTTTTTAATGGTAGTTTGGTTGTAGGTATGTTCTGATTATATATATAAATCAACAAAGCATGTGATCTAAATTCATTTAAAATCTTTGAATTCAAGTATATTTTTTTCAAAGATATGCATTTCATTTTATTGTTATAGGTGGGTATATACCCCATAACTAAAATTTTCGATAAATGTACATGAAATTTGTCTTGAATTAATTCATGCATTTTAAATCATGGTGCCGTAGCACCATGGTGTCCCATTTTGGCGTCGTATAAAGTTTTTCGTACTCTTTGTCTTGATTTCACGCATTTGAAATAGTGGTGCCCTAACACTATGGTGTCCCATTTTGACATTGTATATAGTTTTTCATACTCTCGGAAGTACATACTCACACCTTCCAATGTACCACTTAATGTGTTATAACTTTTTATCACATTCGATATACTTAAATACTAATTCTAAAATACTCCAATATGATATGGTTGAAAAAAAATTCATCGGAGCCCTTTATTTTTTGTATATACCATTTTCCATATATAAAAGGAGTATATACACAAACTATGCTATAAAGTTTTGGAGTATCTTATAATCACTATTAGAATATGCTCAAAAGCATAAAGATGTATAACCTATGTGTTTAAGTGGTATTATTAAAAGTGAGAGTACATACTAACAAATTGTTCATTAATTGGAGTTAAGAATAAAAAGTTATGACTAAAATAAAGTAAGAACATAATTATATACAAACTAACAAATGCGCTTATTAGTTGTTTTGGCCACCCTTACTGCTTCACTATTTACTTCATTTTCTAGTTTATATACATGTCTGTTATTTCTATATTTTAGTTATAACCTTTTATTCGATGTTCCGATTCACCAACATAAAAATTAATGTTTATTAATGAGACTTACAGATTTTACTGTCTTTTACTCAAAGTATTACTATACCTGTGTATAGCACTCTTATCTAGTAAAAAGCAACATATATAGTGTTTTCTAAACTTCATGAAAAACACATGTACATATTTTAAAAAAATCTCAAAAAATTACCATATGTAGAGGAGATAAGATTCTACAAACCTATAAAATTTGAAGATCAAAATCAATCACATTTGAAAGTTATGGCTAAATAAAAAAGACAGATTCGTGTACAAGTACTAAGTAGCATTTATTAGTCACTAGTTCAATGCCCGTGTATTACTATGAAAAATAAAATTGATAACGAAACATAAAAGCCAAGCAATAAAAGAAAATTATGCTACAAGATCAAATATCTATCTCTCCCAATTACAAAAGTTTTTATGGTCCCCTCCGACATGAATTAAAACCAAATATATTGTACGTAGTATATATTTGCTTATTATCATATTAGAACATAATAATAAATACCAAAACCCTAGAGTTCATGCTATATTTTCCTCGCTGCATAATATTCCAGCTTGGCAGTTTGGTTGATTATACACAATAGGCAAAAGACAACAAAAAAAAGTTTCCTGAGCTGAAAGCAAAACAGACAGATGACTGTACAGTATGAAAACATCCATATAGTGATCCATCCTACATCAAACAGGCAGACTAATAGATATCATACAAAAAGAGTAATAGACATATAGGTAGCAAAACAAATTAGAAATGTCCAGTTTGCACATGGTAAGACATTCCTTATCGACAAAATTAACAAGAGGCCAATCTCACAGTATTTCCAACCCTCATACAGAGAAGTAAAAATGGTAATAGAATGCTTTTGAAAGATCTACCAAGACTAACAATGCAGATTGCAATAATGATAAGGCACACATCACCGGAAATACAAAGTGCTTCTACTGAAGCAAACATTGTCCAAAATGCATTGTTTAACCTGCATTTGTAACTATCCTTTCTTTGTCCTTCTGCAGTAATAAAAAGCAAATAAAACATAAAGCTATAATGTTCTATCGCTGTTGCAGCTATTGGGATTCGGTAAATCTCAATAGTGAAAATGAATCAAAGATGATAAGCATTAAAACACAGGAGTTGGCTTGTAAAAAGCATAACCAAAAGGTATAATAAGAGTAGCAAATACCTGCTTACAACAATAGCAACATACTCACTATTTGATCGGTTAAATTCCAAAAACTTGTACAATGGCTGACAAAACCAGTTGAAGACTAAAGAGCATGGATTCTTTGAAGACCACGATTCCTACGGAAAGTCAAAGATACACTAAGCAAACACATACTAATAATTTATGTCCTACCTAACTAAAGAAACAATTTTTATTTCTACTATTCTGGCATACTAACTAAAGAAGTTCATACATCAAAAAAGAAACAATTGACGAAAAGGAAACCTAAGGGGCACCTCTGTGAATAATTTAGCTAAAAGCGAATGTAAATGGGTACCCAACTATTTTAGCATGGGAAATACTATTCTTGTAGCATATACCAACCTTCCACTCCAAAGAAGAAAGTATGAAAAAATTTGTAGAGAAGTTCAATAAAATCAAAATTAAGGAGGAAATATAATCAAATTAAATCCTAGTCTGTTATCGCAAATTGCATTCTCAGCAAGAATATGTGTGACTGATCAATAATAAACGACTGAACTAATTTAAGCAGAACATAACGACTATAAACATATTGGATCACTTAAATGTGATATATAAACCACTTATTTGTGGCGCAATGAAAAGGGAAGAGTGAATCACAAGACATGCATATATTTCTTGTAACTGCATTTTATCTACAATGGAAACATAAATCAAATCTGAATATGATAAATGCCTTAAGATGTGAATTATACTGACCAATGCCATATGAAAACCCAGGCCTAATAGTAGATTTTTTTCTTTTGCTCTCAGTAGTTTTGCCACCAGGCAAAATGATTATGATTATGTGTTGAATATCGAAGTCAGGGCAAAAAGGTAAAGACAAATAAGAAAGATTACTTTAGATACCTACACAAGCCTAATAGCAGGGAGTTTTTTCTTTTATTCACGATAGTTTTAACACCACAAAAAAATGATCACAATTATGTACTGAATAGAGAAGTCAGGGCAAAAAGGTAAAGATAAATAAGAGAACTTACTTTAGATGCTTATGAAGGCAACTGCTATAAGCTCCCACCATAGGCACCTCTCTGTCTCCAGCCCTTCATCCTGCTGACAACTCTAGCACAAAATAAAATGCTCTGCATATCCAATCTAGAAACTAAGCTCGCACAAATAATAATGAGAACTAAAAAGGAAGCAAAGCAAACGAATAAAGCAAAATATTCTTGCCTTTTTATCAGGGATCACCAAAACATGTTGGACGCATATTATATATGTTTGCAGTGAATACAACATGAATTTGCTTGAATCAAGTGAACCCAAAAGTATACCCTACCTGTGATGTAGGTGGGCTACAAAGTATATCCTAAATTAGATGCATCAGCTTCAAATTTATATCTATGAACACCCTAAAAAATTAGGGAGAAATGAACACGACACTGCATAATAAACAAGCATCAGGTGCTAGAAAGAACAACATTCGAAAGCTTTGTTAAAATTCCATGCTATTCTATAGCAATCATGGGAAAAACAAAACAATTTGGCCATAGTAGATCTTCGAAACACACTATCTATATGGAGCAACAAATCATAAACCACTCATAGCTTATTTGCAAACAATGGCCCACTAACCTAGCAAAAAAGGTTGATAGCGAGAGCGAGTTGGAAGATGGGCAGTAGGAGGACTACACTAAGAACACATAGAATCAGAACAAAATAATGGAAAATAAAGGAGCAAACATGTGTGGTATGCTGGCAGAGAAGAACAATAAGAAGGAAACATAGTAAACTGTGTGATGCATAAGAGGGACTCGATAAATTCTAGAGATCAAATAGTAAAACTGTAATGTTAGAATGAGAATCGCTAGATTGTACCAACCCTCTACAAGTTCGCGTAGGATCACTGTTCTGAAAATTAATCTAGGTATACTGCTAGTAAAACTACAATGGCTGAGGCAGTCAATGGACATGTGCAATGGAATTTTCTTTGGGTGTCGATAAAGAATTGAAAAATTATCGTCAAAATAAAAGTTGAGCATTTTTTCCTTCATATTTTCTTAGAAATCTTAGTGGTGGATAAAGATTCAAAATTCTAAATGCATGTTAGTTATTACATAGTAAAATTGTAATATTAGAATGAGTATCACTAGATTGTAGCGACATTTTATAGAAAGCCTAGGATCACTATTTGAAAAATTAATCTAGGTATTGTGAACTCAGTTCCCCAACGGTTGTATGCGGGGATTACTAACCAATACTTGGAATGCATTTGTATGCACCCACAGAAACTATTTTTTTAATAGAAACATAATCAAATTGAGAGCAAGCACACAACCAATGATGGACAACATTTATACAAGAGAAGTTATGCAATGTTCTTCACTATAAAGGCCCAAATCATTAGGATCAATCTTAGCCAAACTCTCTCTACTAAGCAGACAACATGCATGTATCAAAAAAGTTTCTCTACTATTCCAGGAGACGACAGATAATGCACCTACCATATCATTTGCTTCATGCTGAAGAACCTTAATCGGTATCTCTATTCACATCCTGCCATAAAGCACATGAAAGAAAAGTAACAATTTGAGAATCATCGTTGGACCTTCCAACTCAAAGTGATATATATAGACCTGCCTTGATAACTATTGAAACAAGTATTTCACGGATCGACAAATAGTTGCCACAGAAGCTCAGCAGAGAGCTGAAAAAAATAGTCATGCAATTTATACAAAAGAAAACTCTGGGAGCAATAACCATTTTTTTTCGAAATTATCTGAATCCCTAAAAAGTTGCCAAGAGGGTTAGAGAAAATAGATGAAACTAACATAGTGAATTCCAAATCTAAAAAGGAACAAGGGGATGCAATTGATTTTGCTCTCACCCAATCCACACGAAAACTATGACTAGGAAAATGTCACAATTCACCGCAAGCAAATCTAAAGCTGGCCAAACCCTCACAGTTATTAGTCCAAAATCACCCCCAAACTCCAACAAATAAACTAATAAAAAATCAAATCTCACCGATGGATAGCAGCTTCCAGAACTGCATGGTGGCCTCCAGCTGCACGACGTTGTCGTCTGAGAGCACCGCCTGCACCATCGCCGGCAAGCCCTCCAACTGCACACTTGCACAGAGAGAAACATATCTGAAAACGTCAGATCGAGGCTCCCTAACCACAAACCCTAGCAAACCGATCAGATCGGAGAGGAACAGGAGCGAACGAGCAAGTGGGGTGCAGACCTTATGCTAGAGTGCGGAAGAGTGGGCCATCTGCGGCACCGCAGCGGCGGCTGCGGAGGGCGGGAGGCCGTCACGGCGCTTCTTCAGCAAGCTCTCCTCGCGGTGGCGGATCTCCACCATGTTGTCCTCGCGCCGGCGGCGGCCCTCCTCCGCGTCCACCGCCACCTTGTGGGAGCGGGGATTGCGTGGGGTGTGGAGCGAGGATCGGGATTTTGCCGAGGGGGGGGACCGACTGCTACCAATTGAAAATTAGAAGTAGTAGAGATTTATGTACAAACACGCTTAGTCAACTAGACAGTTGCGCGGGCTCGGTCTCCATTTAAAAGTTATGGCTAAATAAAAAAAGACAGATTCATGTATAAGTACTAAGTAGTATTTATTAGTCATTTATGTACAAATACGCTTAGTCAAGTGGACATTCGTGCAGGCTCAGTCGGTAAAGCAAATCTGGCTAGCACGTAGAATATGCTTGTCTACACAGCTGTAGAATAATATTTATCTCTCTCTCTATATATGCACGAGCGAACTTTTGGAAAAGTTGCTTACAATAGAGGTCTATATATAGCTCATGTGTATATGTAGCTTATTTGCTACCGGATAGATCTGATGTAGAACGTTTTAGCCTTTTGCATGTAAGTGCTCCAAGCTCCACTCTATGAAAAAAGATAGAATAAAACAAAGATTCCAGTATTTAGCCATGAGGCTCTTCCAGGCTACACGAATGAATAGGATAATTGTGAGGATCCTTTCCAGGGAGGACGCGAGTGGGAAGTATGGAAAAAAAAAAGATGAGAAAGCAAGGTGTGCTTAGCCTCATTGTTTGTTGACTTGATCCAGTCGTAAGGTGTCTATTAGAGAGCTCACGTTGGGCAAAATGTTCTTGGCCCCACCTCCCCACTGCTCTGGCGAAGGATCCAGCTGATCCTCTACTCCAGTCTGAAAGATACAAAATGAGGATTTTTTTTGACCTAGACTGCTTCCAAGGAGGAGTCCAAAAATTAGTGATGGGAACCCCGGAGTCAAAACAAGCTATGTAGTCTTTTTTGAAAAGCGAAAACAAGCTACGATCACAATGAGAAATTGAGAATATGCCGAGTGTGTCGAAGAGTATCTTGACACGACTGATAGTGGGTTGGCAAAAATGCAGTGGATGGATGTTTGACAAACGCTACATGTACTGGTCTTTGCGTGTAATCTTAGTTTCTTTTCCTAAGAAACTACACCCTCCAATCACCGATTGTTGTTGTTTTGGATATATATATATATATAGTTAAAGTTTTAAAATTTTAATTATCAATATATTTTAAATATTTAAATTAGGTATATAGAAACCATATGCGTATATTTGTCTAGAAAAGTATTTTCAAAATATTATAAATCCATTAGGTTTTGTTAATATATTATAATAGAAATTAATGGTTAATGTTGTGCTTGGAAACCCTATCCACATCTAAACACAGTAACTATTTGTAACCTGTGGGAGCAATGACTGGCCGCAGCTATGGAATGGGCGGGAATGGGACGCAAGATTACACAAACAGAAAAATACAACCAAGAAACAAACAATCAAAGAATCAACGAGATGAACAAGAACATCTAAAATAATATTAAAAAAAACAATAAGAGGGGGGAGAGAGAGGGGGTGTGTGTATGCGTGTGTTGTCAATTGACAGTTTGACCCCTTGACCACCGGCACCCGGCTGTGTCCTCCGTGGTTCCTTCCCTCCTTCCCCTTCCTCACCTTCCTCTCCACCTTCCTCCTCCGCCTCCGCCTCCGCGCTGCCTGCCTATATACCTCGCCCTCGCGCTCACGCGCACACGCAAACGACCCACCCATATGCTTAACTCCCAGGCCCAAACCCTGTCTCAGACGACCACCCATGGGCGCCTGCTTCTCCTCCCCTCCGACCGCCGGCGACGCCGACAGTCCGCGCCGCCGCCCTCCCAACGAGAAGGGGGATGCTCCGGACGGGGGCAAGGAGGGCGCGGTGCGCGTGGAGTTCGGCTACGAAAGGGACTTCCTGGGGAAGTACGAGGTGGGGAGGCTGCTCGGCCACGGCCAGTTCGGCTACACCTTCGCCGCCACCGACCGCCACTCCGGGGACCGCGTCGCCGTCAAGCGCATCGACAAGGCCAAGGTGGGGTTCTGGCTGCTCTTCTTCTTCTTCTTCTTCTTCTTGGTAAAGCCGCGGACTTGAGGCTGCGGTTCGGGGAGGTCAGGTCCCGTCGAATGGATTGGTGACTTTTGGGTCGGTTTCCAAGCGTCGAGGAGGATTCAGAGTAATTCAGAGCAAAATGGGTGAATGGGTGTTTCATTCGGGACGGAATTAGAAATTTGGGTGAATTTGATAGTTTTCGACTTTTCCATGTTTAGCTCAAGTAAATAAAATTTCTGGTTAGTCAGCGATATTTCAGTTGTTTTGCGGCTTTAGGTGTCACATTATGTGGACGAAATTTCTCCTGAAAATACATGATGGACGACAGGACGAGATTGGTGATTTGTTGTTTTTGGTGGTGGGCGGGGGAGGGGGCGGTGTGGTGGCGCGTGATGTCGGCGAGGTCCTACCCTACACTCTTTCTGTTCGCCGTTTATCACTAGGTTTAGTTGCCCATTTCTTTTTGTGGTGGGGGATCCGGCACATGAGTGAAGCCATCTTTGCTGGCCACTTGACTTGGGGGATTTCAGGAATGAGGAGTTGTTCACCACGTTCATCCACTTCCTAAAATGGTGAAAGTAGTTGTCTTTGGAACGGCAAAGATGCTTTCTTTTGGCTATTTGTGCAAATGCTTCGTCGTATTAACTTAAGGGAAAATGGTTTTAATCTTCAGTTGGTTCCACGATTCTTCCATGACGCCTTTTGTTATATATCTTTTGGGGGTGTGTTGAGTTATTTCTGGAACACATTTCACATGAAGCTCCAGTTTTGCTGGTGATTCCTGTTGTTGTCTCGAACTTCATGTGAATTTTTTATTTTATTTTGTGGAGATTTCAATCTTTACAGATACCTCCTGTAGGTGTTCATTTAGGATAACTAAGATTTGCTTCTGATAAGCAGATAAGGTCAGGAAAGTCGACCATTGCCCTCTGGCAATGGACAACGTGTCCTTGGCTTCTTCATATAGGTGGATGGCATTTTCTTCATTCCACTCAATTTGACCTTGGAATACATATACCAATCAACACGGTGTTGATTTCACCAAATACTTTGGACCTTTGGTTGAAATGTCAACATTCCTTTATTATTATTTTTTCTGACAATGTAAACACCTGGAGGAAAATGTCAATTATTGCGGAATCTTAGATTACTCCTATAGTAAGTTAGGGTCGTAGTTGCACTAGAAATATATGTGCCATTTTTGTTTTTGGCAGAATATATAACAAGAGGAAGCTGACTTGGTGATGTCCTTATCAAATCCGTACTGACTATTGAGTGCTAACCTGTGTGAAAATTACACCTCTCACAGGTAAGGAAAGAAAAAGAAAATGGAGCACCAGTGCTGCTATGCTCCTAACTACTCATTTAAACAGAATCACTGGACGCTGTTTGAATGCTATTTCCCATAATATTTGAACCGTTAATGGAGAATGGGATATAACTGATTTGGCCATTCTCTGTGCCTGTGCACTTTCTTGGGTATATGTCTAGGAATCTAGGCTGTATGATGTGCACTCTTTGAGTTAATCTACTACTTCTATTGGTCAATGAGGAGTATCCTGATGATGACCTTAAGGTTGCACACAAGATGACAATTTTAACATTGTTTCCTCACCAGTCACCACGGCTCACCACTTGGAGTTTGTGGGATGTGGATAAAATAATCAATTATGCTCGAATGAACTTGCATGAATATTGATTATGATCTTTTTATATTTCATTTAGATTAGGATACGACACACATAGATGTTTTAAAAAAGCATTAGAATACAAATATCCATTCATCAATGCAGGTAATTGGAGCCTTGGATGCATCCCCTGTACAGTCATCCCTTTACATATGCCCTCTCTGCATCATCTTTAGGATATGTGATTTAAGACAATTAATCTGTTTTTTTATAACAGATGGACCGTCCTGTTGCTATGGAGGATGTAAAGAGAGAAGTCAAGATTCTTAAAGCACTTAAAGGCCATGAGAATATTGTTCACTTCTACAATGCATTTGAGGATGATTCATATGTGTATATTGTGATGGAGTAAGTAGTCCTATACTATGCTGCTAGCTTCTGCTATCACAGTCAATTAACCATAGAACAGACCAGTGAACCAAACACTTCTTTATCAGAACTTGTTCTAATTAACTCTAGCCTTTACCAATTTGATGCTCTGCAGATTTTACAGTCCTTTTGCCATACTTGTTTTAACAGAAATCACATGTATGCTGTTTGTGATATGCATGTCTTGTATTTAATATTGTGTTCCTAAATACTAACCATTCTTTCCTGCTGTTTGGTCAGTTGCATTCTCTATCAATTTTTTTTACAATATACGAATGTATAAACCATTTTTTCAATACTACAATTTGAATGCATGGCTTCAGGACACAGTTTCCTTTCATTGTTATGTACTATAAATATGCCAAATTGTCAACTAGATGTGCTTCTTTTAGTATATAACTTGATCTATCAACACACATGAGTAGTTAGGAGCTTTTTTCTTCTCAAATGTATCTTCAAAGGGCACAAATGATCATATTATTTCAATATTCATTCCTGTGCTCCAGTACCAACTCTTGCTTCTTGACTATTTTTGCAGACTTTGTGAGGGTGGTGAACTATTGGATCGGATTTTGGCAAAGTAAGATAAGATATATCCTCCTTTTCTTGTTTCATGTATATTTTGCTCTCCCCTGTGTCAAAGATTGCTAGATTTTATGTTGTCTTTTAGTTCCAATAAGTTTTAGCTTGATGTTTGCCGCCAGCATTGTTTAGTTCATGATTGCTAGTACAAGGACCATTACTTATTGGCATCTTCCTTTTGACAGAAAAAACAGCCGTTATAGTGAGAAAGATGCTGCAGTTGTAGTGCGGCAGATGCTCAAAGTGGCTGCTGAGTGTCATTTGCGTGGGCTAGTTCACCGAGATATGAAGCCTGAGGTAGAAATTAAACACTTCAAATGTCTTGGCACTTAGTATACATTTGGTGATATTTCACTATTTCTCAGGTGATGTAAGAATGTACCTATTTTCCTTCCCAGAACTTCCTTTTCAAATCAACTAAAGAGGACTCACCTCTGAAGGCAACGGATTTTGGTTTGTCAGACTTCATAAAGCCAGGTACCTGCTTCAAGGTCTTCTGCTTATGTGCATCTTTGTTATATGGTTCTAGTTTTTGCATCTGATTTGAATGGCACACACAAGGCACCGGTTGCTCTGGCTCATTCATTGTTTAAATGCATGATTGCAGGGAAGAAGTTCCATGATATAGTTGGCAGTGCCTATTATGTCGCACCAGAAGTATTAAAACGTCGGTCTGGCCCTGAGTCAGACGTTTGGAGCATAGGAGTTATAACTTACATTTTGCTCTGTGGGAGGCGTCCCTTTTGGGATAAAACAGAGGATGGTATATTCAAGGAGGTAAATGGATGACACTTGCATACCTTCTGCTTCCATGTAAAATGTGGTTGGTGAGAGTGACCAGCTTCTGCCTAGTGTTGTCAGTGTGCTGACACAATGGAGTGGTGTTACTTGCATTTTCTTACTGCATAACATATCTGTGTAACCTGTGTTACAGCCTGTTAACCATGTGTGAATGTCAGGCAATATAGTTGTACTAATTTTAACATGGTAGGGCAGTTAACTAATTGGTCAAGCTGTCCTTAAGTGATTGCACTAACTTGATACAATGTTGTTTTTCAGTTTTACAATGCTCACCATCTTTCAGATATGTTAATGTGCAGCGTTGAACAATTTGTTTATGATACGCCCAAGATTAGAGCAAGCAGCAAAATGACCTGCACGTCTATTTAATATGAAAGCGCAACCTGGGGTGCCAATGGCCTCAGGTTCAATGCATAGCTAGTGGCCCAGTGTTATGTGCACGTTAGTGTGCACATGGTCACGACTGACCGGCCTTATGGGCCCATGGGGCTGACGCAAAGGAGGCAAAGCCGGTTTATTTTGCTTGCAAGTTAGGATTAGTTAAGATAAGATCCTTAGGATCAGATTAGTTGGATCCTTAAGATCCTTTCCTTTTAATTAGATATGATCTGTTAGGCCTTCTCTATTTATGGTAGAAGATGTGGCACGGATAAGCAAGCAATGAAGGTGAATTAATCTAGTCTCTCTCCTAAGGTTCTTTTCCCTCATCTATAGTCTGCCTCTCATCCCAATCAAGCCGACACCACCCGGCTGTCCTCCCGGCGGTGTTTGCCCCATAATGATCTAAGGATCCTTACACCCGGTGGTATAGCTACTGGGAAATTTAAATCCTTGAATTATTCATGGCTAAAGACATGGCAAATTGTCTTAGTTTCAGACAGCTGGCGCCACATGGGTACATTTTTGCCCCCAATCAGACTATGTTCGAATTTGTTTTGAATCATGTCTTGATATTCTGGGTATTTCACAAAAAGGAAAAATAATTTTGTAGCATTTCTCATTGGCTTGCTAGAAATGTCTTCTGACACCGTATGCCATGACATAGAACATTTTTACTTTATTAGTAAATTTAGAAAAAGAACCATATGAAGAAATTAAACATTCTACTTAACCTGTAAAAGGCATCGGGTAATATGGTTTCCCTCTTCAATCTGCCACCTACAACCATTTTTGTTATGATGTTTAATGTATTTTTTGTGTTTAAATCAGCATAAACATAATGTTATGGTGTACTTGATATTCTGCATTCTATTGAATTCTTATGATCAGGTTCTAAGGAACAAGCCTGATTTTCGTAAGAAGCCTTGGCCAGGCATCAGTCCAAGTGCTAAAGATTTTGTTAAAAGGCTACTAGTGAAGAACCCAAGGGCGAGATTAACTGCTGCTCAAGCTCTCTGTAAGTTCCAAGATAGTGTCAGTAACTGACTAGACTAGTCATGATTCTCAGAGTTGCTATTTTACATATACCTTCTTTTCTACATGAGAAAACACACATATAGTGCGAGAAAAATGCACACAGAGTATTTCTGCAATCTGCATGCTTCAGGAACAATTGTAAATATGAAAAAGGGCCAGGATTCTTCTGTTTTGTATGATAAAATTTTTGACACGTTTAAACTATGGATGTTTCAGAATCAGGTATTGCATTCTAATTTCAGAAGTCACATAAAATACAAAGACGCATGTGAGTTCATTACTCATTAGTTCTATACTTCTATCCACTGTTTTAATGAGCCATTGGGGGTTTCCTGTTGTACCCCCGCCCGCGGGGGGCGGTCTTATCATCTAATGGATGATTATTTAATACCAGAAAATTTAGGGTGTGAACCTCTGGTCCTATAGTATGAATCTCATTGTTAAAAAAAGAAGCATTAATTTTTGTAACTGGAATCCTAAAGTTTACTCATTTAGCAGTGCAGTGACACTTGGCACTGTTTTCTTTAGAATTAGATTATGAAGAAACTTGTGAATGCTCATCTTTACTGATTCTGATTATGCTTTGGTGTGTTTAGCGCATCCATGGGTAAGAGAAGGAGGAGATGCATCTGAGATCCCAGTTGATATATCTGTGTTGTCCAACATGCGCCAGTTTGTCAAGTACAGTCGTTTTAAGCAATTTGCACTGAGGGTAATTATTGTCGTCACAAAATCTTTTATATCATTTTCTAATTTTGTTGCTTACGATATTTCTTCGTTGCATGCTCAGGCTTTAGCAAGTACACTAAATGAGGAAGAACTAGCCGATCTCAAGGACCAGTTCGATGCAATAGATGTTGATAAAAGTGGATCAATTAGTATTGAGGAAATGCGACACGTAAGATTTTACTAGATTGTCTTAATGGAAATGCCTTTTTTTGCACTGAATTTCTTTGTAGTGCTGATGATCTCTGCATGTTTCAATAGGCCCTTGCAAAGGATCTTCCTTGGAGATTGAAGGGTCCCCGTGTTCTCGAGATTGTTCAAGCAGTAAGCTTTGGGCCTTCTTTTCGACCCCTTTTTCCCTTCTGTTTCCGAGCAAGTAGCTCACCTTCTATTAGAGGACTGAGCATGAACTGCAATCTTATTTTATGGTAGATTGACAGCAACACCGATGGTCTTGTGGACTTCAAAGAGTTTGTTGCAGCAACTCTCCATATACATCAGATGGCTGAGCTTGACTCTGAAAGGTGGGGCATACGCTGCCAAGCTGCTTTCAGCAAATTTGATCTGGATGGTGATGGATACATCACGCCAGATGAGCTTAGAATGGTAAGTTTCTATTCCTGTTTTGTGTTCATGTTGGCTTATCAATACACACGTATTTGCATGATCCTTTTTTACCATTTTTTTTCATGAATAGCAAGCTGGCTAGACTCAATCTAGAATTGTAGATAAGACGCCGCAGTTGCGTATTGTGCTTTGGTTTCACTATATTGTTCCTAATATCCAGTGAACAAAGTTATTTGTACACACAAAATTTATGAATTTTTTTTTTTTTTTTTTGCATCAAGGATAAAATCCCAGATTGACACCTGGTTTAGTCCACTCCTTTCTCCACATTAATACATATCATAGGTTCGTTCGACTAGTTTTAGACCAGTTTGTTACAGTTGGCTATCTCAGCATTTAGATTTGAGACTACTATTGACGAATTGAACTTGTAAATGTTTTTGAGATAAACGCCTATACTAATATCAAGTATTGCACCATAGAAACCAAAACTAGGAAGTATTATTCTTATTGATGTTTTCTTTCAAGATGCAGCACTCTGGCTTAAAGGGCTCTATTGAGCCACTGCTGCAGGAGGCCGACATCGATAAAGATGGGAGAATAAGCTTGTCCGAATTCCGTAAGCTTCTGCGGACGGCTAGCATGAGCAACCTTCCCAGTCCAACTGGAGTTCCAAATCCTCAAGTTTTGTGAGTTGCGGCGGAGCCATTGGTAAGGGGCACCTAGGGAGATACGTACAGTAGGCTTATGATTTTTTATTTTTTATTTTTGGTTCTTCTCTGGGTACCATGTGATGTGAGGGTTTCGGATTTTTAGCATCCAGGTTCTGTGTGCAGTATGTAGTTAAGTCTCAGGGTAAATATTTACGGAGAAAGTGTGAAAGGCCCAAATGGTGCTGAAGACTCCCCATTCTCTTTCGTGTACAGAGTTCTGTATTACGTAGTGCTGTATGTATGATTTGATTGTACGTATTCATCTCAATAAATTTGTCTGGGAATGCAGGTCCTTCCATGCATCATGTGAAATAGATAAAATGCTAGTCCCAAATTCCCAAAGAAGCTGCTAGCCTACGCTGACAGTTGGAGTGCACTTCCTATGGTATCGCGGTTTCGTCTAGTTTCGTAAGGTTTCATTTTCATAACATATGTTTGTACTTTTCAACAAGTTTTAGATTTCAAGTTTTGGCACGTTCTAATGAGTTTCGAGTTCCAAGCTTGAGTAAGTTTCATGTACAAGAACCAAGCTTCAATAAAATTCAAGTTTCAGAATGCAATGTTTCAACAAGTTTCAAGTTTGAAAATGCCAAGTTTTAGCAAGCTTCTACTAGTTTTAAGTTTGGAAATGCCAAGTTTTAGCAAATTACAACTAAGTTTCATGGACGCTTCAAGCTTCAAACCAAAATTCTTGCAAGTTTCAAAAGGCTAAAAAATTCAGTGACTTTCACAGAGTTTTATAAACCGAAACATCAGAAACTGAGGTGTAACAGCCTAAGCTTCAAAATAAAACTTGCATGATTTTCAAAAACTTTTATTGTATTTCGAAAATTTCCAAAAAGCTTTCTTCGAATTTAAAATTTTGAAATAAATTTCCTTGGCCCAAAATTTGAGTTTGCAAAATTCCAAGATTTATTTGTTTGCTTTCCAAAATCTCCTAAAACCTTGTCAAACTTTAAACCCAAAACTTAAATCAAATTTAAAATTTCTAAGCAATAATCAATAATGCTAAACCCTTTATTTCTTTCTCTCTCTCCCCTTGGACTGAAACAGCAATAGCCCATTTTGCCCCTTTCTTCTCTCACGTTAGCTGCTTCGCCTTCTCTCATTCTCTCTCTCCCTCCTCCCTCTCTTTCTCTCGTTGGCTCGTTTGCCTGAGCCGTCCTAGTCGTGCCCCCTCTCCTTTTTTTTTCTCTCCCACCACAACCCAACAAGCCAGGAGTGCAGTGCTCCCTACCAACCCAACCAACCAACCAACTCATCTCCCCTCTTTCTCTCTCGCAATCACCAACACAAGGGCCCTTGGCCCCACCTGTTAGTGAGAGGGAGAAACATTGTGCTTCTTCCCCACGCTTAGTCTTTCTCCTATCACTCTCTCTCGTTCGCTCCCGTGATGCTATACACACACATAGTTAGAGCAGCATCACCCTTCGTTGTCTCAAGCCATGCATCGTCGTGGCATCATCTCATCCCCACACCAGCCTTGGCTCTCTCTCTCTCTGCCCGCATTCTCGCTCATACTTTCTCACAGCTAAGACAAGCAACTAGTCATTGCACTCGTTCCCTCCCTCCTCTCTATTTAAGGCCTAGCCAACCACATCATCTTGTGCACTCACAACTCTTCTTTTCCCCCCAAAGTTTCCCCCACTTATTCACCTTGGGTGAAGGCGAATCGAGCTGTCTTCCCCAAGTTTAGCTGCCAGCTTCGATCATTAATTCATGCTATATAGTGAGCTTTCGCCACTGTTATCTTGTGCTTCTTGGTTGCCTCAACCCCCCTCTTCACGATGCTCACCTTAACCATGCTTGTTTTTCCACCATTGTCGCCGTCACTGCCATCCGCAAAGCTCGGCCCAAACACATTGCCATCATTGCTACCTGTCCCTTACGTTTTTGTGATAGGACTGGCATAAAAGCTCTAAGTTCGCGAGCAACTCATTATGAACTCGACTCAAACTCAGCTCATAAAATATATAGGCTGAGCTGAGCTGCCTTCCCAACTCCATATCTTAATGAGATGAGCCTGAGCAAACTCACAAGCTTGCTCACTAGCTTTTTAAGTCTTACTAACTAAATATTCACCATAATGACAGGTCAAACGAGTAGGCTCAACCCACCCAACATATACCCACTTTGTATGGGACCAAGCAAGTAGTGACGTAGATAACCAACTAATAAATATGTGTTTTTTATTTATATATAATCTTTTTTATTATTTTAGCCATAGCTTTTGACTGATAACTCTGATTCATGAACAATTTTCAACTGTAGTTTTCTGACAACGAGAGGAATAAGATGATATAACTCTCCCTAATAAATGCTGAATGAATGAGCCTTTACACTAATTTATTGGATGTATTATTAGATTTTACTATCACACCTAGTTGTGGATGATGATAGCCATGCGATAGCAGTTGTAAGAAATGGATTCCAATTTATTGGACACATCATTGATTTTACTACCACACCTAACCATGGCCCATGATGGCCATGTGATAGCGGCAATACAAAATGGACCAAATTTACTAACAAATGCATTCTAATTTACTAAAAACATTGTTAGATTTTACTATCGAACCTAGGCGTAGCTTATAATAGCCATACGATAGCGGTAATACAAAATAAACCAAATTTAATACCAAATGCATTCCTATTTACTGGGCTCATTGTTAGATTTTACCGTACCTAGCCATGGCGCACGATAGCTACATGTTAACACTAATACAAAATTGACCAAATTTACTACCAAATACATCCAAATTTACTAGCTTTATTATTAGATTTTACTGTCGCACCTAGCCGTGGTGCATGATGGCTACGTGATAGCGCCGCCACAAAATTGATCAAATTTACTACCAAATACATTCAAATTTATTAGACTTATTGTTAGACTTTAATGTCGCACAGTCATGGTGCATGATGACCACATGATAACAGTAATACAAAATAAACCAAATTTACTCATATACTATACATGTGTACCATCTATTACATAAGATACTCGCTACATTGTAAGATACGATATCAAGAGTCTCCTTAGGTTGTGAGATACAAGGAAGTAACTACTCACAAGAGTAGAAGGGGAAAAAAAAGCTCAAGAACCACTCTAATGTCTGCATTCGTGTGTAACACTCATTTTAGGGGCTCTTAACTATTTGCCACTTTTTATGGGATCAGTGGTAACAGATTTACCACGTCAGTGACTCATATCACTGTAGCGTGTCAGTGACTCATATTAATTGGCACTCCGTAAGAGTGGCAAATAGTTAATTATTCCCTCATTTTATAATTTTGTTCACCTGCTCGCTTGCAGAACACTGCCCTTTCAAATGAAACCTAAACTTTTGGCTGCTGCAACAAAGCCCCATTAGTCAGGTACGGAATCCAATTAAGGTAGGCACTCAAGAAAAATTCCACCACGGAATGATAGCATGACTATAAAAAAATGGCAAACTGATCGCAACTAATTTCCTCAAGGTTTACACAGCAGCAACCTGTTATCTTACAATAGCCTCGCAACTTCAAACCAATTCCAAGAAAGAGAACAATCTGACCACCGCGTGCATATTTCAATAAAAGCACAAAGCAGAACAATGATACCTTACATAATTACTCCATTCAGTCACAAATACATATCGTTTTGGACATATATGCAGTCAAACTTTTAAAACTTTAACCAATATATTTTTAAATATGTAAATTGGATACATAAAAATCATATGTATAGATTTGTCTCGAAAAGTACTTTCATAATATTATAGTTTTATTGGGTTTTACAAATATATTACAATAGGAATTAATGGTCAAAGTTATGTTTTAAAGACCGTGTCGATGTCCAAAACGACATTTCTTTGTGACCGGAGGGAGTATAAAGTCAACCCAGACCCGACATAGAGAGCAACTTCAGATCCTGCATAACACACTTTAACTTCACCGAGCCTATCACCTCCGACAAATGGTATATTGCAGTCGAACTTAGATGAACACGGTGATAGGAAAGTCTACTAAAGTCTCAAATCTGAACATCATAAGAGCTCAGGATACATAGGTAATTAGCTGTCCTTGGAATAGAATGCACAGTGAGATGTTGTTAATTCCCCCTGAAAAGCAAACACGAAGAACAAATAGATAAATGTGAGCACAAAAAAGAAGTAAAACTAAGATAGGAAGATGGCAGGAAACTTAGTTTACTTTTCAATTATGCGTTCATCATTAGTGTAATGTTGTCTCCTTTCAAGAGGATCCGACCTGGGAACAATTGAGGAGGTAAATTATGGAGTTTTAACCACAGCCTGAGAACAAACAATAATAATAGAAGAGTGCAACATTTCAATACCCAGAGATTTCCTAGTGTTTTTCTTGATGTTGATCTCCTCAGCATCATCCAAGACCAAATTCATGTATTCATCAAAGCCCTAGAAAACTTTCTTCAGTAAATACAAAAAGCTTGTTCAAAAATTCATGCAGGTTTCAAAAGGATCAAAAATTAGAGTGAGTTCCACAGAGTTTTACAAACCGAAACATCAAAAATTCGAAGGTAAGCTTCCGAGTTCAATAACTTAAACTTCCAAGCTCGGAAGAGTTTGATACTGAGGTGTAACAGCCCAAATTTGGCTTCAAAATAAAACTTACATGATTTTCAAAAACTTTGATTATATTTCGAAAACTTACAAAAAACTTTCTTTGAATTTAAAATTTGAAATAAATTTCCTTGGCCCAAAATTTGAATTTGAAAAATTCTAAGATTTAGTTATGTGCTTTCAAAATCTCCTAAAAAACTTGCCAAACTTTAAACCCAAAACTTAAATCAAATTTAAAATTTCTAATCAATAATGCCAAACCCTTTCTTTCTCTCTCCCCTTGGGCCAAAACACAGCCGATAGACCTAGAAAACTTGCTTCAGTAAATACAAAATGCTTGTTCAAAAGTCTGCAATGCTTCTGGTCCACTTCATTCAATGAGGATACACCAACAATATATGAAAAGGATACCTCAACATGCATGTGTAAAGTCACAGGCACAACATTTACAGTTGTAAACAATAGAAGCTACTAGGCAATTAGAGCCATTTCTCTCCATTGTTGCTCTGCTCCATCACATAAGATCTATTGAATACATACGAAGGCGTAAGGAGAGTACAGAGTTTGACATACATCTAAACAGAAATTGTACTTGACGCTTAGAGCCAGTACAACAGCATCAAGCATTAGACTGGCAGGGACCTTCTCTTATGTAACTGAGTTGTCAAATTAGCGAAGCTTCACATTAAAGGTTACAGCTAATTTTGTTAATGTTAAACACATAGAAGCTTAACACTCAATAGTGCTACTTCGGCTCCATTTGGTGTGTGGTAATATTGTATTTGGGTAATCTTATATGGAAAATAAAATTGCAGATATACTAATAAAATTGCTAGAACCAAGTCAACCAACACACATGCCAGCCGGTGTTACTTGGACACGGACAAGGGAGTCAGAATCCGACTCGGATTTGGGGTGTTTGATTAGGCAAAAAAATTTGGACATAGGAAATGCTACTCGGAATCGGACACAGGTGTCGGAATCCGACTCGGATTCGAGCTATCCGATTCAGCAAAAAATTTTGGACATGGATGTCCGAGTAACACTTTGCCAGCTTCACATTTTTAACTCCTCATGCAGCTATAACAGATGTGCCCAGCTTTGCTATCTCCAATACAAAACGACAATAACATGGGACTCAACAAACATGCTCTTCCTCTAAAAAAATATACTATTAAAACGGTACAAATCTTGCCCGACACATTTCCAAGCTCCAAACAAGAAATAAGAGAACAGTCGCAAGACTGGAATCTCATTAATGCCGATTTTAAAAGCTACTTCAGAAGCTTAGCCGCATATAACGAAACTCAGTGTATGAGCAGCGACCTCAGTCCTGCCTACAATACCATCTAACAACTCGAACTTCCCCTCTAACAAGTAACAAACAAACACTTCCATCCAAAATATTATTCAGAAATTGGGCTAAAAATTCAACTCTAGTCCTAGAACATAGCTCTCTCATCTTTCATACCCAAGGGCAGTACTAGGAGGGGTGCCGGGTATGCCAGGCACCCCCAAAAATTTGAAAAATGCACGCCCAAAAAAATGAAAAGTGCTATAAGATCACGTCTTCAATGGACCAAATTTGTTGATTGAATTTGTTCCAATTTTAGTGGTTTAGGATTTTTAAGACCATAGAACTATTTGTATTGTACTTTTAGTAAATTTCAAATATATTTGTTGGATTTATCATCTTATGAAATCATTGCACAAGACTATATAGAGTTATACGTGTGAAGTGTGCACCCCAAAGAAAATTTTCCAGTTCCTTCACTGTTCATATTGTGGAATTCTTTCTAGCACCACTACCAGACAATGTTTTCAAAGATCAAATTTCATCAAATAAATGAATAAATAAAAAAAATCTATGATGTTTTATTGAGTAAGGGCAATTAGGTAACTTACGATGATCCTGCCTTCAATCCGCAGATCCTTCTGCTCGAAGAGCCAGATCTGGATGCGCGCTTTCTGCTCCAAGGAACACAAAAAGAAGAGAACAAGAAATCAAGAAAAGCACAAACAGGCAATAGCAAACAACACGAGGTAGAAGAAAGAAATCGAAGGAGAGGGAACATACACTCTGGAGGAAGCGGAAGATGAGGTTGATGGGCTGGGTCATAATCCTCTGCACCTTCGTCGACGCCATGGCGGGCACGCTTCTCTTCCCCTCAACCTCACGGTTCTGTTCTCGACGAGCTGATGGGTAAACCCTAGTTGGGACGAATGCGGGGCTTTGCAGTACGGACGGAGGGTTCACTCTCGGGTAAGGTAGTAGGGAAGAGAATAGTCGATTGCCCCCGGACAATTTTGCAGTCTAGCCCCTCATCCTTGCTAGCAATCGCTTTTATTCGACCCTCAAACTAGAGCTGGAAATTTGGCTCGCGGCTCGCAGCTCGGCTCGGGCTCGGTCAGGCTCGCGGCTCGGAGCGAGCCCGAGCCGAGCCTATTTTTGTGGCTCGGTTTTATAGCGAGCCGGTTCGGCTCGGCTCGGCTCGGCTCGGCTCGCGAGCCGGCTCGTTGGCTCGGCCCAATTAGCCCATATGAGCAAAACCCTAAGCGATATCTTCTGAATTTTGAATTCTTGAACCCTTGATGATGCATGCACAACATTATATTGGTATTTTGATAATTGATTTTCTTGCAATGTGCTAAATAGTACTAGATAAGTAGATGATTCTATGTGGTTGATGATTTGTCTAATGTCATTACCATTATTAGTTACGACATCTAAAGTGTGTATATCTAACCAACCGACAATTATTGATTTCTATCCTTAATAACAAAAATGAACCAATACCTAAGGAAATGAGTGGCCTTGCAATGTTGGAGATACTAGATTTAAGCAATAACAACTTGACTGGGGAAGTTCCACAGGAGATAGCAGAATTGCAAATTTTTGGTCACTGTTGAATCTCTGGCTCGGCGAGCCAACGAGCCGCTTCATGAGCGAGGCGAGCCGAGCCGAGCCATTCTTTGGGCTCGCCGAATAACCGAGCCGAGCTCGCTCGGCTCGCTCCCTCATCGAGCCCAAACGAGCCGGCTCGGCTCATTTCCAGCCCTACCTCAAACCTCTCAATTTCGGATTTAATATGTGGCATAGCTCATTGAAATGACCACATCACAAAATCATCTACATGTCTTCTTTATAGTCTGCAGAAAATTTTTCATGATCTGTAGTGAGTTTTGATTTGTTTTATGCTCTTGGATAAGAATGCTTAAGAGCCAAACATATCCTAATCACAGCGATTTATAAGATTGTACAATTATTCAATCTATTATCTAGATGGAAGGTGATATACAAATTTAGGTAATTACCGCATATTCTCTTAAAAAATCAATCCATCATTGTTCATATAGACGAACAACTTAGAAAACATCTTTTATTTGAAAAACTACGCACCTACCTTTGGAGGTACATTAGCGTGTTGAAATACTCCCTCATATGTATGAAACTCGCAGAAAGACTAAGTAAAGGAGAGTATTTGTAAAGGGAATTGATAGGCACCATACGTCCCATAATATCGATGGTTGCAAATAATAAAATGCATAGTCTGCAAGCTTGATGATGAGGTTTGCTTGGCCCACCTACAAACCACGGTACATCCTTATCCAAACACACGAGCACTCTGTCGCCTCCCTCCTCCTTCAATGACTCATCGACGACTGCAACTTCACCGTTGGGAGCCGGCCACTTGTACTACGGTCTTCCTTACCTTTCTCTCTCCCTCCCTCCATCATATCTCTCTCCACCGGTGCTTGATTGCCTCTTTTGGGCACTGTCTTCCGCAGCCATGGTGTCTTGCCTCCTTCCACATACCTATTGGACCTAGGAAATGAAATTAGGGCAGCTGCCATCATGATCATATCTGGTGATATCAAGCTTCATCTTTTGGTAGCAGCATCAATGAGTAATACTCAAGCTCGCTGCCAAGCTCTTTAGAGTGGCCTCTAAAAGCGCCGCCACTACCTTGTGTAGCGTCGCCATCATGCCGTAACTCGTCATTGCTTTCGCTCCCACTGGATTTGAGCCTACCGGCATCCCCATCCTTGGTGTCCTCATCCACCCAATGAGTCCCATCCCTAGTGCCTATCCTCTCTAGCATTTCCATCCAATACTACCTTACCTTGTAGCAACTCGATCGCTCATTGGGAATCACCACCTCAACTTCGAGGCCAAGTGCCTCCTCTCCCCTTGAGCAGCAAGAGCTAGTAGTAGAGCTCCCTGGATGGGGCGATGGGGCCTCCTGGGCTTAGGGGAGGAGATGGTGGTGGAAGAGGCAGTCCTTGCCCACCGCTTGATCCATGTCTACCAGTGACAAGGCGATGTCGTGGGCTAGGTTCCTTCTCTTTTTCATCCAAACTTATCTTGCTTGTTGTAGTAGTTAAGTCGAATTATTGCATGAATTTTCTTTGAATGTTGTGTTAACTTCTAAAAAACGTTGCAGCATTTTTTGGTGATTTTGCATTTGATAGAAAAATTATGTATATTTGTTGGAGTATTTTTTTAAAATGTTGCATTGGTAATTCTTACATTAGCATTTTTTAGTTGTGTTTTTCATGTTTGTTGCATTGAAGAGAGGATTTTGTTGCAAGATCAACAACAAATTGTTGTGCCTTATGTTTTTTTTAGCATAGGTCAAATAGTTGAGATTTATATCTTTAAGTGAGATTCGATAGTGCATCCGAGCGCTAGCACGTCCCATTTGTAAATTGCAAATTTGCAACAATCCTCTTCTCAGGAGTAAATTTGAAATACGTCAATTATTCCGGGTTGTATGTGTCTCAACTCTCAATTAACACTGAAGACTTCCTCCGTTTCATCTCAACCGTCAAACTCCACGATCGGACTCGGGATCCATTGTGACCAATCTCCGTGTAGCCGTCCTCCAACCTCCACAGCGATTCACATCCCAATCCAAATCAGGAGCAAGAGGCGAACTCCCACTCCTCCCACTTCTTCAGATCACGAGCTAGAAATCGGACCGGATCTGAAGTCCACGGCTGCAGCGGCAATGATGCACGGCGGGTCTTCGTCGGCGTCGGACGCGGCAGCGGCGGCGGCGCTGGAGCTGCAGGAGTCCGGGTGGGAGGAGCTGCGGCGGGAGGCGCGCAAGCTGGAGGGCGACCTCGACGTCAAGCTCTCCTCCTACGCGCGCCTTGCCGCGCGGTCCTCCTCCGCCACCGCCTCCGCCGCCGCCTCGGCCTCGTCCCCCACCGACCGCTCCTCCTGGAAGTCCATGGAGTTCGAGATCCGGTCGCTGCTCGACAAGCTGCAGGACGTCAACGACGCCATGAGCCGCTGCGCCGCCCCCGCCGCTCCCACCACCTCCGTCTCCCAGAAGCTCGCGCGCCACCGCGACATCCTACACGAGTTCACGCAGGTCCCGACATCTACCTCTGCTGTTTTGGTCGCCAGCTTCGGATTAACTAACTGACGAACTGATCGATCGATCGGTCGAGGCAGGAGTTTAGGAGGACGAGGGGGAACCTGAGCTCGATGAGGGAGCACGCGGATCTCCTCAGCTCTGTGCGGGACGACATCACCGAGTCCAAGGTTCGTGTCACAAATTCTCAACTCCTCAAGTGTTGTAATGCGCTATTTTCTTTGTGCCAGTCTGATCATTGGAATTCTCTTCAGGCTACCGGCGGCATGTCACCGAGGGTGCATTTGCTCAGGGAGAGGGCTTCGATTCATGGCAGCATTAACCAGGTATCACTTGAGTTAGACAAAGGCTACACTGATTTTTTGTTTAAGCACACGTTAATTGCTTAGCATTGCCTTGGGAGAGTTTACATTTTAGACATGTGATGTTCATCAGCAGCTATTGTCCATGTTGCTTTATCTGATCTCAAGCACATAACCATTAAATATGCGAGTTTGGTGTAATGCAAAACTTGGGGGAGTGTGCCCCTTATTTCTCACTGTTACAGCATGCAGCCATATCATTAATTCCGAAAACAACAATGGAAAGAATAGGATGTTGGGAACACTTACAACTATGCTTTGTGCACTAGTTGGCAAAATGATGTGCTTTGACAGATAATTCGAGGAGAAAAGAGAAGGAAATGCTATTAATTTTCTTGCAGGGCAAATCTGTTCTCACTGTTGATATTTGCATTTGTGATAAACTCTAGCTCATCTAGCATAAGGCATTAAGTTCCTGTTTTTACTCAATTCCAGATTGATGAGGTAATTGGCCAAGCTCAAAGTACAAGAGTAGCCCTTTCCAATCAGAGGGCCTTGTTTGGAGATGTTCAAGGAAAAGTCAAGCAGTTGGGTGAAAAATTTCCTATAGTTAGAGGCCTTCTCGGTAATGTATTCGATCCCTAATTTGCATGTTGCCACATTAGTTTTTTAACCGGCATCGTCTACATCCTAACTATTCCGTTGATCGGGATCTCTGTACTCTACTAATCTGTGTTAGTACGCCATTAAAATTAAATATATTCTTGCTTGCAGGCGCCATCAAGAGGAAGAAATCGAAGGACACTATAATTCTTTCAGCAGTGATTGCCGCCTGCACCATCTTTTTGATTATTTACTGGCTTTCAAAATGATGGAGCGTTACCGAAGGCTTTCCCCTCTTGGCACAGGATAGCTGACACCGGATGGCATGATAAAGACATATAGTGTGTTGATTTAGTCTTAGAAGAGGGAATGAGCGACATCGGTTTATTTAGCTTTCATCGATTTGCCTTTGATATATATACCTTGTATTCAAAGAATCTACCATCATGCGTATGTAGAGCAATTTTGCTTCCTGAACTGCCTGACTACTGGTTGAGTAAATATGATTACATCAAGCTAATGCTTTTTTCTGTGAGAAAAGGGCCATTCAAATACTTCATCCTTCGTGTGTTTATGTTTAATTGTTTCTGTTTTAGCCAATGCATTGACATGGAGCTGTACATCAATGCATTTCATGCATTATCATCCCTGATTTGCAATATTGAAATAAAATCCTTCTAGAGACAATATTGAAGTAAACATTCAACACTCTATCCAATCGTATGAACAAACCAATTCTTCAAAAAGAAAAAAGAAAAAAAGAAAAAAGAAAGTACAAACCAAAAAGAAAAGCGGGAATCAGATAGTTGACAATCAAAGGCACTGAAGCATGAAAAGGAGTATAAAAATGTATAGTTGGTCTCAGAGCCATCCATTTCCTGTAAACCACCTTAATACAGTTTTAACAACCTTTGTAACGAATCATTTGCATTTCATTTGTACTCTATATAAATAAATAAACTATGTACACCCGAGGTGACAAGTTCAATCCAGATCAAGAAACTCTGTTGAGTACTTGTGTTAGCAGCCGCATCCTATGATACTGTCTCACCTTTACAGTCAGCCACCGAACTCCCTTGACCATATTGTGCAGCGATGGAAAATGGTCTAGGGCATCTCAGCAAGACTCCTCATGATGTTAAGTTTGGTGACCAAATTGCTGAATGCTGAAGGTAGAAGAAGGGTACACGAAACCAATTGCTCGTTGTGATAATCAGACCCCATAAAGGGGCGGAGCTACTTTGACAAAAGAGTAACAAAGCGCCCCTGTGAAAACATAGCTGTCAACCCGATCAAGAATGCCACCTGCATTGCAGCCTTGTGTTATGTTCATAAACAAGTTATGACATGTTAACGAAGTACAAAGTATGTCGATGAAGAACAAGATATGAGATACAGAATGGCAATGCATTTCCTCTTCAAGCACAGGGACGATAGCAAATGAAACGAGATATGTGATACAAAACTTAGTGTGAATTCCGTATTTTCCACAAACTGTGATCAAGTGTAAAGTTCATAATGGCAGAAAATGTACTGGCATCTTACAGTTTGGAAGTTCAGAAGGACCATATCTGTAAACTACTCTTAATTATAACAAACAAGGGTTGAGAATTGCATGCATCCAATGCAGTTGAGAACTTGAGATGACACAACATGAGGTTATGCATCCAATCTAATGAAGTTCTTAGATATGCGCTATATGTATACCTCCTAAGAAATGATCTTCAATCTCAAGTTATCAACACAAAATTATTTTAGAGCAGTAGATGCAATAGAACAAGAGAGGAGTTAATAATTTTTACCATGGCCAGGGATGAGTGATCCAGAGTCCTTTACACCGGCATCGCATTTATTCAGAGACTCGACAAGATCCCTGAACAATGAACCCAGAAAGATCAGGATTCCATAAGCAGTAGCACTGATATCAACGAAATGATTAGGCACTGAGGCAAAGCACTATGAAAACATTTGTCCTTCACAACATGAGTGCACAATCTATATGTTGAATGTAAACTGAACAAGTAGATTAACACTGTCACATGTATCCACATTTCGAGGACAATCGGATCTCATGTGTAATGAGCACCAATGTGACCTACTTCCATAAAGGGTTCCTGGCAAATGTGGTTTTGTTATTGATATGTTTAACCAAACAAAATGAGTTATGTCAGTACAATCTAATGCATCCTAGAACCTATATTGGCTAGTATATGGTGTTTCAGGAACCAAAATTCAGGAAAATTCAGTGTACAAAAATTACATTTCGGTACTAAGACAACAATAGTAGAAAGATGTCATAAATTAGTAACACCTTAACAGTGATCTTGGCCAGTGTAAATAGTTGACAGAAGTACAGTTGTGAGTACACAGCCAGTTAGACCAGCTAAAGCACCCTCCAAAGTCTTTTTAGGGCTTATATTAGTCAAAGGACTATGGCCAAATATCTGAAATGAAAAAAAATAATAATGTTAATGACATGATTTTCTTCTTTCAAGTACACAACTGTCTAAACACATTACTTGACTGCAAAAATGCAGATATAATAGAAAGTAGATACAGCAGAGCCAAGATACAAAAGTAGGCATGTGAAAATCTACAGATTTATATAGGTTGGTCAGCAGGGCACAAGGCACTCTAGTAGTTGATCTGTGATCTGATACATTTTCCAGTAGTGTGGTTATGTTCCTCCATCAATAGAAAGCTTAAAGGGTTGAAAATAGTAGTTACACCATGAACCGGATGGGTCCTCAGCAATTCAGCATCATGATTCATGACTGACAGCCCTCAGTTGGCAAAGTCTCTTGTATGCAAACAGCTAACAGAACACCTACCATACTTACCCAAAACAAGAGAGAAAACAAATAGTTACAAGAACACACTCAACCAGAGCTGTTTCTTAGTCCAACATTACAACAGTGCATTGCAATTTGCAGAAGTAAATGCATGGAATTGTGGCAAGATAAATCGTATGAACTCAATAAAACTATTACTTCTTTATATTAACATAACAAAATAAAATTAAGTCACATGAAAATAGAAGAAAGGAGTATACCCTTCCACAAAGGAAAGCAGATGTATCAGCAGCGATAATGTTACTAATAAATATCAAGGTTGCAACAAGTCCAACTGTCCAGTGAGCTTGCCCACCAAGAAGTATTGGCCAACTGTATGCTATTCCTGACAAGAAACTTTGAAATCAGTTAAGACTACACATAAATTAATTAGAAGAATACAAGCAAATAATTTTGATGAAAAACTGCTTCTCTGAACACCAACAAATTAAACAGCAAAGGAATTGATAACACAAAGATGCCTCAACTAAGAAAGGACAAAGCCGATTTGATCAAGCAGCATACTTGTATTTAAGGTAGGATCAGCTAGTCCAGAACGGAGCATCATGATGGCCTATAGGTGATCAATGGTACTTCAATTTATTTCATTTAATCAGCATATCATGATGGCCTATAGGTGACCAATGATACTACAAGTTCAAGTGAGTACATATAAGATATTTGATGGCAAATACTACACCATTCTATAGTGTTTTTATAGAAACAAATGTGTTTTCATATATATTGTATTTGGTTTCGATGAACAAGATGATAAACATTGGACTAAAATATGGGACAGTGATATGTAACCTCATTCAATGACTAAGATAAGATAGAAAACTCAATTGACATGTATTTAACTCAGTCATATAGCATACACTTAACACTTATGACTACAGTGATAGCAAAGATGCCAACACATAATAGAGTATCGTCTAAAAGAACGAGCATGATATATACACAATAAATTCAGAATATGATATGTGCAAAACAAATTCAGAGCATGATATATGCTCGACAAATTTCTGAACGTAGTATTGCCTTTTAAAGCTTTATTTGTGTCTCAATCTCTCATTTAGGTAGTTACGTTTCAATTTTTCTAATATATATCTTATAATAAGTGAGCCCATATCTCATAGGGCACCCATCGGGTACCCATGGGTACAAATTGACACCCACACCTATCATGCATTCTTATCGGGTACCCAAACCTGAAAATCCATGGGTCTGAAGTGCTACCCATACCCACCCTTATGGGGTCGGGTATCCGCGGGTACCCAAACCGATGGGTAAAACTGCCATCCCTAATGTGAACAAAAGTTTTGCTACTGTTGTTTTGGTAGAATAAAGAAAGGCTTTCTTGAGAAATATAGCTTTTTTCAATACATGCTGCACATAAAAAAAATAGGGAATTGCCTTGGTTTTTTTTTCACCTTGACATTACTCAAATTTCTATCCCTCTGAGTCGCCTTGAGATTCACGCTCTGGCTTTATCTTCGACAATGATAATGGCTCTTTGACGACCGCTCCGACGAGTTAGGGTTTGGGATTCACCTTATTTGAGTTTGGGGTTCATCAGAACCTCACATTTAGAGTGAGGGAAGGGGCCGATAGGTTGGGAATGATAGTGAGCCGGTGGAGCTACCTATTGCAAGCACAGAAGAGGGTGGTGGGCAAATTGGCTCTCGAATGAGGACTTCAGTTAGGGGGGAGTGTGCAGTAATGGAAGAGGTGGAGGTTGGCATCGGCAGGTCGACAGCCACATTGAAGGTAGAAGTGGAGATGGATGGCATTCGTTGGCGAGTCATGGTGGTGTTGTGGACGGCGACGGCATGGCAGAGTGAGATGACTTGCCAGTGCAGGTAGAGGTCAAAGGCGAGGAAAAGATGTGGCATGGGGGGCTCGCTGGCAGGTAGTGCCAATGCTAAGGATGGTGACAGCACGATGATGGTTGGGTGGGTGGTGGCTAGGATTTAGAGTGGAGAGGAGAGGAGGAGAGGGAAATTTATATAGTATATAAGGATAAGGGGAGACATGGCATATTTTGGATCTAGATCCTATGGCTGGAAATTTGAGTGCCCCTTAACCAAAAACACTCACTTCCCATCTAGATACCTCCTAAAATTATATTAAAAATTTAAATATAAATAAAAAACATTTAAAAAATTATAATTAAATTGACGCTGTAAAGAAACGATGTTTAAAAGAGAAGCATTTGAAAGATAAATTTATCTCAGAAATCATATTCAATATATATCGTCATCATTCTAGAATCACAACATCACCTCGGTTTCTAACACCTCTATCATTGCTATTGTACTCACTACTAGTGCCTTTATTGACCACCGTCTTACTACCCATGCCGCTAACCTGCTATCCTTAAACCTAAATGAACAATCAACGTGCGAACCTTGTGAAACCTAACCTAATACTCCATGCAATTCCGAATACTTGTTATTCTAGTTTTAAAATTTTATTTCTAAATCCATACCAATCTACAATTTTTAGATAATTTTTTACCATTTTTCCTTCTATACCCTTCTTTTTTAATAATTTTTAGTGTCATTTACTATCATGGACTAGAGTAAGACACAATCCAAAGATACAATAAAGAAGGATAATATAGTCTTTTGTAAAAATATTTTGTTAAAAGTGTAAGAACCTAAAATGATATTTACTTAGAAATAGAGGGAGTATATTAGTACCCTCCACCACAAAATATGAATTAATGTCAACCGTCTTCTGCATTTTGACCTAACTTAATAGTTGAACATATGTGACGATATCAAAATTCAGTAGGTCTCGAGGAGCAAGCTTTGCTCGCTTGGCTTCGCTATGGTGAGCTGCCTACCAGACTTTCCCCAGGCTTAAGTCTTCGATGGAGGTCAAAAGCATACTCGCATTCCGTAAGGCTCTGGCCTTCATTTTAGATTAGACGTGTATTAGAGACGTATCCACGTGTCTATAGGGTGTGTGTATATGAAAGTTGTGTGTCCGTGTCTTTGCTTGTAGTCAAAAAAAAAAAAATCAGTAGCTCCCGTATTTTAGCATCCTGTTAGTTTTTGTGAATGAAATTCAGATTTTTAAGGTGGAGACAAATGCCTTGAAGGGAAACAACTGATTTTTAACGAACCAACTCTGAAGCCGCACAAAAACGGAACTAACAGAGCCCGTTCGGCCCGGTCGAGTTAATCTCTCTTCTTCTCCACCAGCCGTCGGTCGAGTCAATCTCTCTTCTCCACTCTCCCGACACCCATGGCCGCAGCAACGGCGGCAGAGGAGGAGGCTCGGCTGCTGCGGCTGGAGGAGCAGGCGGAGCACGGCGGCGGCGGGGCGTGGGAGTACCTCTGCCTCGCCCGCCAGCTCCGCGCGCGCCGCCCCGCCCCCGTCCTCCGCCTCGGCCTCTCCCTCCTCAACGACTCCTCCGCCCGCTCCCGCCTTGCCTCAGAACGTAACGAGCTCCCCACCCCCACTGACCCGCTCAATTCCGCTCGGTAGATACACTGATAGATAGATTTCGTGGTCTCTTCCGGTTAGATCTCTCTCGCCACTTCGATCTATCCGTGGACGCGGTGCGGTGGATTTGGATGGGCAGCTGCTCTGGACTTAAAACTCTCGCGATAGTTTGCACTGCAGCTCTGTGGGATCTGTTGAATTAGGCTTTTGTGTCTGTAATTTTGCAGCTCCCGATTGCTCGCTGTGCTCTTGGTTTTAGTAGTAAATGTGAGATTCATTTCTTTCGATGCAGTGTGGACGCTTTACGAGCAGGTGGCCGTGGCGGCCATGGATTGCCAGCGTCTTGATGTCGCAAAGGTGAGATTTTTCTGTCACCGACATCCTTCTGTGATGTTTCGTGGTTCAGTTCTTGCTCTCTGATTGAGCGCAACTTTATTTGGTCCACTGAAAAATTCAGAAGGTTAGATATCATAATTTCTTGATGAAGTGACTTCTTTGATGGATTTGCAGGATTGTGTTGGAATCCTCTCCAAGCAGTTTCCTGGCAGCGCACGGGTTGGTAAGTTCTTTTGGAACATAGACAAGCAGTTTGCAGCTTCAGTAAGAACACCATAATTTAACAACAAAACTAGATCTTAAACCTTATACATGATTGTACATATGAAACATGTGATGGAGGAAAGCAATATTTTCAGAAGGGGTTTAATATTTTTCAAATGGAAAAAGGGTATGGTCAAAGTTATGACTAAACTCTGACATGAAACTTTAAAATATATCAGCTATTCTGTTCCATAAATTTATGAAAGGCTACGATTTGGGTCAACAATGGTTTGCTTAATCAACAGCCTAAGAAGTGAGATTGAGGGTGGCATATGTGAAATGTTTGTTAGTTAAGGACCGATGATTACCTAAATCCTGGCGTACACAAAAGGTGCTAAGGTCAAAACCCCTTATTTTCTATGTAAGTGTGCAAAGTAATTGTTGGAAAATTAACATGGCATAACATTACTTTAATTCCATTATACGTAATAAAAACATGACATTAAAAAATGCATTTACAACAAGATTACTAGTAGCAAGCATTCTTATCAAAACTAATCACAAAGAGAGATTCCTTGGACCAATAACTAGTTGGTCCCAGACACTTACAGCGGGCTTGATGAAAGAAAGGAAGCTGCGTAGAAGCGATGTGATGATTGAAGGTGAAGATGAGCAGTCGCGCGGTGCAGCGCTTGATAGAAACCTGATCGCCGGTCTCCCGTGCATGTCGTCAAAGGCCGGCGTCGGATCCTATCCCTCACGTCCATTGCACGACGGGCTAAGAGACAGAATGGCTTCGATGGCAGTAAGCACAGAGGAAGCAGAGAGCGCCGGAGGAGAATGAGATTGGTTTTCTGTCGCTTCTTCTCTCACGTGCATGGATGTCTCCGTTAAGAAAGAACGTACAATCAAAACCGCTTCGCGATAACACAAATAGAACTGCTATGATTCCAGGAACTGCCCCTTGGAATCTCGCATGCGGGCGAACAGACTAACCGCACGCGTCTCGCCGAGTCCGCGGCGCCACGTTGGCAGACAAGGTGTAAGGTGACGCGGCATAGTCTGTACACGTGGCAAAAGGTTAAGTACACTTAGCACGTCTCAGTCGCAAGTCACAAGTCACGTGATAAACACGCAAAATACGCGATACGCGTGAGCACGTGCGTGTGTGTACATAGCCTAACATAGCTAGCCATGTGTGTCTCTAGCCTTATCACCAATTCATACTAAAGTCTATACAAGAACTCTCCTTGTAAGTTGGTTTCCCTCCACCTAACTAAGCAATATGGGACTAAAGTCCGATACCCTCAATTCAACACCCCTTCGACTTCTTTCATTAAATTAATTCTAAAATTAATTCCAATAATATTGATATCTGCTAAGTCATGTGATCCTGGTTCTTATGGCCATCTTTCTGTATATGCTGAACACACCTTGCTCTAAAATGCAGGGCGGCTGGAAGCCCTACTGTTTGAAGCAAAGGGTGAATGGGCTGAAGCGGAAAGAACATATGCGCTTATCCTGGAAAACAATCCATTTGATCAGGTATGATAATTTGTGGTTCTGGCTTCTTCTGGAACTAGAGGCTAGAGGGCCTATGATTCTTCTTGGGGTTCTGACGATGGTTCTGGTTTTCATGTTGTGATCTTGGTGCGCAAGAGGAATCTGATTTCCTTGGTCTCTAGAACCATTTAGATGCTAAGGGTGATAGTTTTGCAAACCTTAATATTATGTCATTTTAGACTATATTGATTTTTTTTTGTGTGTGTTTGGCAGATTGTCCACAAGAGAAAAATTGCTATCGCAAAAGCACAGGGTGACATGTCGTTAGCTGTTGATTATCTCAAAAAGTATTTGGAATTGTAAGTATATGCATCCACTTTGTGTTATGAACTAGTTATTGTTATCTCAATTGTCCTTTTGGTGTGAAATAATAGCTCTTTCCCTGTGTTAGATTTATGGCGGATCACGATGCCTGGAGAGAACTTGCTGAAATATATGTTTCCTTACAAATGTGAGATAATCGATCTTGATTCATTTAACCTAATCTGATAGGATGTGATTATGTGATAATACTAAATTTTATGATTTACCAGGCATAAACAAGCTGCCTTTTGTTATGAGGAGCTAATATTGGCTCAACCAACCATTCCACTTTATCATCTAGCCTATGCTGAGGTAAGTGAACCATCCCAAACACAGCCTCTCCTCACCCAAAAGAAAGGAAAAATGAAGTGTCTGTAACAATTTATGAAATTTCTTGTTAGTGGTCAAATATCATCATAAGACAACAATAAACATTGAGAAGCCAATTAAAATTAAGCACGCTAAAGTCACTGTTCATGTTGATAAAAATGTTACTTGATAGAGAATTTAAACTTTTGCGTACAGGGTGATCTAATGGAAAAAAGTTAAATATAGTAGTAATTTAAGTTTCCTGATGTTCTGTCAAGATAATGGTTTATATGAGAAATGTGTTCAAATGAATAGATTACATCTTTGTAACAACCCTAGGGCATAGATGAGGAAGTATTTTGGCACTACGGCATTGCAACTGTATGCATTATCTTAATTGGCAGTGAATCAACATGATTCAATGATTTCATCAACTGCCTATGTTGTGTTGTTTACTAATTACTAGTAGAAGCCTCCCACGTTGTTTTGATGATTTGATCTACCATAGAAAACAGTTTTAGTGAGATAAGGGTGGAACATTGTTGCCAGTTTTATCTTACCAAAGAGTTTGTTGGGGGAAAGCTTTTTTTGTTTCTTTTACCAATTTTGTGTGGTAGATTCTGGGTAGGAGCATAAGCGCATATAGAGATTAGGACGGTAGCCTGTTGGGAGTTTGTTTGGGGAGGGGTCATTTCTGTGTTTAGTGTGTGTTTTTTTTATTCTAGTAGGAGGGGTGGGCAGGTGTACGATGTTCTCTTACCATTTTTGTGTGGTAGGTGGGAGGGACGGTGCTTGCCTGCACCCCCAATTGTGCTCCCTTCTATGCTCGCTTCCACATGGCAGATATTCATTGGCTTGATAGTTGGCAGTGCCGGTGGGTCCAAAGTATTTTGCACTAAATTCACTGAAAACACCCTTTTGAAAAAAATTCACTGAAAACAAAACTGTACTGCTAAATCCTGTGATTGTCTCCTCACACCTTCAAATCCCAAACAGTAACCACTTATCCATAGAAAAGGACTTACACATTCTGGACGCCTTGGCAATGGATCAAGCTAGCTTGGAAATGGCAAAGTGCTTGGGGACATAAAATCTCGCTAGCCATAATCGGCACTGGACACAGCACGCAGCAGAGGTCACGAGCCTGCCAGGCAGGCACACAGCTGAACGTGAACAGCAGTGTTTTGAAGGATGGGAGATCCAGGTCCATGTATTCACCGGCTTCCTAGTTTTGTTTTCTTGTCGATGATGTTAATGAACAGGAAGTTCGGTGATGGGTGAGCAGCCAGACCTTATTTTGTTCTTTTTCTTCCTGGTGATGTACACAATGGAGAAATTGCTTTTCTATTGTCTTGTTGGACCTCCTTGTGGTATCGTCAATGGAGGAAATGTAGAGATACGGGTCACAACTGTTTGAGATGTGAGAATTGGAATAACTGATTGGTGGCAATTCAAGTTTCCTTTCTTACTATGGATTGATGGCAATTCAAGTTTCCGTTCTTATATGTGGGACCTACTGCTAGATATCAAACCAATCAGCACGTGGCACATGGCAGGGAGCAGGGAAGGGACCATAGCCGGGGATCAGGCATGCTTCGTCCAGGTGGGAGAGGGAGGCAAAGGAATTGTGTCAGGTTCGGTCAGCACTATGTGTGCCGGAACCGCACCTGACATGGATTGCTTGGCCTGGCGGGATATGGCCATGGTTTGGGTAGGAGTTTAAGATAAGTAAGAGTCGGTTAGGATCTTTCCTGAGATAAGGTATTTCCATGTTTAGGTTGAGGCTATTTAGCCGTGTCAAAGGAAGCAATAAAGAATCAAGGAAGAAGATTATTTCTGTTACCTTCTTCTGTTTTCCACGTCCGCAGCTCCTTGCTGCGGCCGTTCTTCTCGACGGCGCCGGCTAGGCGTCATCCGAAGCCACCGGTTCGTCGCCCCCCCACATCATTACGACCTCCGAAGCCGAGCTCGTAACAAATTGCTTGGCATGCTTATAGTTTACTATCAATGTTGTTTGTTTGTTTAGTCTTTCTGATGGAACACAAGATCACCCCAGCGTTTCATTCACACAAGTGACTAATTCGAGTCTCTGATTAATGCTGGAAGCGCAATTGATTTCATGCAATCCCTGTGCGTAGTTTTGATGAATGCTTGTGTAATCCTTGCTGAGTATACATTTTTTTAGGTTCTGTACACTATGGGTGGCTTGGAAAACCTTCAGACAGCTAAAAAGTATTATGCATCAACAATCCAGTTGACTGGAGGCAAGAACACAAGAGCCCTCTTTGGTGTGTGTTTGGTAAGACAACACTTCTTCTCCACAACTTAGAGAATCAGTTACTTCTTTCTGTTAACCAAATACTAGTTCTTATTCATATCTTCAACATCTGCAGTGTAGCGCCGCAATCAGTCAACTAACCAAAGGGAGGAATAAGGACGAAGAGAGCTCAGAGCTGCAGAGCTTGGCTGCAGAGGCACTAATGAAGGATTACAAGCAACGAGCACCGTCGAAGGAGGCACTTATCACTAGCATGTTGAAGAACATGAAACTCTCCTGATCCAGCCCTTCACTCGTGGGGGTTTTAGCTTGTGGTACATCAGCAGCTAGTTAGCGGCGCCACCATGGCCAGTTTGACAGATCAATTGATAGCATTATAATGCTTGTTTTTGTGATGGCACCAACATTGTAAAACTTATGTAAGATTCTTCCATGGGTTGTAAATTACCTGTTTTGATTATTTAGAAATATGCATGGCGTCTTTTGATTTGATGTTCTGCTATAGATCAATAAACCTTCTACTGTAATTTGAGGATAGACAAAATTTTGAATAAGGCTTCAGAAAATTGTATCTGTGGGATAAGAACTTGTGGAGATTCCCATAATATCTTCAGGTAACTTAGTTTGGAATCATAAACCTTGATAAAGCTATTTGCATTGCAGCTTCAAAATTTATGCAACTTATATTGAAAGAATGATGCATAGAAGCACTGTGTGATCAATAATGATACTGAAAATCCTGGAGCCATAGCACCACATGCTGTCAACTCTGCCATCTCTGCAATTTCATGTAGCAATAATTTATGTTTTATGTTATTTCACTGATGATTTTTCTGAACCGAATCATTATTGAAGAAGCAAGGTATCATCAGCCTTCAGAAGATGGCCAGTAGAAGATGGCCATCGAGATGCTCTCCTGGTCGGCGTTCACGACGGCGCGGTGGAGCGCACTCCTGTATCTGCCGTTGCTGATCACCTAGAAATGGTCGCCGACGCTGATCAGCGGGATGTACCGTGACAAGGCGACGGCGGCCCACCGGCCGTCTCCGCGGAGCAGGTGAAGGCCCGGGACGCCGCCGTCCTGGACGAGGACGGTGACGGCATTGGGGTCCTTGTGCGCCGGCAGGCCGTAAGTGACGGCGGGCAGTAGTTGATGGCCATGCGGTACGCGTGCCCGCCCAGCGCCGCGCCGATGTGCTCCCTGCCGAGGCCCGGGCTATCCGACACGGCCTCCAGCACCGGCAGAGCCAGCGCCCTCACCTTCGTAGTGTACTTACGAACCACTTGCCTGCCAAATTTACAGGTAAGGTAATTATTAGCAGCAAACAAAACAATCATTATTAGCAGCAAACAAAATCATTGTTCAGAAGATTAATTTGGAGCATAATTGATACTCAATTCGATATATTTTGTGCTACGTACCAACATTTTTATGGATCAAATGTAGCATATTAGGAGATCGGAATTGCCGTTATTATATAAACGTGAACATTTGATGCATAACCCAATGTGTCAGTGTACCTGTAGTCTGAGGTATCGGAGGACCACTCGCTCGTGTACGAAGTCGTCGAGCGGGTGGCAGTGGAGGCGGAGGTAGTCGCGCCAGCTTCTGACGCGCTCGGTGCAGATTTTGAAGCTCGTGGACAGCCTCGTCGGCTCGCCGGAGTAGCACCGCATCCTCTGCGCCTCCGGCAGCCTGAAGTACTCCCACGACACCCGCAGAACCTCCGCGACACCGTGGTTCTTCACCAGCGTCATGTACTAACTCATGCACGCACGCAATTGGCAACGCACAAAAATAAGGAAATCAAGATTGGCGAGCGACCAACTTGAAGAGAGGTTAAGCGATTACTTGGAAGAAGCCACCGTGCTGGCAAGCGAGGCCGATGTCCCTAACGACAAGAGCACGGCCGGTGGTCGCCGAAGAGCCCCTGCACGTCGATGAGCAGCACCGAGCCGCCGGAAAGGTCGACGCCGGCGAGGTCCGCCACTGGGTGACGAGGAGCTTATTGGGAGCGCTGCTCGCTTCTCCTTCCATGGTTGCAACTCGCTCGCAAAATTGTTGTAGGCCAGGGAGAAGGGTGAAGATTTGCGTGAGTTGCGTTTTGCCGATTTTGCATCGCTTGGATCAGTATCTTTAGCGCGTCTTAATCACCATAAGAGACTCGATTAAGCATGCATTTAGTAGAGAATCTTTTGTGATAATTAATTAAGCGTGCAGTGTGATACATATATATTTGGGATTTCAGATGGTCCTGCATACATATGGCTTTGGATAGATCGGGCATGCGCACTATAGTCTATTTTGGACCGATGTAGCACGTACGTGTTACATATAGAGGTGGCAACGGGGGCATTCTCCATCGGGGAGTGCCTCCCCGTCCTCGTCCCCGCGATACAAAATTTTCTTCGTCTCTGTTCCCGTTCTCCGTCTTGGGGGAGAAAATTCCTCGGTCCCCATCCCCGTTCGGGTATCGGGGCCTCGTCGGGGACTCATCCCCGCAAAAATTTCACACAAGAGAGAGTTCTTATAGCTATTTTAACTCTAAAATCATATCAATAGACAAGGAAAAAAAGAATACATGCATTCATTGAAGATTATGTTGTCCCGTTTATGAAAATGTGAATATGATGGGCTAGAGAATATGTTTGCAATCTAATAACTAAATTGGACTAAACTAAATTTAGATCCCCAACCGAGTCCCCACGGGGAAAAAAATTCCCCGTCCTCGTCCCCGCCATCCCCGACGGGGGAATAATTTTCCCCGTTTCTATCCCCACGGAGGACAATTTCTTCCCATACCCGTCCCCTAATAGAGGAATTCCCCATCGGGGATCGGGGAACGGGTCCCCATTGTCACCCCTAGTTACATACATGCCACTCAATCTTGCACGATAATTAATTAGAAGCTGGTACTTGATCAGGATGTGTTACATATTTGCACCTTCGAAATTATACGCGGCAACCTGCATAATTAGCTCAGGTAACGACAATAACATCACATTAATTCTGAGATAATGACACGAATCTCGGTATACTAACTGATCAAAATGTCGAGTGCATCTGACGTTTTATCAGTTAATACACCGTGTTCAGAGTGTTGCAGCAGAAATAATAATTAGAGATTAAAATGGAAACTTATTACATTCCATTGCCACGCAGGACTACAAGTTCAGTATACTAAGGGCCTGTTTGGTAGAGCTCTAGATCCCAGCTTCACCTGAGATCTGAAACTTGTAGGCTAAAATAAAGTGAATTAAGTTTATATTTTTGTCTAAAATATAAACAAGATGATCCATCTAAACACTCTTAATGTATTCACAGCTCCAGCTCTACGGATCTGTAGAGCTAAGAATACCCGAGCTGGAGCCTTACCAAACATACCCTAATTATACATACGATTCAAATACAATAAAAATATAATACAAAAGTACTAGTCACCCAAAAACCAACAAAAACAGGTGTACCATCTACCCAATATCCTATTTGTCTTGGTACCCTACATCCTTATATATCTGATTCTATAGATGACCCTCACCCCTGCCTCGCAAGCACCCTTGGGATCTAAGTCCAAACCAACCGTTTGACAACTGGAGTAATTTTCTAAGCAAAGGAGGAGTTAAGCAAGAGTGAGTACAAAAGTACTCAGTAAGCATTAATAACAAAATGCATCATATGAATTTTCTCCAAAATCATCTTATGAATTCTACCTCAAATTCTTTTTCAGAAAATAGGGTTTTAATTATGAAAATCAGTGTTTCCAGTTTTTCGATTATCAAATATGCTACTACCATTTCTCATATATACAATACCAACCGTACCGTGACTTCAATGGCGATATACCCAATACCTATATCCCAACTTCAATGCACATCGACGATACTTCGAATTTTAACTATACCCCAACTTCAATACACATCGGTGGTACTCCTAATACCAACTGTATTATGACTACAATGCACATCGGTGATATATTGAATTCTAACTATTCCCCAACTTCAATGCACATCGATGGAACTCCTAACTTATACCCCGACTTCAATGCACATCAACGATACATCAAATTCTAACTAACCGTAACTTCAATGCACATCGACGATACTCCTCTCATATATATACTACCAGTTGTACCCTAACTTCAATGCACAGCGGTAGTACTCCTTTCATATAGATATGGATATACATCACCTTCTCATCATCAATTCAATTTTTCCAACAACATCCAATTTAGGGTTTTCTTAAAAGAATTATTCTAATGCATCAGAGATAATATATATAACCAAATACATTTGATTAGAAATTAAAGGATCAATGAAACTTGCCTAAATTAGTGGGATAATATGTGTCCTCACAAGGGTTCTGAAAGTGATCTTCTGTCTAATTTAATTTAATTCCTGAAATTATGGAATACTTTTTTCAGATGATTATCAAATTATCATGTATTTTATGGCATATTCTAATTTGGTGCATTGCGTTTTGGCATAATTTAATTGGTGTATGTTAATCTGCACGGCTTGTTAGAATTTTGGTTTGATTTCATCTTGATAGCGGCATTATTCTCCTTTTTTAATTATTATGGCAATTACTAGTTTTATATGCCCCTTTTAAATTCGCTGGATATTTTACTTTGACGTATAGGTATAATTTGGCTGATGCACAAATTAAATTTTCTCCCTCTTTTTCTTTTCTTTTCTCTTCTTTCTTTTCTTTTTCTCCTCTTTTCTTTTCTCCTTTCCTTTTGTTCTCTTTTCTTTTCTTTTCTTTTCTTCTTTTCTTTTCTTTTTATTTCTTTTCTCCTTTTCCTCTTCTTCTTTTCTCTTCCCTTTCTTTCCTTTTCTTATCCCTTTCTTTTCTTTTCTCCTACCAGCTTATCCCTTCCCTATTCTTCTTCTTTACTCCTCCTCTCTTGCTCTGGCTCCATGCCGCCCCAGCCTCGCTGATTCTTGGTCATCGTTGCCAGCCTCCCTGCCATCGCTAGCCGGCCCTCCCTACGCTCACCTATGGCCCCATGTTCAGCCCACGCATGCGCATACTCGTTGTCAAGTCCCCTCCAGTATGTGCCTATCCCGGGCCTTGCACTGCTGCTTCGCCTCCAGACACGCTCGGTTGTCGGTCGCCGCTTCCCCGCCAGGCCGCCTCTATGCTAAGCAACAGCCTAGGCCATGCCTGCTTCCTGGGCGCCCTAGCCCTCCTGGCCACCCAGCTTCCCCTTCCTCTTCTCCTACTCGGCCGGGCCGCCTAAGGTTCAGCCCAGACTGGTTGCTGCTTCCCCAGTCTCTCCCCTCTCACCTCCATATCCGAGGCCTCTCTCCCTAACCCTGCTTATTGCCATGGCCAAATCCCATGGTTGGGTAACAGACCCCTTCCTCCATTATCTTCTTTACAAAGCCTATTATTATGATTTTTGTGTATGTTTGTGACGTGAATGGAAGCATATATACTATTGTTTTTGGGTCGATGATGATTTGGGGTGTCACTCTAGGTTTGTGACATGATGACGATGTCTAGCAACACCCTATACTGGGGAATGTGATGTAGTTGCAGGACACACACCACGCCACCCTTAGGGCGTCACTCTCTAAGACTTGTGGTATTCCTACTCCCTCTACTGTCCACCCTGCTATTGCACTAGAGATGCTTGATTCTAGAGCTAGCATGGATTTTCTCATGAGCACCCAAGGTTGAATGTGTTGTGGAGTGGATCTAATGGTGATGCTCTGAGTAAACTTGGGTTGATGATGATTTAGGAGTGATTGATTGGAGTTTTGATGGTGTTGCGTTGACACCCACAACCCTCCTTATGCTTGTAGGATCAAGGATAACCAACTAGAGGGAGGTGAATAGGAGGTTTTTAAATTTTTTGACTCTAATTATAATTAATAAAATTACTAAGCCAGAATTACAATTTTTCACACTTAATGCTAAGTTTTCTATAACTCACTAAGTGCTCCAACAATTAAGATATAAGCAAGATATGGTTCTAAGCACATGATCAATATGATTAAATTGCTAGAAATATAAATTGAGCACAAGAATGAAAAATTCAAATCACAAGAGAAGGAGACACAAGAATTTATCGCGTGGTCTCGAGACTTGCCGGTCTCTCCTAATCCACATTGAGATGACTTGAACAACTTCAAGCCAGCTCCAACCCCTTGAGCCTTCCTCGATCACTATGGTAGTTCTTCCCCGCTCCGGGTAGGCAAACTCTGGTCTTTACAACTTGCCGGGGCTTCTCACAATCTCTGTCGAGAAACTCACCACACATAAATGCCTCCAAACTGTCTAAAAGGTGACAACCAACAAGAGCAATAAGTCTTGACGCTTGCTTGAGGTCGAATCAAGTGCCTAAAGGCTCAACACTAAATACAACACTTGAATTACTTCTAACTCTTTCAAAATAAGAATTTAATGCACTCAATGAGTTGGAGACTTTCTAGAGCTCAAGAATGATCAATGAGATCCAACGGAAGCTCTAGAATGCAGGTGGGGAGTATTTATAACCCCATCAACCAATTATAGATATTGGTTAAAAGTTTCTTAAAAACATCTTGGGAGGCCGGTCATGTCGCCCTAGGGCTGGTATGACCGCTTCTCAGTAGCCAACGGTCGCTACAATGCATTAAATGTACTGTCAATGACCGTTAGTCACTGTGGCCAGTATGACTGGGGTCACTCCAGTCATACCGGGCTTTAAAATTGCCCCCATGGCCAAAATATGTGCTCTCTGAAAAATTGGGGCCGTAATGGCCCTGGTCATACCGCCAGCTGGTATGATCGGGATAGGTCCGATCATACCGACCACCCTAGCACCGAGAGCACTCCCTTTTGTAAAAAAATAGGCCAAGGAGGCTCCGGTCATACCACCGGCCAGTATGACCCGAGGAGGCCTGGTCATAATGACCCCACTACATCCAAATGTGATTTTTCTCTATTTTTGCTTTTAGTCAAATGCAATGCCAAGGAAATTTCAAATGTGTATGAGTTTGAGCCTATAAACATTTTCCCAACTTTGAACGAGTAGTCAAGACTCCTCTTGATTATACGTCGCCTATTCTAGTAATCCGATCTTTTTATCTAAACACCAAGAATGGCAAAAGCTATAAAAGATCCTTAAATTTTTGTACCTTAACTATCTTGTCTCAATGCGTTGATCTTCTTTTTCACCATTTTCATGCTCCCATGATCGCCGAAGTCAGGACCAACCTATTCTCAAAACACTCAATTGAAAATATTAGTCCTTTAATAACAATTGTCATTAATTATCAAAACCAAAATCGAATGAAAGGCCTAGATGCTTTCAACTCCGGGGAGTATGTGGAGTTTGTCGGGCATGCACGGCGTTGCCCTCTAACGTAGTCATTCCTCTAAAACCCTTAATAAATCCTTGATCTATTGGCTGCCTAATTTTCTACTACACATAGGGACTATCTAACGAATGCATGGTGAAGTACATGTGATGTTGAAGGTGTGGGATGAGTACAGTTTGGTGCTATGGATCCCTGGGGTGTGTTAATGGAGACGTAGTCCAAAACTTGACCTCGTACTCCTAGATCCCTTCTACTCTTGATCTTGCTTTCAGTTTAGGGCCTCCTCCTAGCTTGCTCCTAGAGTTCTTTGATTAGAGGCCTCCTGGCTATGCTCTGGTTTCTTGGGTTGGCTTGGAGTGTGGAGGGGAAAAATGGGGGTTGAAAAATGGAGTGTGGAGGGGAAAAATGGTTTCTACCATAAGATATTTGGTTACTATTTGTGCTTGGCTATGGTTACCCGACAACGTTAAGGTGTGCTCGCTGGATGACGATACCCTAATTTAGCAACAAGTACCAATCTAGCCCCGGATGAATCAGGTATCTCAGTGAGCATGATCTATTCACATATGGGCCTGACGGCAATCAATTTAGCTTTTAAATTTTGCTTTTATTTGCATTTCGTTTATATGCATGTTATTGACTAACGACTTTTAGGAAGTTGCGCTAACGATATTTTGAAGTTTTAGGCCTTAGGTTAATTACAACATTTTTAAAGTCTTTCTTTTGTTGTAACCCGACATTCATGTATATTGTAATGTAATAGTTGATATGGTATCTTGGTTAATAAATGAGATGGTGATCATTCCTTGTATTCTATTTGTTGTTATTAAGAGGGTATAATATTTCGATGTACATGGCTTGTATGACATTGTTAATTAAATAAAAATTGTGGTGATTTGTATTACTTGCTGTACTTAAGTGGATTATTAGTTTGCTTAATCGCACTTTTATATTCATTAAACACTTGGGTTGTTTCATCCTACCGCCCTTAAAAAGGATTTCGTTCCCAAAATCCGGCTCACCTAATGGACGACGTGACTTACTCCAAAGTGGGGTTCTTCTAATGAACCTCACAGAATTGGATAGGCCTTACGATAATAAGATTTGGTAGAAAAGAGGATGTTTTGAATTTCTATCCAAGGGTCTCTCTCTGAATTGATATTACAATGATAAGCCCACATTTGTTCATTCAGAGGGGTTTTATTAGTGGTATACATTCAATTTTCTCTCAAGTACAAAATCTTTAGAAATAAATGTATGGATGGCTTCAGAATTACATAGAACTATACTAATGGAAAGAGATATGGGAAGCATACCCGCAACTATGTCGATGGCTCTTTCCACTTGCTTTGCTGAAATATAATTTAGGCGGATAGACCCTGTGGGCGATGCTCTCCTATTCGTCCCTTTGGGGATATGGCACTGGGACTTGCAATTTGTGGCTGGTGCATGAGTTTGTGGCTTCTTAGGAATGTTCTGCTCAGGCTGTCCTATCAGAATTGGGTAGTTGTTCCTCCTATGGCCCTCTTAGCCACAGTGATAGCAAGTGTGGGATTGCTGGGAGGAGTCACATGCATAGTGGGGCCCTCCACACTTAAGCATTTAAGTAGGGGTCTCAGTGGTGGAATATTACGACGGGATTTGGTGTAGCTATCCATGGTTGAGGCAATGGGTTTCAATTTGGCATCGAAGGTCTGAAGGGTCATGGTTGGCTAAGAACATACATCTGAGTATTAAATCTTTCCTTCTTTCTCTTTTCCTCATTCAATTTAGCCTATTCATCTTCTAGAATGATGGCTTGGTTTGCTAAATTTTGAAATTCTAATGTAAAAGTTCATTCCTTTCTTAAACCGGTATATTTTCTTTGTATCGATATCCACTTCCTCAAGGGCATAACAAGATAATTCATTAAACTTATGAAGGTATTCAGTTAACTTCATATTTCCTTGAGTTAAATCCCAGCATTCCCGTTTCTTTATGTCCATTTCTCCCTGAGGTATATGAGCATTACGGAATTGAGTGATGAACTATGTCTAGGAAATAAATTGTTCTCCTATGCATATCTCACGATAATTTGTCCACCAAATTGTGGCTGGACCGGTTAATTGGTATGCGGCATACTGTACCTTCTCTTCCTCAGAACAACCTATAGTATTGAACTTCTTTTCTATCTCTTGAAGCCAATCATCAACTTCAAGTGGCGCAGTAGCTTTGGCAAATTTAGATGGACGTGTTTGAGGAACTCCCCTAAGATGACTCTACCTCTAGTGGAATGTAGGGTTCCTAGAACTAAATTGGTGAGTAGAGACTATGAATTGTTCTGATGTTCGTAGGCTTCCTTCCTAGAACTCTCTAAATATATTATAACTCTCTCTAATTGATTAGGATTTTCTGGGGTTCTAATGTTGCCTCCTGGTGGTGTTGGATGTCTGCTCTCAGGGACGTTGGGAGGGTTTAGATCTTGAGTAGGCGCAGTTGGTCGGTCGTAAGCGATTGGTGAGTCAGATCTTAACTTCAGGATCAGATCTTTTTTGTAATTTGGTTGTCCGACAAAGCTAATGTGTTGTTGCCCAGGTAGCTACCGCATTTTGCCATGTGTGGCAAAGCTAATGTGGCAAGCCGCATGTAGTGCCTTGCGAAAATTTGTGGAAGAAATTATCTATATAACAGGTAAGTCAATATGTTAAGAGGGTTTGACCAAGGTTCAAAAAATCATCGAAACCTCAGAAATCTTGTCTGATATTTCAGATTCTGACCTAGGACGAATCTAAAATCCCGACCAGATAAAAAAATGAAAAAAAATTGTTGAAAACCCGAATTTTTGAGACGTTTTAAAATTTTGGCAAAAACACTATTAGATTTTAAAAAATTGTACAAGCTTAATACTAATCTTAAAAATTTATGGTACTATCATTAATAGTGTAGGATCATAATTTTTTTTTAAATAATTGAACTTCATTTGTTATCTTTAAAAAATCAAAAACTGAATGAACATAATTAGGACAGTAACTTTGTCAGAATTTTATAAATTTTCTCGAATGTGATCATGTTCCAAAATTTTTATGAGAGATTAAGAATTGCCTTACTACAATTCTATAAATTTTTGAAAAAATTTTAAACTTTTTTGTTTGCTCAATGAAATCTGTATAAGCATTGAACTTCATTTGTTATATTTCAAAAATTAAAAAAAAGAACATAAATGGTATAGTACCTTTAAAAGAATTTTTTAAATTCATTAAAGTGTGATCATGATTAAAAATTTTGATGAAATCTTAATAATTTCCTTACACCCTTCTTTAAATATTTCAAAAATTCTAAATATTTTTTATTGCTAAATCAAATCTATGTATTGATCATCAGGCTTTTATCATGATATAGCACTGTCATATTTTTTGAAAATTCTTGAAGCTTTATCATTATATGATAATTTTATAAAAACATTAATGATACAATAGGACCATACACAAATTTTTTTAAAATTTTCTAATGTGGTTTGTACTATTTTTCATTTAGTTGAAGTTTGTGAAAGGCTCTTATTAGAACAGTGGCACTGTCCAAATTTTTAAAAATTTATGAAGCTTGATCATCATTTGAAAATTTTATGGGAATGTTAGTGATGCATCATAACCATGCAAATTTTTTTAAAATTTTATAACATGGTTTGTTATATTTTTTTTATTCTGTTCAAACTTGCTGGTCAGCGTTTTATTAGGACAGTAGCAATATTTGAATTTTAAAAAATTCCTTGGACTTTATAATCATATAAAATTTTTATGAGAATATCATTTATGTATAGGAACCTCCATAAAAAATTTTAAAATTTTTTCTCTTGGTGCAAATTTAACGAAATCTCGGCAAATCTTGCCAAGATTTTGAGAATCCCAGCCAAAATTTTGGTTTTCTTTGAAAAAAAACTAGATTTGAATTTTTATTTTTGTATTTCTTTCAGGATTTGTCTAAAATTCAGCCACCTTTGAAATGTTACCTAAAAACGAGATTTCAAACCTTGGGTAACACATCACAACTGCGGCTACTACGAATCAAACAAAGGCCAGAGAAAATCTAGATTATTTAACTTTAATTTAATAAAGCCTGACAATGTCTAAAAAAGAGCCTGGCCTTAATGAACCAGGCGTTGCCTAGTTTACCAACATCACGCCATCTCTCTAAACTAAAAGTGCTCGGTCAATACAGGAAGAAACGGAAGCCCGAACGCCGAGGCATGCACTAAGCACCGCACGTAGCCTGCAAAGCTCTCATGGCTTCACACCGTCTCTCCGCGCCTTCTCCTATATAAGCCCGATCGACGACACCACCGCGTCCTTCACAAGCCCGGCCGCAGCGCAAGCAGCCCATCGTCATCATCAAACACACGCCCATCGCACCAGATCGAACCCCCCCGCCGCCCCGCGCCGATCGTCCCTCGAAACTACTCGCAATGGTGCGGAGAAGCACCGCCGTGTTGGTGCTAATCCTCGCCGCCCTCGCGGTGCTGGCCGCGTTGGTGGCCGTGTTGAAATGCCTACGGCAGCTACGACGATTGCTACCAGTGCTGCGCTAACGGCAAGGAGGACTCCGCCTGCGCCATATGCAACGAGGCCTGCGGCGTCATTGACAAGGCCGTCGCGGGGCTCGGCGCCGCCGTTCAGCAGAGCGTCGACGCCGCCGGAGCGCCCACAGCGTGAGCGGCGCCCGTCCACCCGTCACCGACCATCTACCATGCATGCATGATTACCCGATCGACAGATAGCTACGGCGTCGTGTTGATTTAGTTTTCATGCATGCAAGCATTGTTCATTGGTTCGTTTAATTGTTGTTGTTAATTGTTTCTGTTCGTGCATTCCATTTGTAATAATAACTTATCTATTAAAGCCGAAGGAATCCGTGAGCCCTTAGCCAGGCCACGTCACTCATTTTCTCGGAAGCGTCGATCCCTTGCGTTGGTGGTGATCCGCCCGTCTGCGCGTGCCTGAATCCGCCGGAATGTTTCGGTTCTTGCACCTCGCTTGTGCTGCTCCTGGAGCGATATCTTGATTCTTCAGGGTTTTTGCCCAATCTTGGAGCGATTTCCCTCAAGAATCCTCTGTTAGCTTGGCTGTGACACGGGAGTAGGGGCCCTTTGATCTCCGATTCCCTGGTGGTTCGATGAGTTCCTTGTTTTCGTTGGGTTTTTTTGCCTGTGTTCGACAAAATGTTTTGATTTTTGCACCTCACCTGTGCTGCTCTTGGAGCGATATCTTGATTCTTCGTATTTCTGCCCAATCTTAGAGCGATTTCTATCAGTTTAATTCAGTTATCATTCTTAGTATGTTTTCTCTTATGGCATTTCTTTTCTGTTAAGGTTAGAAAATCATGGCAATTGATCCTGACATCCAGGCCTGATTGTAATTTTATTTGTTTCCATATCTTGCCAATATTTTGAAGTTAAATAGAAACCGAAAAGTGGTGATGGATTAAGCCACACAAAAATACTACATTGTGTCTCCTGCTTCAGGGCTTCATAGCCTGTAGTTTTTGTCGGATCATCCAATTGTCGGAACAATTGGTATCAGAGCCACTGGTTGACGATGCCGCGCCATCGATCGATGTCGCCCACGCCTCTACGGCGCTCTCAGGGGGAGAGCAGCGGCAGTGGAGGGGGCGGTTTCGGTGGCGGCGGTGGATCGAGCGGAGGCTTGGTGATCCACAGGGTAACGAAGGAGGTCAGCAGCTCTAGCTCCTTCCCGGCGCTGACGCGGACCAATTACTACGATTGGGCCGCGCTCATGCGCGTGATGTTGCAGGCGAGGGGCCTGTGGATCGCGGTGATGCACGGCACGACCGACATTACCGAGGATCGAATGGCATTGGAGATCCTCACCAAGGCCGTCCCGGCGGAGATGATGGGGACGATTGCCAACAAGGCGACGGCCAAGGTGGCATGGGACTCGATCCGGCTGATGAACGTCGGCGTTGAGCGCGTGCGGAGGGTGAAGGCAAGCACGCTCCGTCGGGAATTCGACGCGCTCAAGTTCCGCGACGAGGAGACGGTGGATGACTTCGGGATCCGAATCAATCGCATCGCGAACCAGCTCGCGGTGCTAGGGAACGCCATCTCTAAGGAAGAGGTGGTAAGAAAGTTTCTCCAGGCGCTACCTCACAGGTTTGAGTAGATCGCCTCATCGATCGAGACACTGCTCGACCTCAGCGAGGTCTCTGTGGAGGAACTGATCGGCAGGTTGAAGGCCACGGAGGAGCGCCACAACTTGGGGGGCACCGGCACCATCGCCGGCTTGAATCTGACCGAGGACGAGCTAGTCACACGCCTGTCGTCGCAGCTGCAGCTCACCGGCGGAAAAGGCGGCGGCTCGAGCTCAGGCGGCGCGGAGCGCAGCATGGAGTCATCATCGAGTGGCAAGCGGGGCCGAGGTCGTGGGCGCGGCCGGGATGGTGGCGACGCGGCAGCGGGCGATCAAGTCGCGGTGGCGGGAATGTTGCCAACGATGAATGCTGGTACTGTGGCAAGAAAGGCCACTGGGCCCGTGAGTGCAATAAGAAGAAGCGGGATGCCCAGGCCCATGTGGCCCAAGCCGAAGAAGAAGGTGAGCCCACCTTATTGGTGGCCAAGGCAATGGTCCACACCACCTCTTCTACCCAAACCTCGGCGGCGCCAGATTCGCCCCCAAATTCGCCGGGGATCCACGTCGATGAGAGCAAGGTCTTCGTGCAGCTCGGCGATAGGGAGGAGGGCGACTGCACACGATGGATCCTCGACACGGGCGCCACAAATCACATGACAGGGGTGCGCGCCGCGTTCTCGGAGCTCGACACCAGCACACACGGCTCCATTCGTTTCGGCGACGGCTCGATGGCTGGGATCGAGGGGCGTGGTACGGTGCTTCTCAAGTGCAAGACGGGGGAGCACAGGGCTCTCACGGGCGTCTATCACATCCCGCGGCTCACGGCTAACATCGTGAGCCTCGGGCAGCTTGAAGAAGAAGGCTTCAAGATCTTGCTTGAAGATGGGTTCATCAAGATCTGGGACCAACGGCGCCGGAATCAGCGGCGGGAGCTGATGGCCAAGGTCCCATGGGGGGCGAATCGTCTCTATGTCCTCAAGGTCGACATCGGGAGGCCGGTGTGCTTGGCGGCGCAAGGGGCCAGTACGGCGTGGCGGTGGCACGCGAGATACGGCCACCTCAACTTCCACGGCCTACGTCGACTCGCCCAGGAGGAGATGGTGTGAGGACTGCCGCAGCTCGACCACGTCAACCAGGTTTGTGGCATACCGCCTCACCGGAAGCGAAGCGGTGGCGTTCCCGTTCGAGGCCAAGTATCGTGCGGCGCATAAGCTGGAGCTCGTGCACGGCGACCTCTGTGGCCCCGTGACACCGGCGACACCGAGCAGGAACCGCCTGTTCTTCCTCCTGGTCGATGACTTAAGCCGCTACATGTGGCTCATCTTGCTAGGGACCAGGACGGTCGGTCTTCATCACGGGCATGAGGTCAAGCAAGGAGGAAGCTGAACCCCGCGATGGCAGAGTTCACTACGAAGGCCATGGAAGGGATCCAGAGGCACTTCATCAGGTCGCCACAACAAAACGGCGGGTAGAGAGACAACCCAGACGGTGGGCATGGCCAGGAGCATGATGAAGGCCATGTCCATGCCAGGGTGGTTCTGGGGGGAGGCAATTACCACGGTGTTGGTGATATGCCCTAGAGGCGATCATGTGAGATGATTGTATCATATGTCTATGTTCATGTACTTATCAGATCCATGAATAAATGTCACTCCTTTGTTTATTGAGTATGACTTAATTGTGAAACACATTGGTTATATGATATTATTCTAAAGGATCCCCGGTCACATATCATTATGTGGGACAATAGTGATCGACCAAAGACATGTATTGATTGATGGTAATGTTTCACATACCATAAATATGGAGATATCAAATCAATAATGTGGGCACATGTTAGAGAACATGGGGTTGGATAGACCCGCCCGAGACAATCGATGAGATTGTTATCTTAGAAGTGCCATCGAGTGTAGTCTCGAGTGGTATACCTATACGATCCTTTGACACGAGATTCTTATTGATTCTCGGCATGTGTAATTGTATACTTTGGGGCTATCAAACGCTTCTCCGTAATGAGGAGTTATAAAGGTAGCTTACGAGTATGCCATGAAACATGACGTGAGATATAAGAGATCAAGATGGAATTTGCCCTCCTTGATAACGGAGAGATATCTCGGGCCCCTCGGTGTGGATGGATATGAAAAGTGCATGGCCATGCCAAAGTGATTAAAGTGTTAATCATGAATTATATCCATTACATTGACGAGTGAATGGGTCGAGCTATCACAAGGATGGCACGATCTTGCCTTGAGCTTGACCGGTATCGCGTGGCAAAAGGATTGGTATATGAGTATATCAAGGTTCAGCCGATACGATCATTACATGCATTCGGGGATAACATGTCCCGCTAGGAACCATCAAGTTGTCGATGGTCGGAAAAGAGGTTTCAGGCTATGGCCGTTATGCATGAACCTAACGGGTCACACACTTAACGGGTTGGATCATGTCTGATGGATTGGATCCATTAGTGGGTTTACACGGATTTGGATCCTCTGGCGTCTTAATGGATTTCTACTGTAGAAGATCCATTAGTGAGTCCTAGTGGGCTTCTATCGTAGAAGGCCCGTTAGTGCACTCTATATAAAGGCGTGGGGTGTGCGACCATGAGGTTCTTCCCACCACGAAACCCTAGCCGTCGACCCTACCCCGCCAGAAACCCTAGCCGTCGCAGTGGTGCTAGCATGCCGCGCGACGGCATTCCACCCCGGACGTGTGGATACCGTAGAGGCGCCACAGACCGTCTCGGCGCTGATCGGCGATCGGTTTCACCTCTCCAACTCGCATCGTGCACCCACGGCGAGGAGACATCAAGGACTCAGGCGATCACTTGGCGTGCACTCGGGCGGTTCGGAGACCACTCGGCGAGCACTCGGGTGATCTCGCAAGCACTCGGCCGAGCGATGAGTACGCTCGACTACGTCTGATGCTTGAGCACGCGGGAGGCTTCACCCACTCTACTTCCGCTGCTAACGTGCTCCAAGGGTAATGCTCCATGATCTTTGACTCGCATGTATCCTGGTTGAATGCGTAGAAAATTTTGTTTTCAGCTAGTGTAGCATACGCGTTCTCCTTCATACGGCGGTATTCATCTTGAACCGGTCACCCACCCAGAGCGTAAAAGGGAAGACGCCATTCGAGGTATGGCATGGCTACAAGCCCCCGGTCCACTTTCTTCGCACGTTTGGGTGCGTGGCCCACGTGAAGGCAAGGAGCAGGCGGCTCACCAAACTTGAAGACCGGAGCACGCCGATGGTGTTCGTTGGCTACGAGCCAGGCACCAAGGCATGGCGTTTCTACGAGCCGGTCTCGCGGCGCGTCCACGTGTCGCGGGATGAAGTGTTCGAGGAGGAACGCTCCTGGGACTGGGGCGTCGACAGAGGAGCTGGACCGAACGACGGCAGCGAGCCCTTCCGTGTCGAGTTCGTCTCTATCACCGGAGCACGGCACAGGGACGAGGAGGCAAGGGAGCAAGGGTCAGCACCAGCAACACCTACGCTGCCCACACCGGCTTCTGCATCAGGGGGAGCGGCGATGCCCACGTGCGGGTTTGAGCCCCGCACGCCAGTAGCACCATCGGTTCCGGCGACACCAACGGCAATTGAGTTTGTCACTCCACCCACGGGGGAGCTTGACCTCGACGACGATCACGACGATGCACCGCTCCGATTCAGGACCTTGGAAAATATCCTCGGCCCGGGATCGCCACCTGGCTTGGCTGATCGGGAGCTCATAGAGGAGTCAGCTGGCAATGATCGGGAAGAGCTCGCCACGGATGGGACGGCAAAGGCAAGCAAGGAATGGCGCTTGGCCATGCTAGAGGAGATGGCTTCCATTGAAGAGAACAAGACATGGTCCTTGGTGGAGCTACCGAGAGGGCATCGCGCCATCGATTTGAAGTGGGTTTTCAAGCTGAAGCGGGACGAGCATGGCGAGGTGATCAAGTACAAAGCTCAACTTGTCGCGAAGGGGTATGTGTAGAGACAGGGCATTGACTTTGAGGAGGTGTTCGCCCCTGTCGCGAGGATGGAGTCGGTGCACGTGGTACTGGCCGTGGCGGCACACCGCGGCTGGTCCGTGCACCACATGGATGTCAAATCGGCATTCCTCAACGGTGAGCTTGAAGAGGAAGTCTACGTGGCGCAACCTCCGGGGTTCACAGCAGCTGGGCACGAGGAGAAGGTGCTCAAGCTCCACAAGGCCCTTTACGGTCTGCGCCAAGCCCCGCGCACTCGAACGCAAAAGCGACACTAGTTCTGCACGAGCTTGGCTTCGTCAAGAGCAAGTGCGAGCACAAACTGTACACGAGCAGCAAAGGAGGAAGTAGGCTCATGATCGGAGTCTATGTGGACGATCTACTCATCACGGGGGAGCAGCAGTCGGAGGTCGTGTCCTTCAAGGGAGAAATGAAGAAGTTGTTTCGAATGAGTGATCTGGGTCCTCTGTCCTACTACTTGGGAATAGAGGTGAAGCAGCAAAGGCGTGGCATTGAGCTGCGCCAGAGCGCATACGCAGTGAAGCTTCTAGAGAAGGCGGGAATGAGGAGCTGCAATCCATGTGCAACTCCGATGGAGGTCAGGCTGAAGCTATCCAAAGGAAGCACTTCACCTGCGGTGGACGCGACCATGTACCGCAGTCTGATTGGAAGCTTGCGGTACCTGCTACACACTCGGCCAGAGCTCTCGTTCAGTGTTGGATACTTGAGCAGATTTATGGAAGGGCCAAAGCAGGAGCATATGGGGGCCATGAAGCACCTGCTGCGTTAAATCCGCGAGGACGGTCGACTACGGGTCAGTCAGACGAAAAATGAAGGGACAAGTTTATTCTCCAAGGATTCAAAGAATGGCGACATGGCGGGGACGCCGACGATCGGAAGAGCACGACGGGTGTTGTTTTCCTCGGCACAAGCCCGATCTCGTGGCTCTCGCGGCAGCGAGTGGTGGCGCCATCATCATCGGGCGAGTTCATCGCGGCGCAGCGAATGCATGCCAGCCACGGCTTGTGCGATCGCCGAGGACATCACCGGAGCCAAGACATCGCCGCCACAGATCAAGATGGATAACATGTCGGCGATCGCTTTGTGCAAGAATCTGGTGCTCCACGACAGGAGCAAGCATATCGACACCAAGTTTCACTTCATTCGTGAATGTGTCGATCGGGGAGACATCAGTCTGGAGTTTGAGGGGACTCAAGGGCAGCTCGAGGACATTCTGACGAAGCCGCTTGGGAGGCTTCGTTTTCAAGAGCTTCGGGAGAAGATCGGAGTCATCAAGCTAAGCTGATCATGCACTGAATTAGGGGGAGATTGTCAGTTTAATTCAGTTATCATTCTTAGTATGTTTTCTCTTATGGCATTTCTTTTCTGTTAAGGTTAGAAAATCACGGCAATTGATCCTGACATCAAGGTCTGATTGTAATTTTATTTGTTTCCATATCTTGCCAATATTTTGAAGTTAAATAGAAACCAAAAAGTGGTGATGGATTAAGCCACACAAAAATACTGCATTGTGTCTCCTGCTTCAGGGCTTCATATCCTGTAGTTTTTGTCGGATCATCCAATTGTCGGAACAATTTCCCACGGAAACCCGCCCTCTGTTAGCTCGGCAAAAGTCCATTTCTTGTACGAGCGGACTGCTATTCTTCTCCAATCTCGAAATGTTTGGTGAGTCCCAAATGGGGCTACAGCGATTCAAGAAGGAGCTGTTAACTACGACAACGTCGATGGGATTCGGACCATCCGCCCGTGGGGCACAGGCCGTGAGGCAAGAATAAAAATTCCCTGGCCTTCTTACGTTTCTAACATTTACGTAGCATAACCTGTTATATGGTAGGGGATTTTCCGAGTGATCACTTTCTCATGGTGGGGTGATTGTTGCTTGCAGTGGATTGACAGGGAAGGGAAGATGCTTCTAATGGTCGCGAGCATGTGGCCTGATCTGTAGAAATGATGTGGATAGAGTGCTAATTGAATTGGCCACAACTATCCATGCTTACCGTCTGGTCTGGTGTGTTTTTCCCCCTCATGTATCCTCCTCCTTCTAGTTTTAGTTGACTTCGGAATACCACTGATATATTCCTATGATGCATAAAAGGGGACTTGCTATTTTGCACTACCGGAGTAGTTAGGAAGTCGTTGTTTTTAATGGCTGCGAGCATGCAGCCCGACAGATCTGCAGAATGTGGCCGAAGTGCTGATTGAATTGGGCACAAATGTGCATGCTTAATTACTGGCCTGCTATGATTCTTTTTTCTCATGTATCCTTACAGTCTGAGTTGATCTCAGATTATCACTTTTATTCCTAGAATACATAGAACGGGATTTACCATTTTGCACTGCTGAAGTGGATAGGAAGTTGTTATTTTAAGTTGAGCTCAATTTGTTGGGCTGTTTTGTGTAAAGGTGAGTTAATTTGAAAACAGCAGGGGATGTAAAACTGAGCATACATTGCAACAGAAAGCGGCACCTTGGAAGTTGTAAGTTGGGTACGACTGAAACCGCTCGATCAAATAGACAAATAGGGTAGATTCTGGATGACTAAGAAAATATTTGCTTCGGGATACAGTTAGATAGACTTTAGTATTTTCTATTATGCAAAACTGAATTAGGTGGCCTGTAACATCACAGTATTGGCGCGGCACACATTGTGTTTATTTTTCTTGAAAGAAATGTATTATTGTTTTATGTGAATATGATCCTTACGAGTTGCTAGTAGAGTGATATATGGTCCTTAGGATCATCCCTGAATGCATGCTTCATGCAGTTACAATTTTGTTAGCACATTTGTGATGCCTGCCTTCTTTTATTTGTGTGATCACATGCTAGGACCACATTGCACCATGCTGCTAAGAAAGGGCTTGGGCAAACTGTCCATTGACTTCTATCGCATGGAGGTATGTGATAGATCATATAGGGCACTATGCTTCCTTCTTTTTTACCTCATTTCTTAATTTGGGTGTGTGGCCTGATGTGGTTATCCTTACACAAATGTGCTCGCAGCTGCCGATCTTATCCTGTGGAAGAACAAGCAGATCTCACTACAGGAAACGAGAATAGTGTCATCGGCCGAAATATTTGTATCGTCGGTAATAGGGCCGACGACAAAAAATTTCACTCTGTCGACGACTTCAATGTAACCCAACGACATATATAAACCCAGCAAGACTGTGTCGGCGGCAAATATTCATCGCCGATATAGAACACGATGACGTATCGGCGTGGGATGAAATTTGAATTCCAGATCCCGCCAACACGAGCTGTGTCGGCGGCTAAATCAAAACTGCCGACACAGGCACTCCACCCCAAACAGAGAGTTCAACGTGCTCCCACATGTCTAACGGGAAAACATCGCCGCCATGTGGGACCAACCAGGATGCTCAGGCCCACCAGTGGCACGAAGACTCTTTGTCGTCGGGAGAGAAACGACCGCCGATAAAAAGTATCCTATGTCGGTGGCATTCATGGTGCCGACGACACAAATGGACTTTTGTCGACGGTTTTATTTTAGCCGATGACAATAGTAATTCCAGATTAATTTAGAAAATTCTATTTGAAAATGTTTGTGTTGTTTTTAAAATTAAGAAAAATCAAATAGAACTTTTAGAATGGTTGTTAGGCAACATACATCTATATGACATGTAATTTTTTATTATTTAATTAATTGGTATGTGACTATTGTGTGCATGTCTCTCAGATGTTACCTCGAGTTTGAGTAGAACCTTGTGACGATCCAACGCTGGGCGATTGAATAGCGAGGAATGACACGGAATAGGTCAGTGCATGTTGTAAAACCTTAAAGTGACTCTAGAAATGTCTCGTTCGACCAGTCATAAGCTACAAAAGTATCGAAGAACGTCACGATGGTGGTGACTCACATACTCTCCTTGAGTTTTCGATAGAACTTGTTGTGACAATGAAATGCCGGACGAAAGAAGAGTGTGCAATCAGCTGGAATAGGTTGTGCATGTTCTAAAAACCTTAAACTGGTCCTAAAAATGTCTTGGTGGTCGTTTTGCAGGCTACGGAATGGGACCCAATGTCGGTGGTATTGACATGGCCGCCGACACAAGTGTGAGCTGTTTCGTCGGTTCTCTATCAACCGCCGACACTGTCTTGTCTGTCTGACTGTGGGCCCGTGCATGCTTTCGTCGGTTCTCTATCAACTGCCGACAATGTCTTGGTTCTCTGACAGTGGGCCCATGCGTGCTGTGTGCCTAGGGTTATCTGACCCAATATCTGTGTCCGCGGCCCTGTATTAGCCGCCGACACTGACTTGGTTCTCTGACAGTGGGCCCGTGCGTGCTGTATCGACAGTCATTATTTTACAACCTTTGTCGTTGACTCTAGACAAAGCCGACGACAAAAACTATCCCCAGGCGGGGTCTGTGTCGTCAGCCCCGAGGAAACCGACGACACAGATGTGGCATCTGTATCGACACTGACTTGGTTCTCTGACAGCGGGCCCATGCGTGCTGTGTGCGTGGTTACCCAATATCTGTGTCGGCGGCCTAAGTGCGGCCGACGACACAGGTCTGCCGTTATCAACCCGTGCGCTAAGTCGATGGACTCTCCTGCTGCTCGTATAACAAATCGCCATGATCCGCTCCTCCGGTTTTTGGCGACCGATGCCCCAACCGACCTCCTCACACTCCTCGCCCACCACCGCCCAATGACCTCCTCCGCGCCTCCTCGCCGGCCGGTCTTCTCCACGCGTCGTCGCTGGCCCGCCTCCACCGGCCCGACGCCGCCTCCCTCGTCTCCGAGACCTCTTCCACTCGTCGTCGCCGCCGCCTCCACCGTCCCGACCACCGCCTCCACCCGCCCCGCCGCCTCCCGTCTGGTGACCTCCTCCCGCCTCCCGTCGGCCGACCTCCTCCGCTTATGAGCGCCCCCCGAGCTCGTCAAGACTTACTGTCGAAAAAAAGCAAAGCGGCGCTAGGTTCTCGTGCTGTCTAGCCGCACCTAGGGCTTCCGTTCGGGTATGGCGCCATGAACCTCTCTCTACTTCGTTGTCTCTGGCTAGAGATGCTACTTTTTCTTGTATTTTGCTGGATTCCATCTAAGAATGAGGTAACAGAGTGGGAGTGTAGAAAATTTGAGACCTTATTCCTAGAGCAGCTTAGTTCTCCTAGATGATAGTAGAATCACCGGTTCTTGAAACCCTCCTTGCTTGTGCTCACGATAGATTTATTTTGGTTTGGGTCCTATCTCTAGCCGAGAGTAATACGTTTTTAGCAATTCCAAAGTGCAGCTTGTAATACTCGAAAATCGAAATCACTTGTGCTAAAACTCGAATTTGTGCAATCTGTTATTACACAAGGTTTTGTTCTCCCCATTCCTATGTATCATCAATTTCAAGTGAAATAGTTTTGTTCATATAAAACATCAAGGAAAAGGAATAGCTCCGTGCTTCTTAAAGAAATAAAAAGAAGGAGAAATTCCTTGGTCCAGATCTTCTGACTTTAACGTCTTTGCGTGCTTCAGCTTCCCAATAGTAATCTTTGCAACATGCAACCATTATCACATCTGCGCGCATGATTGATGATGCCGGTTCATTATATACAGGGCGTAAACCATTCTAGCCAACCCCGGGTGAACCTATCAAATGGACTCATTTGAACGCCATCTCTAGGCCAACAACTCCAACCTGGTGATCTGTCTTCCAGTGCTTGTACTCCACCACTTCATGTCTCCAGGCTAACACATGATTGATTTGTCATGTCAAATCTCCTTCCCCTCTGTCATATCCAGCTAGATTGCTCGATCTCATGGAAGACGACTACGATTCTCACCCAGACGTGGAGGTATTCCAAGAACAAGAGTTACCAGGAGAGCTGCACGTCGATATTGGTGATGGGCTAGATAATATTTTGGGATCGGTATACCCATCTCATGTAGAAGGAGAAGAAGAGGAGGAAAGGGAAGAGGCAGAGGAAGAGGAAGAGGAAGAGGCAGAGGAAGAGGAAGAGGAAGAGGAAGCCGAAGATTTTTAGGCTATTTAATTTTATAGGTTTAATTTTATATACTTTGTGTCATTTAATTTTATATACGTTTATATTTTATTCGTTTCAATTAATATCAATGTACTTTATGTCATTTAATTTAATTTGTGCAGGATGGCTGGAGGTACGAAGAAGTTGGGCAAAAAATTGAAGAAGGTCTTCGGGAAGGGGGGCATGAGGAGTGTAGGCGAGGGCAGCTCACCCCAGTACGACGCTTCCGAGGAGGAGGAGGAGGTGGTGGCTACCACCGACTCCCAGGAGGTGGAGGAGCACCACACGACCACCGACGCGCTTGAGGAGGGGGATGAGGACGGGGATGAGGACGAGGACTGGGATCCATGGGAGTCAACTGCACCGAGTCGGGGGTGCCTCAAGCTCATGCAGCCCAAGAAAAGTCGAGGCGGAATAAATTGCCAAAAGCCCCCAGATCCAAATTGACAGATAGAGATAGTTGTTTCTAGCGGGCAAAGGTATGTGCTACAAATTTTCGATGTCTTTTATTGCTAACCACAAACTTGTTAACCACTTGTTATTAATTCTTCATGCGGGGCTTGGTTTGCCTCAACAAGGGTAAGCAGAGCCGGGCCACTTGCTAGGGGTGATCTGAGGCGGCTCTACCCCAAGCGAGTGGGCGAGGTGATGCTCGACGCCCGGTGACTAGGTGGAGCGACTACTCGCTCGTGGAGGATGACCAGGAGGCAGCATCGCGATCATTGCATAGCCGAGTTCTGGGTAAGTTGTCATTTCTATTGATGTTTTCGTGTTTATAGCTTCACGTGTTTGTTTCATTTCAAGCGAGGTATAAGCTTGGCCCTGACGCATCCCAGGATGACTATCATGCTTGTCGCCATGTGCTCGACACAATGGCGGCAAAGACGGTCAGGGACGCCATCAGGTTATCCCGCCGGGACGCGGTGATGAAGCACTACAGGAGCACGGGGATGAAGATCTCGAGGGCACATGCCTTGCAGCAGTACCTCGAGGCGAAGGAGTACCGGCCTTGGTGTCCGGACTGGATGGACAAGTGTCCACAGCTTGGAGGAGCTCTGCAAGATGTGGGCATCGAAGGAGTGGATCGAGAGGTCCAAGAGGAACAGGGGGAATCGAGAAGCCAACCTCGAGATCTATGTGACCTACCTAGGTGGACGAGGCATGGGTCACGTCGCGCGCGATATCGTAAGTATACTAAGTACAACTCTAGTATTCTTGTCAATTCAGTTTTTCATTTCACATTTGAAATTGAACTGCAGGAGTTTCAGACGGGACTTGAGCCCGATGAGTTCACCGTGTGGATGCTTGAGCACACGCCTGTGTCCGCCTTTGACGACGCAAACCACCGATGCCCCGGCCGCCCAGAGAAGATTGTAAGTGATCTGTCTCTTTTCACTACTCTCTGCCTACTTCAAGCGTGGCTGAGCTAATCCACTTCATATCTTATTTGTTTCGCAGATACATCAAGGCAGCCATGAAGGAGAAGCACGCGGTCGATCAGTGACCCCTTGACCATGCTTGGTTGACCCTTTGGTCATATACGACTAGTTCGGTGGGAGGAGTCACAGCAGGCTCGGCTTCATAGACTCGGTGGTGGCGCCCGGCTTCGTCTGAGGGCCAAGTCGAGAACGCCGACAATGACCGCCTCTTCCACCAAAGGCACAGCTGGAAGCCCAGCGAAGATGATCGCAGAGTTGCAGCAGCAGAGGCAGGCGGAGCGAGAGGAGGATAGGAGGTGGTACGAGGCCCTCCAGAGTCAGAACCTCTGGATGATCAACTATATATAGGTAATTAAGATTGTATACGTAGCTACGTTGTATTTACATGTTTCAGATGCTAACATATCATATCCACAGTCGTTGCAGGGGGCGGGACCCTCCGGCCAGCCGCAGATGTCACCTCCACCGCCGTTCTTCACGCAGACGCTAACGCCGGGGGTAATGCATTTTGTTTCAGTTTTCGCTAACTATTCATACAAGTACACAAATGCACACAAGTTTTGAAAATTGTGGTTTCCTCTAATCTTGTAGGTGTCCACCTCACCATACCGCTTCCTCTGCGGCGAATGCTCCGCAGGAGGTGATTCGATGGCACAAGATCGCCACGATCAATTCATCGACGGGGTGTTTGCTGATCCTTTTGCTGGTTCACAGACTTAGTTATTTCTTTTGCTGGTTCATAGACTTGTTGATTGCGAATGTGATGTACTCTTTTGGTTTGTGAGCTGAATTTGTGAATTATTGATGCATTTTGCTATATATGCGTTTGTGATCAATTGTGAATTGTATCGGTGAATGCGAATGTGGTCATGTGTGTCGGTGAATTGCTATATATGCATTTTGCATTTTGCTATATATGCTAGCAAACATGGCATCAAACCCATACACACAAATTGAAAATGCACTCTTTTGGTAGCAGCATGAAATATTCATAAGGATATACTTCAATGAAATACCCCAGTTCATTACTAATGAAGTCTTTGACTCCTGCCTTCCTTCTTGATTTGACCTCCTATTTTGCTCAATAAGCTATTTGTGTACTTGGTTGAGTCTTCGACTCACGCTTGTTTGTCTATTGTTTGTAGGTACCTTGAAGCCGACATGAAGGGATGGGAGTAGTAGCACGCACACATGTTGCATCACCACAGTTTCAGATTTACTTATCGCTTCTAATTGTAATAAGCTCTTGTCATGTAATTTATTAATGTGGTAGTTGTTGTGCTTGGTTGGCTATCCTAATTTGCTTTATGTTGTTATCATATCAACTATTGTCTTTTGTCTGCTGAGTGGATGTCCTAGTTTTAGGAGAAGTGTTGCCGAAATTTTTTACTCTTTAAGTGCATTACAATCTTTTAATAAATGGAAATTGCTTTAGGTTGAGTGAAATATGGTGTTTTAGTTTGTAATGAACTGGGGTACTAATATTACTTCTAAAATATGAAATATTACTTCTATATCGATAATTCAAGATTCATGCTCCAATAAGATATATTTGTTTTAATCGCCTATTGTCCTTTTACTATTCAAAGTTATTGTTGCGGTGATGAGGTTGTGGGCAGATTGACAGAGAGGAACTGGCAAAAATTTTGTCTCTAAAACCAGATCCTGAGGATGAAGAGGCACAGGTAGAGTATTTACTAGTAGCTATCATCTCTCCTTTTGTTAGTGAAAATGTATCAGCCTTTCCCCCATTAATTTTGCCCCCATTAATAATCACCTTCCGAGCTCTCGAGGAATGGTGTTGGATTTTAAATCTATTCGAGTTTGCAATGTGGCCATTTTACTTGAATCTTGAGGTGGCTTCGTGTCTTGCTTTGCATTTGGAAAATTGATTCTGAATTGAGAATTTTACTTTACAAAGATAGATGATTGTGCATTCTTGAGGAACTTGGACATTCCTCCGTTAGTGATTTACTGGAGGCCTCAACATGGAGTCAAGAGCAACACGATATGCGTTGAACTCAAATCTCATCTGCACTCACTAATGTACATGCACATCTCGCTTGCTACTCTTTGAGACATAGATGATTGTCATGTTTTGGCATAAGACCAATAAGTGACCGAAAGAATCTCACATTCATATTATTCGAGACATTCCGACAATGTTAATACTGAATACTAAGTGTTGTTGAGGTGGTAGTGTTCATGTTTAAGCTTCAAACATCGATGAAACAGACTTTTGCTTAATACATCGTATTCATGCTCATTGACCTTCCATTACATATGGTTAATTAATTGTTTAGTTGGCCGCTCTTCCTATAATTATGTTCAAGAATGCCTTTGCCACCTTCACTAACCATACCGCAACTTTGCCTGTGGAACACCGTTGCCTCCAAATGTGAATGTTTTCAAACGCAGTAGTAGCGCTTTTAGTTTTAGAAGGAAGTAACGATGTTTGTTTGTGTCGGTTCTTGAAGGTTGGTAAATTGTGGTTTCCTCTAATCTTGCAGTGTCGCCTCACCGCTTTGCTCCTCTGACGAATGCTCCGCAGGAGGTGATTCCAGTGGCACAAGATCGGCCACAGATCAATTCGTCGACGACGTGTTTATGATCCTTTTGCCAGTTCGCAAACTTAATTAGTTATTTGTTTTGTTGGTAGAATAGTATGTCATGTTCTACATAGACATGTTGATTGTGAATGTGATATACTCTTTTGGTTTGTGAGCTGAATTTGGGACTTATTGATGCATTTTGCTATCTGTGTCGATGGTGATCATTTGTGAATTGTATCGGTGAATGCGAATATGGTGATGTGTGTGAAATTATATATTGTGATCGTTCTGGGCAATTGAGAATATAAAACTTCTGGGAATGGGGTTTTTTTGCAGGTTAAAATTGGATTTTTTTTAAAATTTCCAGTATTTTTTTTATTTTTACAACCTTTGTCGTCGGCTATAGACAAAGCCGACGACAAAAATAGCCCCAGGCTGGTTCTGGATCCAATCCCAGTAGGGGTCTGTGTCGTCAGCCCCGAGATAGCCGACGACACAGATGTGGCATCTTTATCGGTAGCAATCATACATCCGTCGATATAGATATGGCATATTTGTTGGCGGCCTCAATGAAGCCGCCGACACAGATGTGGCATCTTTGTCGGCGGCCGCAATGACACCGACGACACGGATGTGGCATCTGTATAGGCAGCCCTTTTTTAGCCGACGACACAGATGCGGCATCTGTATCGGCAGCCCTTTTTGAGTCGACGATAAAAGTCTAGGTGTCGGGCCTGCCCAGGATGGCATTTTTGTCGTCGAGTTTTATGCTCGCCATCGACATAGGTTAGTTGTGTCGTCGACTCTGTATCGTGGGACTTGTGTCGTCGGCAGGCCGACGACCAAGCTCTGTGTCGGCGGTTTTGGGATCTGTGTCGTCGGTAAAAGCCGAGGACAGTGAGCAAGATCCCTGTAGTGTCTCCAGCGGGGTGCTCGCCGGCACCATGGCCATCGGCTCTGTTCGAGGACGTGGAGTACTACCATCGATCTCCTCACCTCGGCGTGCTGGTGCCTCATCCTCTCACTAGCCGTCCTCTTCCTCTAGTCCAATGACTCCACTTTCATCGACAGGTAAGCTTCTATAGTCCTTCACTTTCAGATGAAATTGATCGATCGAGTTCATTGTAGGCTTGTGACTGTTGGTTTTGTGGCTGGAGTCAACTTTTCCCTTATTGGTTGCTTCAATTTGCTGTGTGTTTACCATGTGGTGATAATTCATGGTATTGATGCTTTTCTAGGTCTCCCCCAAACATTCCTGAGGTGAAAATTCCAGAGGACGTGACTGTAAACATTGTACTCTCACTAAGATATGGGATCAACAGGGGCTTCACTACCTTGAGGGAGATTGGACATGGCCGTGATCTGAAGAAATTCTTAATTGTATGTTGCCTGTCTCTTCAGCCTAGTTGTACCTAATACTATTCATTTTCTTGATTGTCTGCTGACTAACATGCATGCTATTTTTCTTTGTATTCTAAGGTGATCGCAGGTCTATGGGTTTTTATTTGCGACTCCCAGAAATAGAGTACACAAAGCGGGTCACATCGAGCCCTGCTGAATTTTCTCCTCTCTAATTTCTAATCTTTTGTTCCTCCTAGACTATTTGCATTTCCTATGTTGTTTAATTAGAGTCTAGACCATGTGTGTGCTTGTGTGTCATAGGGCAGTAATGGTGTTCGCCACTCTTAACACCTACTGCTTCACATTTGCCACTCATCTTTGTACCATTTTTTACAAATAAGTGCCTGCTCCTCTGCCCAGCTATAACTTTTGTTGTCCAAATGTTAATGCCCATTCTATCAGCGATGTGGTTTAGTGATTAGTTGGGTGGCAGTACAATTTTTATATTGCGGACTATGAATGTGTTTGTACTTCATTGTAGAAATGACTCTATGGTAATTGACACGGGCCTTGCTGCTAATTGGGTGAAGATAGACGTTTGTAGATTTGTGAGTATCGCATTTTATGAGTTGACAAAGTTTATTGTTTCGTTATCTTTGATATGCCTTCTTTTCTTATTTTGCTATTGTGTTCTCGGTTCCAATAGTTCATGACGAAATATCTATAGCTTATCAAACTGAGCTAGCTAACCACTTGGTCTATTCAGATGTGTAAATCTCATTTAGGTCAGTGAGCTATCATTATAGTTTTAGCATGTGTGAACCAAATATCAATGAAATTATTTCATCTAATTTAGCATTTTGTAAAAGAAAATTTCTATTTCCGCACATAAAAGTTGGTTTCAGCTTGATGCGTTGTTTATAGTTTATCTGCTTATGTGTTTTTCTCTTTACTGTTTGGTATGCATAGTTAATCACTGTGCCTATTCTTTATTTTCCAGCTCCTAGGTTTCATGGGCGAATTTTACTTAACCAATTTAAGCTGGTTTATACATATTCTCAATGATATGTCAGGTCGACTACTATAGCATGCACATATCTTGCTTGCTTCATTATTGTTTATATATGCATATTCATATATATCAAAATGCTTGCATTAAATGTATTTTAGCATATGAACAATCTCTCAAAATTCATCTGGTGCAGCGTAGCGCACAACTCTACCTAGTTCATGTGACAAGTGAAATTAAGTCCCTGACGTCTTTGTTGATTTTTCTTGGATTATCAAATTGATACTTCCTTACTTGCTAACACCACTTTGGATTTTTTTTATGTGTGTACAAATCAAGATCAAATAACATGGTGGTGCTATTTTGAGCAAGAAAAAACAAATCAAGCATGTGATCGAGGAGAAGCTAACGGATGAAGAAGGCCAGGAGAGGATGGTTGGAACCCTAAAGCATGAGAGGTATATTATACTGACAATGCATAAATCATATAGAGATAATACATACACTAGCTATGGATGCATAGACCAGCCAAGCAGGGGCGGAACTAGGAAATTTGCAATGGGTGTGCACATTTGACACCAAATAGTTGACATACACAGTTTTATAGCATAAATTCACCACATAGATTCCAAATTTACCAATAATACAGTACATATAGTTGAAGTAAGGTCTTACATGATCTAGAGATTACAGAATATGTAATAAAAATTAGAATTGTACTTTACGCGTTTTCATGGCTTGAAAACGCTTGATTACATCGTCTTCACTAACCTTCAAGAAAACATCTCGCTCAATAAATGTGACTAAACAATCATTTAAGAATTGATTGCCCATACTATTTCTTAACTTGTTCTTCACAACATTCAAAAAGGGCGATGAATGTTTCTTTCACACAGGGCAATGAACCTAAAACACATTATCTATACAAATGTCAGGCTATTCATACACATTATCCATACAATGTTTTTGCTCTTGCAGAAGATGGACGGAGGGAGTAATACCAGTCGGCAGTTACTGGTCCCGATCGGCGTCTCAGCGCCCCTCACTCGATCACTCCTCAAGTCCTCAGTCTTCAGCATCCCAGCGCCCAGAGCCCCTGACGTCTCCTCCTCGGGCTCCTTCGGTCCGGCGTCAACATGGCCCTCAACAGCCTCGCGGCTCGTCGCTCATGCCGGCCAATCGGCCACTGCCCCGCCTCCCACGCCCGAGCGTCGCCTCCTCCGGCGGCGGCCGCGCGGTCGTGCCTCCGCACCCAAAGTCGCCTCCCGCCATCGCCGCCACCGCATCTGCCCGCCCACCGAGTCTGGATGGCGGATCCCGCCTCGGCGTGGCGGTGCCTCTGCGACCTGCGTCCGCTGGCCGCCTGCGCCTGCGGTCTCGCCACCGTCGCGGTGCCGCCTCCCGCCGGCCTCGCCTCCCACCGTTCGTCACCCCTCGCCCGTAGCCCGCGTCGCCTGCTTCGTAACTTCGATTGGGTATGGGGATTTAGGGTTAAGATCGATGTCTGTCTCGGTGAATGTCTGAATGAGGAAATGGGGAATAGCTGCTGGCTCGATGAATGAGAAACAAAGAAATGGGCTCTGAGTGCTGTTTTAGGAATACTGTCTTGGGCGTTAAAATTTTTTGGGGTGCCGTGCATACCCGCACCCCATCGCTCAAACCTATGACCAAGGAAGCCATAACATGGGCCAACCAAAGGCATGGCCACATAGGCTAAGGTCATATAAGTTACATGGATGGAGGATATGTGGGCTTGCACATGATTAAGGAAGAGAAAAGGAGAGCCCTAGTCATTGGAGAGAAGCAAAAAAATTGTTCAACTCGGTTTGAAAAGAAAGAAAAAAAATTAACTCGGATTGACATCACATGCCAAATTAAAAATCTATAACTCTCACGTTCGATCTTGGATTTTGTCGCTCTTGGACTTTACTAAAAGCTAGAAGATACCTTCATATCTCTCCATAGCGAGAAGTTTCAATTTTGCTTCCCTATATTTTTAATCTGACCAACAAGTTTCAGCTTACTAGTTAATCGAATTTAAGTTTTAAAGTTGTAATATCTTTTTATTTCTTAGAGTCTAAGTTGTATACGTTTTGGAAATGAATTTGAGTCACTTACTAGTTAGTCAAATTTAAGTTTTAAAGTTGTAATATCTTTTTATTTCTTAGAGTCCAAGTTGTATAGGTTTTGGAAATGAATTTGAGTCAATGTAGATCTGTTTTGGCCATGCATTGTGCACCAATATAAGGCCTAGGAGCATACCCCATTGTAGATCAAATTATTCATGAGAAATAAGAAAATACCATGATTGGTTTATGGCACCATTGAGCGCATATGTACAGAGTTTTCCATCTAAGATTTGCTATTATGGTGCACAAAAAGGACATATTGTCCTTAGGATTACACTATTGAATCTACACGGTTCTACTTCTTCAATTCGTAACAATCTTGTTCATGGTTTGAGAAGGCCTCACCGATTGCTTCTTATAAGTGTGGCTGGTTTAGTGTTGATCGGCTAGTTATTCCCTTTCACTTGGCACAAGAAGAAGAGGAAGGAGGGCTGTAGCTAGGGATTCAATTTTACCATCGAGGACATAGTTTGTCATTGTGCTGTGCGCATTGAAGGGAAAAGGAGAAGAAAGTACTACTGAAATTAAGATATTGTGAAGATCAGGTCACCCCTATGTGCCAACCCCTTAGTTGGCCCATATCATCATGGTATCAGAGCGTAGTTGATCACGGTACTCGCTCTTTATTTTTGCTGATTTTAAGGTTACTACAATCATGTCAGGTCCAAGCCGATGTGGTTCCAATGGAGATGAACGTGGAGAGTTGGATACTCCTCAATGCGATGATTTGATGTTGCTGAGGGTACGCACTCAATTTAATGTCGTCAATGGATTTTTTTTATGGTCGGGAGCATGATCTTTGTGATGAGTATGATCGTTGTTTCAAGAACTTGATGGTACATTCTAATGACATGGCTACCAACTTTGGTACCATGTATGCCACTCTACATCACTTGGAGGGCTGACTACCGCCCCTGAGAGGCGATGGTGTGTGTGGGCAGTAAGCACATATCATGGGATGGCATGCTAACCCACGTGACAATGACTAGTACTTACCATACCAAAGTTCAAATGGCATACTGATCCGGAGGTATATTTGGAGTTGGAGTGCGTGCCAATCAAATTTTTAACAACCATCACTATCTCGAAGACAAGAAGGTGCATCTTGCTTCAATTGAGTTCACTGAATATGCTATCATTTAGTGGGATAAATTGAACTATATAGGTTATTATCCACAAGATTGGTATGGCATGAAGTGTATGATGAGAACACGCATTATACCAGAGTACTGCACAACAACGCTAACACCAAGTTGAGGAGGCTCATTCAATGTTTTAAAACTGTGGATGAGTACTATCAATAGATGCAAATTCTTATGTTTCATGCAGGTGTTCGTGAGTCCGCTGATGCTACCATAACAAGGTTCTTTGAAGGGCTTAACAACGATGTCCAAATCATGTTGATTTGATGCAATATAACACAGTACAAGAGCTTCTTCACCAAGCGGAGCATGCTGAAATATAGGTGAATGACATAAAGTTTAAGCAAGGTGGTTGAACCATTTCGTCCTCATGGAGGCATCCAACTTATGACGATGAAATCGGTCCAAGTTCTAAACTATTTGCATCCACTAAGCTGGTTGGAACTCTATTCAAGGAAGCATAAAGATTACAAGTGTAGCAAGCAAGGAGGCTTCAAAGGTAGATTTTAGTGCATTCTCTACCGTTAGAAGACGTGACATTGAGTGCTTCAAGTGTAAGGGTAAGGGTCATATCATGAGAGATTGTCCTAACTTGAGGAAAGTCTTTCTCGCTCAAATGGTGCATATGTCTCCAAAAGTGAAGATAAATAACAGGATACGAAATCAGATTCTGAAGTTGATGAGCTCACCTATGAGACGGAAACTACTCTTTATGTGTGATGCTAATTTAGATGGTCCTAGTTGGATGGCTCACAAGGTGAAAGTTGGCAATACTATAATTGCTGAAAAGGGGCAACAACATAATGTGTTCTAAACAGAGTATACGATCAAAGGCAAAAAGTGCAAACTTATGATTGATAGTGGAAACTACAACAATGTGATCAGCAAGAATATGGTTGATGCTCTCAAATTAAGCACATGACAACATCCTAAGCCATACTATATGTAGTGGCTTCACAATGTTAGTAATCTTAAGGTTGTGCACCACCTTCTAAATAGCTAGCATAGCTGTGCTATATCTTTTTTGGACCCAAACACGAAGCTATAGGCCAATGTTCTGCTATCTGACGTAACTTGTAGCTAGCGATAGCTCCGCTATCCTTCATAGAAACCCATAGGCTAAAACATTGCACCCATTTTGAAATTTAATATTACTAAAAGGAACAAATACATTTTCTTATAAGCTTGAACTATGAGAAAAACCTAGTAAAAGACCACTTCTCACCCTTTTTCAATAATTCAAGAATCATATTTCCTAGTAATTAAGTACTTGTCATAAGAACATTATGACAAAGATATCATTTATAGTCTTTTGGATGTGTATTAGTATGTTGTTGATTCTGAACTTGACTCGTATTCTTATTATAAAAATATTAGTACCTTCTAAAGTACCATGTTTTTATTATTTATTTGGAGGTGATTTATATTATATACATATTTATTTATTAAAAATACGACGAATGATAGCTTTCACGATAGCTAGCGATAGCTGTTGACCTGCCATGAAAATGGTGATTTAAAAACTTGGCTGTGCATAAAGTTCATGTGCCCTTTGTTGTTGATGGTTATGTCAACAAAGTGAAATGTGACACCGTGCCTATACATATTTGTCATCTACTATTGGGGCATTTATGGCAAATTGATAGAAATGTGACACATAAAAAAAAGGGTAACAGATTTACATTCATACATAAGGGTGTGTTCTATTCACTTTTGTTAAAGAAAGATGAGGAGATTACTTTTGAATTTGTGGTGAAGCATAGAAGTCTTGAAGAATACATTGAAACTTAGGACGGTTTCGCTTGAAAGGGGAGGGGATGATACAACCCCACTTGCTAACACCACTTTGGATTTTTTTGGGTGCAAATCAAGATAAAAGAACAGGTTATGCTATTATGAGCAAGAAAGAATAAATCAAGCATGTCACCGAAGGGGAGGTGAGGGAGAAAGGATAAGGGAGGATGGTTGGAAGAATAAAGTATGAAAAGTATATTGTGCCAATAATTTGTAAATCATATGAAGGTAACACGTGTGCTAGCTAGGCCAAGGCCATATGGTTTGCATGGATAGAGAGTATGTGGGCTTGCACATGATTGAGAAGAGAAAATGAGAGCCTAAGTTGTGAGAAAGAAACAAGGAAAGAGTCCAACTTTGTTTGGAAAGAAAGAAAGAAATCAATTTGGATTGATAATACAAACCGAATTAAAAAGTCTATAACTCTCACACCCGAACTTAGATTTTAACATTCTTTAATTTTTCTAAAAGCTTAGAATATTATCTTGATATCTCTCTATAGCTATAAGTTCTAATTTTGCTTCCTTCTATTTTTAATCTAACTAACAAGCTTCAGCGTACTAGTTGGCTGAATTTAAGTTTTAAAGTTGTAATATCTTTTTATCTCTTAGAGTCCAAGTTGTATACATTTAGGAGTTGAATTTGAGTTAGTTTAGATGTGTTTTAACTGTGCATTGTGTACCAATATACGACATAAGGGCATACCTCATTATAGATCATATTACACATAAGAAATAATAAAATGTCATGGTTGGTTTGTAGTGCCATTAAGCTTGTGCATGCAAGAGAGTTTGCCATCTAAGATTTGCTATTGTGGCACATGGCAAGGACACACTATCCTTAGGATTACACCATTGTATCTAAACAGTTCTACTTCTTTAATTTATGACAATCTTGTTCATAGTTTAAGAAGGTCTCACCGGTTGCTTCTTATTAACATTTCTAACTTGGTGCTGATCGGCCAATTGTTCTCTTTCACTTGGCACGGAAAAATTAGTCCAGTGACACTCAATTCGTTGGCATTTAGTGATGTGTCTATGACATGTGGGTCCATCTGAGTCTATGACAGTGGACCAGAGTGTCATAAAGTGAATCACGAATTTTAAAGAGTGTCAGTGGAACCAATCTCCCCACTTGGCGCAAGAAGGAGAGAAAGGATGGATGTTGCTAGGGATCCAATTTCACCACCGAGACCTTAGTTTCTCCTGTGCCATGCTCATTGAAGAGGAAATGGAGAGGAAAGTGCCACTAAAATTGAGTACCATGAAGATCTGGCCACCTAGGGTTCAAAATATCAAAATTTAGATTTTTGAAAGATTTTTATTATTTGATTATCGGCAAACACCGGTCGAAAATCGCCAGAAACTAAAAGGTTAAGAAATCAAATTTTTGGAAAAAATTCAAAAAATCCACCGCCCAACTGAATGTTTCTTAGAGTCAATTTTTGAGTGATTTTTGCTCAATTTTCATCAAAAATCGAGCAATTTTCATTGATTATCGACCGGCTTACGTCGTATAAATTTTTTGATTTTTTAATTTTTTTAATTGAACCGGTTTACCGAACGGTTTCTAATGCCGAGCCGGCTCAATACGGCCAATAATCTCAATATTCGAGTGATTATTAATGATATTTTAAACCCTGAGGCCACCCTACACACCAACCCTTTAGTTGGCCCGTAACATAAATAATGCTCACATGGCGTCGATTTCATTTTCCATGTGCCCGTGTATCCTGTTCAGCGTTGGCTAAATCTTACTTTGTCTCCGAGAACACTAAAGGTTTTACTTTATGGATAGATGCATATTCATTAATTTTGATAAAGAAAACTATTTAATCAGTTTGATGTTTCGAGTAATTAATTGAATAGAAAAACTAACATGTAAGTAAGGATTGTCGCCCTGATTATCTTGTAGTTCTGTAGTTGCGATTCACATGGACGCAAATGATGCATACAAAATATTTAAATCCAAAAAGAAGCGGATGACAAGAAATAAAACATGAAATGTTGTCAAAGAAGTGAAATAAATTAATGAAGAGTATATCTACTACTTCTAATTACGAGTTGGTAGTGGTGTTTCGTTCTTCTCCAACCCCAGGCATGCCCACGAAACGGAGAAAGTTTTAATTCAGTTGGATATGCATGCATGCGTGATCTGCGGTGTATCAAACTCTTATCTCAATTAGCCGATTCTATTTCCAAATACTGCATGGCCGATTCTTTTTTCATATACTGCACGTATACAACTTATGAGTTACCATATACATCCTTTCTATTAAATATTTACTTGCATGTGTAGATAAGATTATCTTTTCATTTTGTCTAATCACGTATGGACTTGATTCCGACTTACTAGCAGCATACGTACGGCTATGCATTACACGACTAGATAAGTTTGTTATCTCTATCTCTATTGATTCTAATTAGAAGTTAGTGGTGGTACGTCCGTTCTTGTTCTTATAATTACGAAAGATTCAGTCGTTGGATTGATGTGAAATTTTAACTGTAGAAACTAGACTCAATTCCGCAACTAATACAAAAAGAATCAGGTCAATCGGATCGATGGATCTAAAGTTATGTCCTTCGCAAGATGACCGAACCCGGGCGACCACGCATTGCCAAAGATCTAACCGTTGGATTGATATGAAATTTTAACTGTAGAAACTAGATTCAATTATGAATCAAACCCAATAAGAATCAATCCAATCGGATATACGGATCAAGAGATATTACCTTCGCAATTGAACTAATGCATCTAATGACGAGGAAACCAAATTTCACCTTCAAGGTCGTGGATGGACCAAACACCGAGAGGGCTTCATTTGCCACGGATCAATCTTCTAATCACCAAAAGCAAGATCATGTCCAGATCATCATCAATCTTCTAGTTGACGTGATGCGGTATGCACGATCAATCTTGATTTGTTTTCTTCACACCGTCATCACAAAACTCACGCAAGAAAACTCATCCACACAGAGATACTTGGATTGCTAGATTGATCTTTATTTCTTTTGTCTAAAGTACTCCCACACAAGAGTACAAACCCTAAAACTGAGATTCAAGAATAAACAGGGACACCTCCCCTATTTATACAGAGCAAACACACAGAGATTGAATACAACTCTACTTCCAACATGGAAAGAGTTCGTATCTATCTCAACTTGGCCCAACATGACCAAAAACAACTCTTGCACGATGCAAGAACAGAGAGATTGAATACAACTCCACTTCCAACATGGAAAGAGTTCAGATCTATCTCAACTTGGCCCAACATGGCCAAAACCAAAACTTTGCACGCATGATCACCCCCACCGCATACATACGTGACTAACCACCTTCATATGCATGTTCTCTAGCCCGAACGTCCCGCATGACATCCTTGATCACCAAGACCTCGATTCCTCCTCGAACCTAGTCTCGAACCTCGCTTCCATGAACCTAGTTCGGTCCGTCATCGACCACGTTAAGCCCTCGAGCAACACCGCACATGAAGTAACAAACAACGCGTCCGAGCACAAGTCCACGACTTGACTCAAGATTAATCCATGCAACCACTCACACGAGTGCATTGCATTAAGCAAAACCATTATGCTATCACCAGCATAAACAAACGATCATTTGAGCACAAGTTCACGACTTGCCTCAAAAACAGCCCATGCAACCACTCACATGAGTGCATTGCATCAAACAAACTTCATCATACTATCACCAGCATGATAATCATCTCAACATAGCACATGCACAGGCACCACACATGCCATAACCAAAATCACTTTACAATGCCAATTTCACCATTCAACCAATTTTTCATCACATGATCTCACAATCTCCCCCTTGATGAAAACATTGGCAACACCATTTGGAAACGAACATTGGCATTCACCTCACAATGGCAACACCATTTTTAAAAGAAGTAAAGTGACCAAAAGACAGAAAGAGAAATCTCCCCCTACAAAGAAGAACAAAAATCTCCCCCTATCTAAAAAGAAATCTCCCCCTATCAAAAAGAAAGACTCCCCCTAACAGAATGAGAAATGTTTGTGTGAATGTGCAATGTGTGACCTAAAATCTCTCCCTTTGACTCCAAACTTCTCCCCCTTTGACAATGGATAAATCAAGATTGCAAAAAGAGAGCAAAAGAGAAACTTCTCCCCTTTTATGTTTGTTGTTTTCTTTTTTTTATGTAATCGAGCATTATGAATCATGCACAAATATAACAACTTGATCACCAAGTCATGCTATCAACAGATGCTTGCACCTCAAATCTACACATAAACAATGTAGAGTAAGCATAACTAGAAATCAAGTACTATTAACGATTTTTTGCATGGCATGATCTCCCTTTCTCAACAATCTTAAAACCTGAAAACATTGAATTTTTGTGCACTTTATTTGTGCTTTGAAAAAACTGATTCATTACTTTGATTGCAACAATAACAATTGCAAGGAATTACATGCACCATCAGCCTTACTTTTCAACCATGCCAAGCAATCACAAGCTTAAGGTTTCATGGTTTCGGTCATACACAACCTCTTCCAAGTTCATATCATAGTGCAATGATAAGCGCCTCGTAAAGAAGAAGTGCGACGAAGACATAACCTTGATCTTGCTTTTATCAACAATCACTTTTTGAGCTTTAGCACTTAACTTTCATATTTAGCACTTTTTGAGCAGGATCAAGATAGCCAAGAAAATTCAACCATGACAAGATTTAATTCAAGTTGTTATTCCATTTAAATAGTCATGACATAAACTACATCATATATGTATAAACAGGAAGTTGCAAAGACCTTGTAGCATAAACATGGCTTCAAATGCCATATGTGTATGAAATACAATGCTCAGTACTTTTACTGTTTTTTTTGTTTTTCATTTAAGAAACACACGAAATAAAAAGCATGTTACACAATATTACAAAAAAAAACTTCAAAGAACTCCCCCTCAAAACAACCATCTTAAAAACCTTCTACAAAATTGTCACCTGAAGGGGATTATTTTAAAAACAAAAGACTGACAGAACAAACCTCCCAAAAAGGCAACCGAAAGGAATTTTCATCAGTAACCAATAACTCCCCCTCAAATGGATAACCAATGAGATCAACAGAGAGGAGATGATGATATACGTGTGCTTGAGTTATCATGGTATGTTCAATTAAGCATAAGCATGAATCATGATAAGTGAATTCAAAGCGTGAAAGGCATGATATAAGATATAACATTATTGAACATGCCAGGGGATACAAATGAGCATATGAACAATCTTTTCATCTCATGCCACAATTAAATATCTGTGAATGTAAAAGACATGAGTGTGTAAAAATAGCTCACAGTGTAGGTGAAGAATTCTTGTACCGCCGCTTTTTGAAACCATCTCAAGGGTGAGAACCATCCAAGTCTTGATCCCATCTTGCAAAAGATCAAGATCCACTAAGCCTCTGTTCTCCAACCCATTTCGAAAAACCTACATAGCACTAGGAGATGTCGAGGTCTTGATCATCAAGTTAGAAATAAAGCATTTAGGAATCCAAGATTGAGACACACGCACGAGTAGGCACAACACGAGTATGCTTGTTCACAAAATCAGATTTGCCCTTTCCGTGTTTCTTGCAACAAAAGATGTTTGCATCACCCTAGGCACAAAATGAGTACGTTTGTTCACAAAATCAGATTTGCTCTTTCCGTGTTTCTTGCAACAAAAGATGTTTGCATCACCCTAGGCACAAAATGAGGAGTAAAATGTGCCTTCCTGAAATTAGACCTAGCCTTAGCTCGTTCTTTCTTTTCTTTGTTTGGCTAGCCTAAAGCAAAATTTACTAAATGTCCATCTTTACCACAATGAGTGCAAGTGTACTTAACATGATGTTTAGCTTTAGGAATGTAGTAACATTTGCATTCACCATAGTAGAAGATAACACACCAAATAGACTTAAAAACAGTTTTCTTAGGCTCATTAACAATCTCAAAATTTCCACTTTTAAGTGTCTTAACAACAGCTTGGAGCATGTGATTTATGATGAGCATAAGAATCAAAACCTAAACCTTTGTGATGAGTAATTGACTTTTGATTGATCCAAAATCATGTTTAGGTTTTTCTTTCTGAAGTGAACCGTTCTAAAGATTTTTCCAAGTAATTAACCTTTCGAGAAAGAGTTAGACAATTATTACAAGGAACGCCCACTTTTCCTTTTTGCTTCTGACAGCTTTGAGCATGAAAGAACCTCATGAGTGAGCACAAGATTCGTCATTTGAGAAACCCTAGCATTTGCATCATGCAACTTCAATTCCAAGATAGCACATTTAGAACAATGAGTTGAATCATGCAAATCAACAGTTGAACGACTAGCATTTTTCATATGTTTCTCATTTTCTTTCAAAGATTGACTTGCTCTAACAAGGAAACATATTCTTTCCTAAGCAAAGTAAGCTCATCAGAATTAAGTCACATGATTTGCAAGCATCATCATCGTGAATCAAAGATTTAAGTCTAGCAATTTCAGCATTCAAAGATTCCACAAGAACATCATGTTTCTTAATTTTCTTGTTGCGTTTGTCAAGCAATTTTCCAAGACGAACAACAGCAATAGTTAATTCATTGTAAGAAGGTTCTACCTCATTGCAATCGCTGTCATGATCGTCCTCGGTGAAACTTTTATCACTCCTAGCCATGAGACACAACCCTGTCAGTTCATGCTTGCTTGGACCTGTTGCGTCATTTTCACTGCTCTCTGAATCCACATCGCTCAAATTGACTTGTTCAAGAGCGGAAAGGACCCGGTGGACAACTTTGCTGTTGATGAAGCTCCTTTTCTTTCTATTGATTGGAGAGAACTTCTTCTTCTTTTTTCTTTTGTCATTGTCCTCTTCTCTTGATGCTTTTCCTGCAAGTTTAGGACAATTTGGACGAATATGGTTGAAATCACCACACTCATAGCATCTTGGAGAGCCACCACCAACTCTCTTTCTCATTCTCACATTCTGCAAAGCTTTATTAAACCGAGAAGAGAGTGATGCCAAGTCTTCTTCCGGAAATTCTTCAATCTGTTCATCGGTTAGTGAAGACAAGAAGGACAAAGTAAAACTTGAAGAAGCATTATTTTGAGATATGCTAGCTTGAGAGGTCAATGCAATTGATTTATAATCGATCCTCCTAGCAAGAACATCCAATTCATGAGTTTTACCTTAGAGAAAAGAACATCTACAATAAGTTCACTCATGACAATGATTCTCTAATGGATGTAACTTTCATCTCCCAAATAGACATGTCCAATGCACCAAGCAATTGTCTAGCATTAGTAGCCTCATCAAAGAAAACTCCAACAAAGACGTAAGTTGCTAAGAATCTTATTGAAACGCAAAAGAAATCATCTAGTGACTCACGTGCTTCATCTCAAATCGCATATATTATTTCTTGTATATATCTTGACTAACCTCTTTGATAGTGTTTGAACCCTCATGATAATCACAAAGAGATTTCCATACCTCATATGCGACTTGAGATGGATCACGCGTCAAGTCACTTCTTCCTAAACCTTGATGATCAAATTTAGTGCTCGCTATTCGCTTCAACCCGTGCTTGATTGGTTTCATTGACTTGATCATTCTCGTGAACTTGATATGGTTTGTACACCTTCTCCCGCATTGCAAAGCCCCGAGCTTGAATGTATGCCTCCATCTTTGCTTTTCAAAAGCGAAAATCAACACCATCGAAAACACGGGGTTTTGTCGAATACCTATCCATCGCTACGGTTTCTAATCACCGCTAAGATTAATTAGAAAAACCTTACTCGATACCACTTGTAGGATCGAATATACTAATGTAGCAATCGAGGGGGTGAATGATTGCGCGAAGCTAAAATCAAATTTTCGATCTTTTAAACACCCCAATTTAAACTCAAATTGCTTGAAGACCAGCCACTGAAGTTAGAAGACCAGTTACAAGTTGGAAGACCAGGTTACGTTGGGAGACCAAGAGACAGTCTGGGCAACCAAGAGAGCACTTGGGCGACCAAGAGGACACTTGGGCGACCAGTTTGGGCACTTCACGACCAAAATCACCTAGGCGAGCAGTAGAACACCTGGGCGACCAGTTTGGGCACTTGGGCGAGCAGTAGGACACCTGGGCGACCAGTTTGGGCACTTGGGTGAGCAGGCGAGCAGGTTGGGCGACCACACGCACTGTTGGGCGACCACGACATCGTTGGGCGACCACGCTAGCGCTCAGGCGAGCAGACCGATACACGTCTACTAAAATAGTAATTACGAAAGATTCAGCCGTTGGATTGATGTGAAATTTTAACTGTAGAAACTAGACTCAATTCCGCAACTAATACAAAAAGAATCAGGTCAATCGGATCGATGGATCTAAAGTTATGTCCTTCGCAAGATGACCGAACCCGGGCGACCACGCATTGCCAAAGATCTAACCGTTGGATTGATATGAAATTTTAATCAGAGAAACTAGATTCAATTATGAATCAAACCCAATAAGAATTACTCTCACCCGATTAATCCATGCAACCACTCACACGAGTAAAACCATTATGCTATCGTGCACTGTGACTTGGTGAGTGGGAAGCGCACAGCACCACACATGCCATAACCAAAATCACTTTACAATGCCACACCATTCGATAGATTGGATTGGATCATACCATCGTGGAAGGTAAATGAATATGCATGACTCATTTATTGCTTTCCTTTCTCCCATTGATCTAAAATTCGAATCGGCGGCGATTGCTCCCGGTGCTTTCGGATTGGATTGATTGATTCCCTTCCGAAGGAAGCCGAGCTCCGATTCATAGAGTTGAGTCTCTTCTCGCCTCTTTCTTTTTTGTTGTCTTTTTATTCAACGATTTCTTAATCTGAATTCCATATATATCTCCTCGGTTGCTGAATCTATATAACCCTACTGCTTCTTGCCTCTCCTTGTAGATGTGTTGAGCTTATCCGTTGAGCGGAGATAAAGGCAACCATCCTGATCTTGTCGATGCAGTGCAGGGATAGGTCGCTGGTGGTGGGCAGCACTACTAGAGCTCACTGCGGTGAATGATGTCAATAGGTTAAGGGAAACGCTCGCGCGGGGGCGAGAAGGCAATGGAGCTGGTTTATAGGGTAAGGCTATGGTATGGCCAGAGCAAGCAGTAAGAGCCATGCACGCCACTGATGGTGGCAGCCACATACAGATGGCGCCTACCTCTTAAACGCCTTTGCACCCATAGGGTAGCAGGTGATTCCTCTCTCGGTCGATTGATCGATCTCGAATTATGGCATTACAAATTTACAATTTCAAGTGTTGTGATGTTATTATTTAAGTTTGTGAAATTAAAGATAATTTTAAGCTCGAGTTTGTAAACAGGTGCTTGGAATGTGTATGCTTCGATGAATTGATTTAAACATTTAACCATTGCACGTTCAGAGTAATCATTATTATTCAGATAAAGTTAGTGCTCTTTGTAAATAACTTTTTTATTGCAAATTAAGTTTTCGTTGCAACGCACGGGCACATGGCTAGTACTTTTAGGGTGCGTTTGGTTGGGTGTACGAGGGTGAACCGAACCGTTCTGTACAGGATTTGGTTCTGTCTCTGCGTTTGATTAGCTAAACGGAACCATTTGGTATAGGATAAGATAGTACATATTCTTAGAATATTCTAAAAAGATGCTGCACCATCCTGTACTGGCAATTTGGTCGAACCAATCGGTCCAAGACCGGATCGTTCACTCGCACCATCTCTCAAACCAACCGCATCTCTCAATCCAATCTTATCTCTTCAACCAAACATCATCTTGTACCATTCTATATCATTCCATCCAAACAACCAAACAAAATCTTGTATCATTCCATTCAGACAACTAAACATCTTCCCTGTACCATCTCATCCAGGACCATTCCATCCATCCTGTACCATCCCATCCCATTCATCCTAGTACACCCAACCACCTTTTTCAAGCATTACATAAGCAAAAATATCCCACTAATAATTACTAACGAGCTATTTGGCAATATTTAGTTATGTATACCCTCACAGGAAGATATGTACTCTCTTGAAGTGGAAACAATATGTATCAGGACTCAAATTATGTAATAGCGCATCCATTTTACATGACAACTCAAATTATGTGGTAGAGCAAACGATTAAATGCTCCCATATGCCCGTATGCAAGTAACATAAGCGCATTTTGTACCTGAGTAGCTCAAGCATTCCAAGCGAGCGCCATAACAAATTTTCGTCACCCAAGAGTTATCTCTAATTAAACCCACGTACGCCAAACCTACATGAGATTTTCAGCTACGGCCCAGGTCAACGTGTAAAGCTTGTAGCTGTTTCTACGCATATATGTAGTTGTTTTCTTAGGTCTTAACTCTGGAGCATCGACGCTACGCATTGCTGATTTGTTGTTTCCATGTCTCACAGTTAAGAGCATAGTCATAGATGAAGGCAGCAAAGAATCGCAAACAGGTCGGCTATATAGCTTGACAGCTATCACGTAGCTTCTTTAAAAATTAACATAAAATCATTTTATTTACTATTTAAGTGGTTATTTTAAATTTGAACTAACGAGTTATTATCGAGTCAAATCTTATTAACATTTTTTCTATTGAAGTGGAATTATTTTAATTTTAAACTTATGTACTGCTGTCATCGAGGTAATTTTTATTCAACCCCAGTGAGCTTTGTTGCCGGTCCTATTGGTAAGTACCTAAATTGTCCACTCATCTGAATCTTATAATTCCATGGTCCAATCCAACGATTTGGATTCAATGTAGAAAATCGGCACTTTCCTAGTCCTATATATAATATTTTTTTACAAATTTAATCTTCTTCTAAATATAATGGTAAAATTAACCTCGTTACCATGAAAGCGATGATTTCTCATCGTGGTAGTACGACGGCTGCGCGAGTCCGACCCAAACACTCGGCCCACATCACGCCACCCCGACCCAACCAACCAAACCAAACTACAAAATTCCACCCGACTCGGTGAACGGACCAAACACGCTGCCACCACCCCCAATGCCACGCGCCGCCGCTGGCCGCCACTGCTGCCGGCGGCCACCTCCTCGCCGCTGACCACCGCCGCTCGACCCTTCCCGCCATGCCCCGCCTCCTCGCCCCGCTCCCCTCCCGCTCCCGCCTCCTCCTGCTCCCCCGCCCCCTTTTCGCCATTCTGTCGAACACCTTCTCTGCGTCCACCGCCGCGCCTCCCCGCCCCCGCGAGCCGCCGCCGCTCCCACCGCTTTACCCGCTGCTATCCCCACCCTCTGACGCCACCACATGCCTCTCCACCGCCGCGTCGTCCATCGCCGAGTCATTCCGCGACTGGTTCCTCGCGCCCCGCGGCGGCAGCGCGACCGGCGCCCTCGACGCGATCTACGAGGCTCTCGCGACCGAAGACGCGGCCGCACTTGAGGCGCTCCCGCTGTCGGAGGAGCTCGTCCTGGCAGTGCTCCGCCACCGCCCGCGGAGGCTCCCCGACGGCGACACGCTGCTGCTGCTCCGCCTCAGGTTCTTCGACTGGTCGGGGCGCCTCCCGCGCTACCGCCACTCGCGCGCCGTGTACCATGCCGTCTTCCGCCTCCTCTCCCGCGCGCGCCGCTCTGCCGTGGTGCTCGACTGGCTCCGCCTCTTCTCTACCACCGCCGCGTCCGCCGCCCAACCGCGCTTCCACGACACGCTCGTCGTCGGCTACGCCGTCGCTGGCGATCCCCAGCGCGGGCTCAGCGTCCTCGGCCGCATGCGCTTCCGCGGCCTCGACCTCGACGGCGTCTCCTCCCGCATCCTCCTTAACTCCCTCGTCGATGCGTCACTCCACGACTTTGCCGACTCCTTGGCCCGCAACCTTCCTGTTAGTCTCGTCGCGACCTGCATCCGCATCAAGAGCCTCTGCCGCCGCTCCCGCCTCAGCGACGCTGTGGCGCTCCTTGACACCCTCCCTTTCACCGACGCATCCAGTGGCCCCGCCGCTGGTTCCATTGTCACAGAGTTCTGCCGGCGTGGACGCTTTGATGAGGCAGCCCAGATTGTTGAGAAGTTCTCGTCCTGTGATGTGTACGGTGCGTGGATCCATGGCCTTATTGAGGCTGGGAGGCTCGACAGTACGTTGCAGTTTCTTTCTGATAAGAAGGAAGCTGAGGGGTATATCCCTGATAGTCAGCGGTATGGCAAGCTCGTGTACTGCTTGCTTCGCAAGAACAGACTTGGTGAAGTGTATGACTTGCTTGTGGAAATGATGGAGGAGGGTATTGCTCCGGGCCGTTCAACCATGAATGCCACACTTTGCTTCTTTTGCAAGGCCGGGCTTGTGGAAGTCGCCACCTATTTGTATAGGTCAAGAATGGAGCTTGGGATTAACCCTAACAAGGATGTCTATAATAATTTGATCAGGGCGCTGTGTCGGGGTGGGGACACAGAAGAGGCGTGCCTTGTGTTGGAGCAGGCTATGGCAGATGGGTACTTTCCTGGGCGGCAGACATTTGCCATGTTTGCAAGTGTGCTGTGTCAGGAGGGGAAGCTGGATAAGGTGCGGGAACTGCTAGATAGGGCGCTCAAGCAGGAGGCGTGGCCAATGGACAATGTCTTGGCCAAGTACCTTGTGGCTTTGTGCAAGAGCGGGAATGTGGAGGAGGCATGTACAGTGCCTCAGTTAGCAAGCAGCAAGAGCCCTGTGGGCTTATATCGTTATGAGTCAACTTACAAGAGCTTGATTCGGGCATTAATATTGATTAGGAGAGTGGATGTGCTACCAAGGCTCATACTGGAAATGCAAGACATGGGGCACATCCCGACCAGAAGCCTGTATCAGTCGGTTGTTTGTGCTTTGTGTGAGGTGAGTAGGTATGCTGAGGTTCTTGATTTGCTGGACAACCAGTTGGAGCGGACTGAACTCCAACCCCGTGTGTGCTACAACTACTTCATCTCTGGAGCTGGACATGCTAAGGAGGCTGACATGGCCAGCGAGGTGTATAACCGAATGGAGTGTTCAGGAATTGAGCCATCAGTAGAGAGCAACATCCTTCTTCTCATGAGTTATCTGAGGAGTAAGCGTATTGGTGATGCACTAAACTTTTTTAACTGTATTCGTGAGAAGAAGGCACCTGGCATCAAGCTGTATAACGTATTCATATCTGGTCTATGTGAAGCTCGGAAGCCAGAGCAGGCAATGGTGTTTTGGAGGGAAGCTAGGACTAAAGGATTAATCCCTAGCATCAACTGCTATGAGCAGCTTGTGCTCCTGTTGAGCTCTGTCAAAGATTACGACAGTGTTGTAAAGGTTATTGATGACTTCAGAGAAACAGGTCGCCCTGTTTCAGCTTTCTTGTGCAATGTGCTTCTGCTGCACACACTGAGAGGCAGTGATCTTCTGAAGGCTTGGACACGTTCAGGGGTTAAGTCAGAGTCTGTAGAAGCGACAGCAAATGAGATCAAAGGTCGGGGAGCAGGACGATTCTTGATTGGCCAACTTATTGAGTTGTTTGCAAGTGGTATTAGAAACAGGAGTGACTTAGAGGTTTTAGAAGAGGGTTTAGATAAGTTCTTTCCCGTCGATATTTATACTTATAACATGCTGATACGAGGGTTGAGCATGGCAGGGAGGATGGATTCTGCATGCAATATGTTTGAAAGGCTGTGCAGAAAGGGGTATCAGCCTAATCGATGGACTTTTGATATAATGGTACATGGTTTCTGCAAGCATGGTGACAGAAATGAGGCTGAGAGGTGGATGGAGGCAATGTATCGAAATGGGTTCTATCCCACGTGGTACACTATGAGGTTATACAATGCATCCTTGCGAGCACATGATAAGAAAGTCGTTCCTTCTGTATAAGTAATAACCTATCTGCCTCACATTTGTCTGCTGGTCTGCCTTGATCCTATGACTTTGCTGAAACAGGTAATGTATTATTAAACCTTGCTATTTGGTTCAACTTATACTACATTATGAGTTTTAGTTGTTTGAGAGGTTCTCAATTGGGTTCTTGCTACCTTGTATTTTCTATTGGTTGCCAGACAACTGACATACTGATTAATTCTTGGTATGTTTTCTTATAACACAAGGGATAAATCCCTGACACTTTATTTAGACACATCGCATTAGCCTACTGGAAGTTAATTTGTCAACATGACAATGTGTTGGATGACCATTTTCGTGGCTGTCACACATGCCTTTCAGAGTTATGAAGAGACATACTGTTGCTCAATAAAAAGTGATTATGTATTTGTCTGTTCTATTTTCATGAGAAGTTATATTGTTTGTGTGATTCATACTGCATTGATGGAACACCATGGTAGCTGTATTCGTTTTGGTTTATACAAATATCTGATGGACCAAAGGTTTAAGATAATTTAGCTTTTAATGTTTTACAAGCCACAGTAATTCAGTTCAATAGCTGAATTTTTTATATTGTTTTCCTCTCAATTTGAGCATTGTGCAGGCATTCTTTTTGAAGATCAAACATACATGTGGAGGTTTATTCCTAAATTAACATTATTGTATCCTGAATCACATCTCACCTGGCACAACATAGCGTCTAAGATGCTTCTAGGATATCAGTTTGCATGCAACATGGGTTTTTCCTTTGCCCGTGATGTATTCTGGTTTTACACTTTGCCCGTGATGTATTCTGGTTTTACACATTGTGCCCAAATTTTTGAGGTTTTTGGCCATTCAATCGTTTGGCATTGTTTATTTGATGTAACAATAATTTGATCCCCACTGTGATCAGTAGATTATATCAAGCAATGGTCATTCTTTATCATCTAGAAGTTAAGCACTAGAAATAGAATAACTGCAGTTTGTCCAAGTTCTGAATAAGATGTGCTTCAAGGATCCTGCGATTTTTTTTTTAAATAATATTATTTTAATTCGAAATTGCGACATTAATACACACATTAAAAAAATTGCAGAAATATTATACGGTCGCCAAACCGTTTGGCGATAATAGGGTGGTCGCCACACCAGTTGGCGATAACTGCCTAATCCCGCGTGTTGAACCGTTAATAGCCCGTCGGCGATTATCGCCATACCGTTAAACCGTTTGGCGACCACCAGTAGTCGCCAAACCGTTTGACGACCACTAGTAGTCATTGAACTGTTTGGCAATAATACTGTACATATTTCTATTTTTTTGGGTAAATTTTGTTGTGAATTGTTTGTGCAATAATTGTTGTATTAAACCGGGAAGAACTAAAAAAAACTTCTTGCCATGTAATAAACGGGAAGAATTATTTTAGTTCGTTAGTGATACGCATCTCACTTGCGTATTTTCATAGCCTCATGGGACAGTAGGATACGGTCTAAAAATCTGGAATAAATGAAGGATGGCCTATGCGGTCACGGGCTACCACTTACGTATGGGCGAGATAGCCGACGTTGCCGGCAGCTTGTTGCGAAAATCGGAAAAGGCACTCACGGCTCTGAAACCACGGAAATCGTGGGCACTAAGGGTTTTCGTTGCCCATGATAGGCCGGACACGGTCCAAAAATACGAAAAAATCAAGGCGGGCTACCACTTACGATATGGCGAGATAGCCGACGTTGCCTCGCCATTTATTGCGAAAATCGGAAAAGGCACTCATGGGTAGAATCGTGAGCACGTTTAAAAATAAAATTGGACAACCACGACGTCGAAAAATTTTGAAATTTTTATGGAGGTTCCTAATAAATCGTTGATATTACCATAAAATTTCAAATGATTTGAAGATCTGAACATTGTTTTAAATTCAAACAATAAAATTTGATTGTTATGAACATTTCAAAATTTCATTGTTATTGTTATGAACATCATAGACAAAAATTTTCAAAATTTTATAGTCGACAACAACTCATGTTATGAACACTTAAATTATTTGTTGAACATATATAAGGGCACATACAATCAAAGTTCGGATGATAAAATAAGCAATAGATTAGATGATATTACAAGGGCATTACAACAATGGATTTAAATTGCTTGATTTAACTAACTAACGTAAAGCAATGTTCGTCATGGTAGAACAAATGATCGTTCACCTATCCGGGTACAAATTAATGATGTCCAACATTTTACGTATATTACATCCGTGTTAATTTTGCGATTTGTCCTCGGACACCACTCAGTCCCTACTATGAAAGAACTCCATGGGGATCCGCAGTTCTCCCAGCTGTCGCCGAATGGGTGGCCTATGCCGTACGTCTCGGGTGTGTAACATTTAAATTTTTGTTCTTTTTTATGTGGATTTCTGCCCTCCCATATGGGCATGTCATCCCGATTCCCGGCGTCCCCTATGTTAATACCACCCGGGTTCCCGGTTGGTTTGCGCAACGCGTCAAAGATTTGTTGCGTGCTGCGGACCTCGGCCGGCTGCTTCCCCTTGTCCCTTCTTCGAGAGGAGGAACCCTCTTGCACCTCGGGTGTGTTGGCTCTTGGCGGAGGCATGCGGAGACGTCTGCTCTGTTTCGGCTCGCACTCCACTATATGGTGCAGGAGGTGTGTGTTGGGCTTATCCTTGGACAACCGGAAGCGTGCCCATGATCAATGCAAGATGCCCGCTTTGGTCGTTGAATAACACCGTAGGCGTACTCGGTCCGGCTTTTACAGGCGGTAGTGGCACCACGGAGATGGTTGCTCCCCCCAGTTATCCCATGCAGGAAGCATGAGATGTGGGTGGTACGTCTCCCGGTCCACCCAGTTGAAGTACCAGCACCGTTCATCCTCGGCCAAGGGGCACCGGTAGAATCTCCGGTCCACTAGATCATCGTGGTAGGTATCAACCACTGCCTGCAGGTCATGTTCGCAAACGTCGGGGCTTTCGGGTGACCCTGGAGGAGATTTCTCCTTTGACTTGAGCAAATTCGCAAGTTTCCTTTTGAACTCCTGTGTACAATGAACTGGTTTAGAACTACTACTTCGTGAGTTTAACATGAGTATGTCGCATGAAACTCACCGATTGGTTGGCCCCTTTGCCCACCAGCCCTAAGCTCTGGTCGATCTAGAAAAGGGACATATCCTGGTGGCCTCTCCCACCGGGTGAAGTTCTCGGGCGAAGCGGGGTAGGCGTCGTGGTAGTTGTAGAGAAATTCGTAGTCACGTCGTTCCTACCGTCGATCTATTGGAAGAAGCAACACCGGTCCTTGTCTTTGAGAAAAGAAAGAACGATGCATGAGATGGTAATGTTACCTGTATTGTGTGGACACCAAGAGGGTTTACCTTGTAGGTGCGGCCACAACAAGAGAGAGCGCGCGGCCGTCTCTCCATGGGTAGATTGCATCATCTTCGCCAGAGGTTGCATCACATTTGGGTCGGGCAACTCCGTGAGAACTTCGCGTCGACACCATCGGCATCCGGATATTCGGCGGGATGACTTCGCTTCTCAAGAGGCGACAGTGAGAACGACATTGTGCCCTAATTTGTGTAGATTCACCGACGTTTATTGTTTGGTTAGGTGTGTGTTGGATGTCTACCCTCGCCCTGTTTTATAGTGGTGGTGAGGGGTTACTCCACACAATTACAGCACTTGTCTATTTTGATGGCGTGGCACCCTCTGTCAAAGGCTGCACGACCTGTCACCCATCATCAAGGCCGCACGATCTGTCACCCTCTCAAAAGGTCACGACGACCCAAAGGTCACGACCTCTCAAAAAGGTTACACGACTTGACCCTCACACCCCACCGTCACCCTCAAAAGGTACGCACGACTTGTCACCCTCTCGTAAAGTCGCACGATGTGTCACCCTCTCCCAAAAGTCGCCCGACGAAACCGCGTGTTGTCGTTTCATCCGAAAAGCGGGATCTGCGTGTTGTCGCTTCAGTTTGAAAAGCGGGTGCGGCGTGTTGTCGTCTCGGCCGAAAGCAAAGATGGTGCGTAGTCTTGTCGTTTAGTCGAGTAGTTTTACAAGCCACCTAAAAGGCTTAAGTATTTCTAAATCGCATAGCTTTGTGAACGTTTAGAGCTCTTGCTTTAGTAGGATTCAGATATTCTTTTAGGGCTTGATCTCGCACATAAATCTTTCTTCCAAAACACCCTTCGTGAACTAGTCGTGCGTAAAACTCGAACTAACTAAGCCTATTCAATGCCTTTAGAATTACTCGTGTAAATACAAATGTTGGTGTGACTACCTTTGGAACCCAAAGTTGACAAACCATATCACATGAAAATATTCTAATTAAAGCCCGCTTAACATATAAAATACGGATACATGAAGATATGATATCCGAAACCACTTCAAAGACATCCGTTACCAACTCGCCTCTACACACTAAATGAACTACTTCGCAAGAATAGAGCACAATACAAGAACGATAGCCACATACACAAGCTTCTCTAACCATTTCATATGATCTAAAATGTGCTCCATCTTGAACATCAGCATGTTCAGCCTCTGCTCAAGCATAGGGTCCATCCTCTCCTCCATAGAAGGCTGGTGCATCCTTTGTGGTACAATGGTTGTAGGACGCTCCCTCGAGGTGTCCATGGTGTCCGCCATCGAAATATTGGCACCTGCAGCGTCTCGTGATGAGGTGAACAAGCTTTATGCGTGCAAAGGAATGAGATATCTCGTAACAACTACACAACTCGAATAGAAGAAATAGTATGCACAAGAAGGAATCAAACTAGCTTTCACTTACAGAGAAAAAAGGGCACTTGTAGAACACTCGCCCATTATTTTCCTCAGTGTTGGAGTACAACCCATTAGCTTGCACGTGGCAGTTAGGGCAATCGACCTGCTTTGCATTGGCAAGTGCACGAGCCCTCCGATTTGCTGAGGTCGCCGTTTGAGACATAGTCTTTTGAGGCAAGGAACGGGATGAAGACGAGGATATGTGGTAGCGGGGTTCCGGGGAAGAATGTTCAACGAGAAACTGAGGTGCTTTCGGCTCTCCCCTCGGAGAGTCCTCTTATAGCCACGTCCCCCCTCCAGACGAGGACGTCCCCAGGCCCCCCGGACGATCCACGTCCGACGGGCACGTCCCCAAGTTTGTATGATCTTACGTTCTTGCATTTTAGTTCATTAAGTGTTTGCATTTTAATAGTTATAATATCGAATTCAAGATGCAAAAATTGTTTAGATTAATAGAATTAATCTAAACATCAATTTGTTTTTGATGCATATGTGAATAGTATTCATTTGTTAATTAACATTGCATAAGATTTTGTTTGATGTATATGTGAATAGATTTCGAGGTCTCGAGAAAGTCGATAGCGATAAGGTCGTGGCCTCGCCGAGAAAGTCATAAAGTGAGGGATGTAAACGGGTCGGATACGGACGGATATTGCTCTTCCCGTATCCTAACCCATATTTTTTCCGGATTCGGAACCGGATACGGGCTAGTTTGGATCCTGGATCACGGATCCGGATAATCGAGATACGGATTCGGATCGGATATATGACGGATTCGGATCAAAACGGATAATTCAGAACGGATAATGCACGATACATAAAGTAATATATGTTGAATCAAACCACACAAATACATGACAAGAGTAGCAAGATATCTCAAACAAAGCCATGCCAACGAGCTCCACCCACGAATCGAACCGGCTCAAACGGAAAAATCAAAAGAACTCTGAGATCTGTTTCAAGTCCAGAAGCAATGCCTCTCACGAGCAAATTTTTCACGAGAGCAAGCAGCCAAGCACTTCTAGTCGCCCTACTGAAAATCCACGAGAGCAAGCAGCCAAGCACTTCTAGTCACCCTACTGAAAATCCACGAGAGCAAGCACAAGATCACGCAGCTGCAGTGATCGGCGCGGAAACGAGCACGCGCGAGGATCTGCGACGATCTAGAAGGATGCGGCTCGGTGGGATCCCGTCACCAAGCCCGGCGCGATGGAGCAGCGATACGAGCAGCCGAAGAGCGGGAGATCTAAACCCGCGGCCGATGAAGCGTCGCGACGAAGAAGACCGGGCGGCGCGCGCGACGATGGAGACCGGGCGATGCGACGACGGCAAGCTGGAGAAGCGAGCTGTTGGACGGCGACGAGGACGGCATCGGCCGAAGCGCAGTACGACGGAGGAGGACGGTTAATCGGAGAGATCGCGGCTAGCGATGATCCGCGGAGCACGCGTCAGCCGACGCGAATCGGCGGCGGCCGCGGAAGATGAAGCGCCATGGGGACGGCTAGCGGCGCGCATCGAGTCGGTGTGGTGGCACATGGCGATCTGTGGCCGGTGATGACGAATGGCCAAACGATCCGGTGGAGGTCCGATCCGGCGAAGAACGAACGAAGAACAAAGAATAGCCAGGCGAAAGTGCCGCCCGAGTCGCCTCCTCGAGCCATCGCCCATCTCGCCCAAACTAACCGGATATCCGGATAGGAATAATACCGATATCCGGATCCGGCCCCGCTTTTTCCGGATATTAGGCATTCCGATCCGATCCGGATCCGAATTTAAATATCCGGATCCGCCCCGTATCCGATCGGATATTTAAATTCCGTCCGGATCCGGTCCCGACCGGATCCGGTCCGGATCGGCGGGAAAAACCGACCCGCTTACACCCCTAGTGTGCGGCGTGTTATCGAATCGATCGTAAAAAGTGGGCCGCAGCGTGTTGTCGAATCGGTCCGAGAAAGCCGCAACGTTCGTGTTGTCATGTCGCATTGATATCGAAAAGGTAAAAAAAGACGTGAACAAAGACTATTAACATTGTATAACAAGCATTTAACAAAGTAACAAAGGAGAACAACACTCTAAACAATGTAGAATAGTACAAAGTAAGAACAAAAATAGGACAACGACCTATCGGCGAGTCCTAATAGTTTGGTCAGACTTCGGCGACGACCTCTCTGACCCTCGTCTTGGCCGGTGCATCGTCAAAGAGGGCGAGGTGAAGCTCTGCGATGGCCTCGCTTTGCTCTGCGATGGCCCCGCCGTCAGTAGTCTAAGGATCAGAACGCCGCACCGGCCGACGGTCTCGGGGAGGCAACGTGTACCGTGAGGGTACCAAGTCCGATTCGCAATCGTGGTGTGGTGTAGGGGCTGCGTGCCTGCTTGCGTAAGTGCAAGAAATTGCGTGACGGTGTAGGCGGCAAGATGTGTGCACCGAGAGAAGCATCGTCCGTGAAGAAGTCTCGCCGACGTGGCCCGAGGAGTGCGTGGATGAGAGAATCTGCCCTCCACCCTCAACGTAGCTCTGCGTTCGGATAATAGCTTTTAATTGCGATTCACGTGATACTAATACGAAACGTAAGTAGCTCGACTTACGGCGTGGGCATCATGGTGGAACCACGTCTTTGCCTGCAACCGGACCCTCCGACCCGCGCCTGGGGCCGGAGGCAAAGGAGTGTGGAAGCCGTCTGACGCCTCCGCCGTAAGGAGGAGCCGGGTCTGTGGGGGTATGTAGGCACGGCGGCGGCCTCAAGAGGTGCCACGATCAGATGGCGTCCGCGTCTTGACAAGAACCCGACCCACGATCTGGCCAGCCGCTCACCATGCGTCTCGAGCCTCTGCAATCTCCTCGGCGAGGGTAGTCCACTGGACAAGACGCCGCTGCCAGTGCGTATGGAGCTCCCTAGCGTGGTCCACCGCCACATACGACAAAGTGATATGCATATGGACATAAGCGTCGACAATACACAATGTAATTTACAAAATTAATACTTACCATGGCGTGCATGGCCGCCTCTGCGGCACGCTCGGGTAAGTTAGCCACGCTTAGGAGCGTGCACGCCGGGCCGAGCCTCCTCCACTAGTAGGAGACGGCACGCGTCCGAGGCACGCGTGCGCCGGTCAGTAATGCTGCCAGGTGGGGCGAAGTCGTCGTGAAGGTGTGGCCTCATCGACGACGTCTTCGCGCGCCGACCATCCTGCGCCCACCACGGCTCCATCCTTTGTAGCAAGGTGACCAGTTCTTCGGAGGGCCATGGGTGTGGACCACGAAAAGAAATCCAAATTATTACACATACGACGTAACTATTTCACATATTTTAGATCGGATAACTCACGTGTGTATTGCCGTGCAGACACGATCCCCGAAGGAACAGGGCCTATTGTCGTAGGTCGAATGTTCGAGGACTTCGGTCGCGGCGCGTAGTCCTCCGTGAGACGTCGAGGACGATCTTTCGTCGTCGACCAAGAACCTCGTCCCTATAGCAAAGCGCCGAAGCCCGGTTAGGCGGCTCTTTCTGAACACGACGCCGCTATAAGGGTCCCGCACCACCCCAGGCCGTCGCGGTGGTCGAACGCCTCCGTGAAGGGTGGTACGCCGAACGATATTGCGCACTTTCCCACTTGTGGGCGCAAAAGGAAAAAAATATGTGTAAGCACATGCGATGCAAATAAAATTTGATAAATGCAATTCAAGAAAATAATTACCGTCGCAGGAGTCCAAAGCGAGCCCACGGTCCGGTCGGTCGATGTCGCCGCCCAGACATCTCGGCGGTGTCTTTGTCAGAGGAAGACTAAGGGTCGACCCACTCGAAGCGCTTCGAACGACCAAAACCGGAGAAGTAGGGCATCGGTCGGGTTGGCGGTCTTGCTCGGCTTCACACGACGCGTCGCAAAGGGCGCGCAGATGCGTGCCGAAGAACCGCCGAACCCTGTGACACCGGCGGGACTGGTGCAGGTCGGCGGCGTCCGCGATAGCCGTCGTGAGGCTATCCACCGTCGTCCACGCTGCCTCCGTGTGTGGTCGTGAACATGACCATCCCAAACAACCAAAGCGGTAGGCCTCGAAGTGTCGGGCCACTGGCACGGCGTGGGGTCCGCCGCCATGTGTTTGCACCTATGACAATTAACATATACTAATATGTTAATAATGTTACAAAAATTAGAATAACATATACACGTGGAAGCACTCACCTCGAATCGGGCCAACCACCTCCTCAACGCGCGTGCTTCTTCCTAGCGACGGTATCGTCGGGTCGGTGTGAGCCACTCCAATAACCTCTCTGCAGTCAACTCCGCCACTCCGCAGAGCCAACGAGGGTCCGACGGTGCCCGGCCGATCGACAACCTCGTAAGCATCGCGACGTCTGCGCAGGTGATCGTCACCTCCCCGAAGCGGTGGTGGAAAAATGCGTCTCCGGCGCCAACGGTCCACCAAACTAGACAAGAGGCTCGGCCGAACGAAAAACGCCGTGGACCGCTCTGGACCGTCGTCGCCTCTGCAGGATCTCGGCCACGGCCGTCCTCGGTGAGGCCTCGATCATGCGAAGCGAGGGAAGCAACCCAAAGACGTGCCAACCTATCGACATGTAAATTCAATTGTTAGACGAAATGCAATTGTGCGAGCAAAGAAACATGTAAATGTAGTGCAACTCACCGGGCGAGAAAGTGGGTGGAGCCGCCATGCCTGCCGCACACGGACCCGCAGCAGAGCACCTCTCAAGGCCTCAGTGGTGTGGGCGAACGCACGATGCCGTCGGTCCAACGAAGAGTCAAGGAGTGACTCGGGGTGCTCCATCCTGCAAGCAAACAGAAAAGCGAGACGATTAGTAATGTAAATCAAAAGATCAAGAGTTCGACATAAATAAACAAACGACAAACATATTACGCAATTCAATACAAAAAGATGACAAAAGGTACAATCATAGCTAAGCATTGCTAAGCATTCAATACAACCCGACATTGATAAAATAGTCCAATGTAACCGCAAATACCTAGCATAGGATAAAATGATACATATTACACAACTCAATACAAATTACATAATTCACTACATAACACTACGGGCATTGCGTTGTTTTGTGCCCGTACTCACTTTGACCGAGAACACCTCCTAACAGGCCACCCACTTCAGATTCATCCATGTCATTGCGAATCGCTTAGACTGTGAGCAGCCACCGCCTTGGTGCACACCTCCGCAAATTTGCATCCGGTGGCATATCGCACATCTCATTAATGGCGGTGAAATCACCATGTGCTCGAAAACCACGGAACTCACCGGACCATGTATTGACAAAGATGACCCTTCAGTAGAAAGGGACACGATATTGCACGTGTTCATCCCAATTTGCCCATAAGTCTGCGATCACATGCGAGTAGGGAATATGAAGAAGTCTTGGCTTGTTGCAGGTGCATTCACACCATCCAGTGGCCCCTTGGTCTAGGTTAACCTCGTGTGTAATAACCGCTGTGTCGGTTCCCAATCCCCCTTTACACCGGAGAGTCACTTCAAAGCGGTACTCACCACTCTGAAGCTACTCACCATATGCAGCTGAGCTTTACTGGGCGTTCCTCCATGTAGGCCATCATCCGCGCCAAGACGGCGTTTGCAATGTCGTGGCGTGAAGTACTGACCTCTGCATGCTTTTTTCCGAAGTAGCCAACGATGCCGCAAAGATGCCTTCCAGATGGCCACAAGTGGTAGCGGATGCGCAGCCTCGATGACCCAATTGTAAACCTCGGCTATGTTCGTTGTCATGACACCGAACTGTTCAACATATCGATTAGCACAATAACTCTAACTGCTCAATCGTCACAACTATGTTAATTTAGTATACTAACTCGGCGCCTCGGTGTCATGGAGCAATGCCCACTTCTCCAACGGCTCCACCTCTATCCAAAGGCGAGAAACACTTAATGTTTCTTGACGATCGCTCCTCATATTTGGAGGATCGAGCGCCCAAGGGGTAATAGCCTTTTGGGTGGGCAATCGTTCGGCGTTCTTTGGTTGCTTCTTCACTCTTCAATCAGGCGGTAGTGTGCTTATCCAACTCGGCCAATATCGCGTTGAACTTACATGCTCGGTTCTCGCTTGCATAACCTCTTAAATAGGTTCATCGACTTCTTACTCTTGAACTGCTCAAAAATTTGCTCCCAAATGCCTCATGCACCACATTGCTCGCATGTCCCGCCATGGAAAAGGCTCATCAAGGTCCTCTGAGAGTCTTAATTGCCAAATAATACCTTTATGGCGGTCATGGATGATGCACACGTTGGGCGATCACGAACTACCCGAACTTCAAATGTCCGAAAAACCACGACCACTATCCGGTTCTCACCCTCAACAAATGCAAAGGCCAATGGAAGTATGTGGTTGTTCCCATCAATTGCAATGGCCGTTAGAATCGCCCCTTGTATTTCCCGACCAAGAATGTACCATCGATGCCACAAGAATGGACGGCAAGATGCTAATGACGCAATGCAAGGACCCAAAGAAAAGAAAGCACGACGAAATATCGAGACCCGTTACCATCCGCTTCACTTTCTTCAAAAGCGTGTACGTGCTAGGTTGGTTTCCTTCAAGACATCAAGCACACGAGGTAGGTTACAATCTGAAGCCTCATATGTGCCAAACCTCTTCTCTAATGCCTTTTGCTTCGCACGCCGCCAGCCATCGAGTAACTTATCCGGTACTTAAATGTTCTCAACATTGCTTTCAATATAAGAACACTCAATGTCCCGCTTCTCGATGATCTCATTGAACATCACGCTAGCGATTACAAACAAGATTCAAGTTGCGGTGTTTCACCGAAACATTTTCTAGTCCGCATGTGTGCCCATCTACTCGTGATGCAATCCAAAATGTCTCGCACTTGGCTTGTATGCATGTACTGAATTCACATCCTTCGCCTCGCACTTCATTGTGTATCTATCTCGATCGACAAAACAACTCGGAACTCTCTCTGCTGCGATAGTGCCCACAAATTTCACCGCCAACTTCAACTCGTAATTATTTGCGAAAACTTGATTCAAATTAACGCATTGCTACCATACTCCCAACGCGACTCATGCCCCCACAAAACTTCCATACTAGCTTTGTTTTTCCTGCTCCACTCGTCCGTGATGGGTACATCCGTTGCCCAAGATTACTATGCATTTCATCATCTCTTCCTCTTCCTCATCTTCGTCGATGTCATCATCACACTCCAACATTTCAGCTTCATCTTGCATCGCCATATGGTCTACCAACTCCAATTGATCAACAATTTGCTCGATTTCCTCCTTCATCTGCCTCGACCTTCCGCTTGTCGCATCCTGCTATCATCCTCCGCCGCTACCTCAACCGGCACCACTACCGAACTTGTTCATTTGTAGCCGACGTCTTTGCTTACCCACGCCGCTAATATTCACCTCTTCTCTAGGGCACACCGCACCAAAGATTACGCATTCAAGGCTAGATCCCTTGCACCACCTTAACCATTTATGCCACAAGTACGTCCGATCTATTTTCTTCAACTCCCACAGAGCCGGGTCACCCTTACTACGCGTGAATACGGCTTGAATGGTAATAGAGTAAACACTTGGATCCAGGAAAAATATTTGGTCAACCAAAGCTTTATATCACGGATGCTAACTCTATCGGGGCATAAGTGTTCGCCATTGTGACCGCAAAACCGCTCAAATCAACACTATTTTGCCCAATTTTTATTTCACCATCGCCATAATATACCCTAAATTTCATCAAGCATCCGACATTATTCTTTGACGACATAAACAAAATTGATTTTTATATCACCACTAAGTTTAATATCACTAACTAAACAAAATTAATTTTTATATTGCATCAATATCTAAATTAACGATTCCCTCCTAAAATGAGAAAATTATCATGCCGGCATTTTCAACGAACAATCTAAAATCGCTATATTGCATCAAAATTTAAAATCTCAAATATTGCATCTAAAATTTCTAATATCGATATTGCATCAATATCTATCTAATATTGCATCAATATCTAAAATCTCGAATATCGACATTGCATTAATATCTAAAATTTCTAATATTGCATAAACATCGATATTGTATCAATATCTAATATTTCTAATATCTCAAATTTCTAATATTGCATAAACATCGATATTGTATCAATATCTAATATTTCTAATATCTAAAATTTCTAATATCTAACATTTCTAAAATTTTCTAATATCTAAAATTCCTAAATTTTCTAATATGACAAAATCTCTAAATTATTTTACACTACACAAATTTAATAACAAAATTACAAAAAAATTACCTTTTTTCTTTTTTTCCTCCTTCCTCCTCCCTCCTCTCTCTCTCTCTCTCTCTCTCTCTCTCCTCCTCTCCCGAAGCGCCTCTCTCTCTCTCTCCTGCCAGGCCTCTCTCTCTCTCTCACCACCTTTGTCTCTCCTCCCTTCCTCTCCCTCTCTTCCTCTCCTCTCTCGCCGCGCCGCTTCTTTTTCTTTCTTCTTCGCCTTCTTCGAAAGCGAAGAAGAAAGATTACCGTTTCGGCGAACAGTGTTTCGGTTATGGTCGCCACACCGCCGGCGACTACTTAGTAGTCGTTAAACCGCTTGGCGACTACTCCTTGGCTCGGTGACAATGGGGTCACACCGTTCAAAATGCGGATTAGGATATTGTCGCCAAACCGCTTGGCGACTACCTATTATCGCCAAACCGCTTACGACTACCTATTATCGCCAAACGGTTTGGCGACCGGATATTATTTCTGCAATTTTTTAAATACGTGTATTAATGTCGCAATTTCGAAATAAAATAATATTATTTAAAAAAAATTACATTCCAACTTTGAAGTTCAAACCAGTGAGTTCTTGTTCTTTTAACACGGCAAGTGTTAAGAAAATGCTTTGCTATCTAAATAGTGATTCTGAACCTTATGGCGGTTAAATATTCCTTATTACATGTTTCACTTGTGAGAAATAGAAGTTGTAGCAGTTGAGATGAGAATGGATAGACTAGATATGCTTCACGAATAGATTAATTTCTTTGTGAAGATTAGCATTGCCTTTAAAAATGCTTTTCAGGAGCGGAGAGTAGAATTTCCTTCCTGTGTAATTTTGATTGTTTTTTTATGAATTACTGCAGCATTTCTGGGCACAACTCTAGTCTGTGGATACATCAGAATTATAAGAACTAACTTCTACAGATATGGATGTGAGTATGTATGGAATTTTCCTGTGTGAATTGATATTTTATCCGAACTATTCGTATTCGAATTTGATGAAGCAATACAAACATTTTTATTTCAATATGTCTTAACTAGTTGGCCGAGTTTTTTTTTTATTCAATGTGAATTCATGTTCCTTTAGGTGAAATAAATAGATCGGAATGATTGTGGGTGACTATACGAGGATAAAACATCACTAATATCTACATGCTACATAAGCTACGAGGATATTTGGATCCGACCGAATTAACCAGATATTTGATTTGACTATTTGGTTTGTATTTGATTTGTTTTCATCCCTAGGAACCAGGAAGCACACAATTCTATTTTTCAGGAGGCAAGGCGGATTTTTTTTAGGGATTAAGACTTATTAGCTCCTTTTTATGGGAAAAAAAACCTCGCGTGCATTAGTTATCTGTTCCGTACATACGCCCCCTAATTTCCATAATCAGCTATCGGAAAATACTTGCAATGTTGCATGCGTTCCGTTTTCATCAATGCGCTTTTGCGCACACAACACGTCCACCACAAACAGATTCCTTGTTCACCGCAACAGCTAAGCCTTCAATTTTTCTCTCGCGGCAACAAAAGGAAAGAAAAGCAAAATGCATCATGAAAACACGTTCTGAGGTTGAATGCATATATGGCTTGGCGTGTGGTAGTGCATCGAACCTACCGATGTTTGCTGGTCGCTGCCGATTTTAGGAGTACATGCGTGTGTATATTCAATTGAAAAGCGCGTAGCCGTGCTTTGAGAGACCTTGATGCATCCGATAAATTCTGAGTCATGTGTATCTAGCGCGTTGAGTGTGTGCCTGTACCATTTACTGTCTAAGAAGAGCTGATGAGAGCACTTCGGCTCAAATCTGGGATGCTTTGTGGCATAGACACTTGTTTTCTTAGAAATATCCGAGATTATATCCTCGTGCCAGATACAAGCATTGTTCAGCGACGGATGGAGAACATGTCAATCGAAGAACAATTTCATATTCCCTATCCGTATCTATTCAAGAGTATGTTGGACCGATGTATGGAGGCTGTATACGGGGCAATGACAGGGGCCGTACCCAGCGGCAGTAAATTTTTTGGTACAGTAACAACGGATTCACATGCGTTCGGGTGTGGTTTGAGAAAACAAAAGAAGTTCTGCTAGGTGGATGAGATGTTTTATACTATAGCTGGTAAGCTGTTGCTTATTAGATGCCTAATTTGACAATTGATGACTTCACTTGCTACTTGCATAACTAGATTCAAACTAAGCGAGAGAAAGAAGGCTCAAAATCTTTACCCAGGTGCAGGTGGTAGGCGGCAGGGCACGATCCATGCACGAGCGCTCGACTTTGTCCAGAGTGTCGATAGCACAGAGTGTTGCTCCGGCGACGCACCACTGCCTCCCGGTTGCTCTGGGCGAATGGCGGCGCGGGGTGCCCACGGATGGGTGAAAGTGGCGTAGGACATGGCGGCCTCATGGTCCTGGCCGTGTCTCAAGCTCGACGCCACCACAGCCATGCCTCAGCCTCGCGTCCTCTGCGCGAAGGCGCCGCGAACGAGTCTCTCGTAATCGAAGACCATATCATCAAGCACTTGAGTCGATGAACATGCTAAATTTCTTTCTTTTTCGACGAATGGCAACAACATGGTTGTGGTAATGTGGGTCTATATGTACATATATTGAGGATAGGCAGGTACACATCATACTATCCAAGCTTCCACCTCATGTACAGTCTTTCAAAGACACACTTGAAAGTTCTTGCGCTAATAGAATCTCATATTACACACAGATCTTATTGCACAAAACCGAAGTGGAAAAGATCCAGAGGAAAAGGGGACTTGCACGCTGCCGCAACCATTCCTGCATGAGAAAAAGTAACTGCTAATCAATATCACTAATAGCAAATGTAGATCAGATAGATTTAGGTCGGCAGTGGAGTTAAATGTGCAGGTATACTACTTGTAGAGAAACAACTGTTTGCTGAAGGCGAGGTCGTGACAGGAGTGGTGGACACTGCACAGTATCATTCTCACCTAGGCATGAATCAGCGAGCCCCCACGGAAACGCAGCACGCGTAACATAGCTTGAGCATCAGTCGATGTCCAAGCTGGAGTATGGCTCATGACCAACCTACATTGATTTAGCGATTTAGCATATCACCGGTCCAAAAAATATATCGCAGAATTGGACCAAAAAAAAGTGGGTGATTGTTAAGCAATAGTATCATAAGCACTGAAAATAATAGGAAAAATATCCTGCAATCACCCTCTCCGTGAAATCACCGTTAATGAACTAAAAAAGTTTCAAAAATTCTGAAAAAATCATGGATATACATCTCAACTTACCCCACCTACATATAAAATTTCATGATCAAATTCGTCCCACGCTAGCAGCTACAAAAAGACAAATTCAGCATGAATAGTGATTTTTACTGTTCATCACTATTCATTTTTGCTGTTTGTTTTTTCATATCTTTCAAATGCGATTGAGTTTCAACTTCAAATTTTGCAGGGTTGTAGAGGTTCACCTCCCCTACATATGGTAATTTTTTGAGAATTTTTCAAAACTTTTTTTAGTTCAGTTGCACGGTGGTTTCACGGAGGGGGGGTTGCACCGGATATGTTGCCAAAATAATAGGTGTAACCAATTGAAAGAACCCAATCTGGCAAAAGAGGTGAGAATTTGCTTGATATCTGAAAGGTTGTTGCTACTTAGAACTTACTGAGCAATCATCATGAACACGCCAGATTGTCTCGCCTAAAAGGTTGGCAACTGACAGAATAGTCAACTGTGGAAAACTCTTCTCCTCCTTCAGAGGGATGGTATTTGTGATTATTACTTCTTGAAACAAACCACTTGATAACCTTTCAATGGCAGGTGGGCTGAAAAGGTAATGTACGAATATACTTACAAAAACAATTCAGACGGCTATAGTGGCATAGCGTATTGCCACAGCAAAACAGAAAAATATGACTCAAATTTAGTTTAAAACTAGCTAACATAACTACATTTCCACTTCTCCATTCAGCAGAAATTTCTAACACAGCAATGACAATCTCAATTGAAGACTTACAACAGATATTAAGATCTTTTGCACCCTTATAGAGGGTAAAATTTTAGTTCACTTTTCCATGATATCTAGAATATAACCAAATAAGACTGGCAGCTGCACAATTAAAACCAAATTATGCATGACAGCAGTCATTTTGCATCTGTGGCCATTGAATTTTGATTTTCTGTTGTCAACTGAGTTCGTGCAGACACTTAAGTAGACCATAAAGCCATTGGTCATCCATGCAGAGTTTACATATCACAGACAATGGCTACTTTTGAACACTTAGACAAATTAGTACATAGCTTAGTTCCATGGAACTCTCAATGCATGGAGTAAGTGTGCGATTCTCCATAGCACATCAAGTTCAGCTAGCCAAATAGCTACTAGAAATTATGAAGTGAGCGCAAATTAGCATACCTAAAAACAGCATGTGTACAGCATGCATAGACTTCTCTTGCTCCTTCTTGATGCAGTAGCTCAGCTCCTTTGGCAATAGTTCCTAGTTTATTTGTCATAGTTCATTAGGATACTGATATTCAGAAGTGAAGTGTCTCAACGAAAGGCAAAGTCTAGCAAAGGCTAACTAGTTTGATATGCAATGTTACGTTACAATTTCCTTCTCAGTTGCCATGCATTAATGTGGAACACTTCAGTGGGTTTCGAAGTTTAAACTATAGTGGAAGTCATATTACGATTCTATCAGAAAACATCAGTGGTTGTATAATAATATCACTTTCTGCTTCTATAGGTATGGCATAATAAATCCTTGACTAATTACCACCCAACCACAAGCAGGCTAGCATCAACCCAACCAGATAGTTGAGAAGAAGGGATAAAGCCATGGCTTAACTGTCTCAGAGTCAAATGGCCTATCCAACAATTATGTCTGCTATAACTTACAAGGGAGAACTTACCTGCTGTATCAATCATATCATCCATCATAACAGCCACTTTTCCTCTAACATCTCCAATGAGATTCATTACCTGTAATAAATTCACATGATAAGATGTACTTGCTTGATCTGACACAACTGAGATAAAAGCATGGATAATTGAACCAGCATGCACCATATGGTAAGATCACACCTCTCCAAGTGCATTATTCATTTCATGCAGATTGAATAGCACACAATATAATCACAGTAATTCTAACCAACTAGGGCAAAGTCCCAGTGATAATTTGCTTCTATAAATCCTAGTCAGCTGTTCATATTACATGTACTACAGCGAAAAATTTAGAATGGGTTAAGATTTTTTATTTGCATCCATTCATCCTGTCATTTACCTCAGCAACATTGTGTCCATGCCTTCTTTTGTCTACAATTGCTAGAGGTGCATCAGATAGCTTTTTGGCAAAAGCACGGGCCCTGGCAACACCTCCAACATCTGGAGACACCACCACCAAGTCATTTGAACAAATTGTCTTGCTGGCAAGGTAATCAAGGATCACCGGCTTCACAGATCAAAGAAGAAGAAATACAGAAAACAATTCTATAAGGAATGAATATCACATGCAAGTTTTAAAGTCATTGATCAATTGAAGCAACATGCATCAGTACCTGACCATAAACATGGTCTACTGGGATGTCGAAGTATCCCATGGCTTGACTGGAATGAAGGTCACAAACAAGGACACGGTTCGCACCAGCTTCTGTAATCATATTAGCTACAAGTTTTGCAGCTATAGATTCACGACCTTGAGACTGAGAATGCAGAAAAATGTTTTTTTTTTAGTTTTGACGATGAGTAGCTTGGTGCTTGGATGTTGCGCCAGAAGTCATTGGTAAATAAGAAATTTCATAATACATTCTCCTTTTAGAAAAATAAGTTCCTTCTAGTAAGACAATATGTAATGATATTGAGTATTGACTTCAATTCCCCTCATTTGTGAATATTGTAAGGCCTCCACATATGGACATAGCCTAAATTTTACATTAGAGCGTTTGCTTATGCAAAACACTGATAAAAGCAAAGTGGTACAAGCATGTGACAAGTCCTACGTTATAGGTTTTATGTTTTGCCAAAAATAACCTCAAAACCATTGACATAATTTGAGAAACCATAACAGAATAACATTACCTTCCTGTCAGCTCTGGCATAACCAAAATAAGGGATAACTGCAGTAATATTCTTAGCAGATGCTCTCCTACAGGCATCAATCATGATCAGAAGTTCCATAAGATTCTCATTTGCTGGAGGACATGTTGGTAGTACAAGGAAAACATCGCAGCCCCTTACACTCTCTTGTAACTGAACATATATTTCACCATCAGCAAACCTTTTTATGTTAATCTTCCCAAGTTCTAGACCCAAATAGCTTGCTATTTCCTGTTGATAAAACACCAAGAAAAAATTTCATCTTAAGAGTGCCATTGAGAGGTAAATCATTCGGTTTGAGATCGACCTATTTATAAAAAGTCACAATTAAATATCTACTTATATATCATTTCAGGAGTAGCTTTCTGGTTTATCCAGTGCATGTCTCTTTAAGCTTAGTTATACTTAATTTATGTTTGCTCATCTATCAATAATCCATTTGTCATAAGTTATAAATGAACTGAACGATTTGCGGTTACTACAACAGAAAACACATATCCTTATTGGTTGTCTCTGTCAAATTCGAACAAGAGTATGTAGTATGTGGAGGAACACAAAGAGAATTTCTTTGCAGACGATCCAACTAACCTGGGAAAGAGAAGGATTGGCCGTGCCTGAGAAGATACGCAACCTTGTGTCATTCCTAATGTTTGCATCCTGGATAACTGGCATTGTCACAGGAGTCAATAGTGATCTGTCGGACACCGGAATGCGTGGGAGTGCTCCATTAACAGTCCTCAGGCTCAGAGGATCAATCCTTCTACACTTCTGCATGTACAAAGATCATTTTTGTTCAAGTACACAGGAGTACACTTGTTTAATCTACTGATTCAACAAGATTACTGCAAAGCAACTTGTTTTATCGCGCAGTAAGATGCAAGTTGCTTCTGTTTGAAGTAAACAGATTTTACACAAATCAAATCATGCATAATTCCAAAAAAAATGAGCACATAACGCCTTAATTAAAAAAACCTCCGGTGATCAGCTAACACAATCCAACAAAAATTATGTACTGGCAAGCTAACAGAACTTTGCCAAAAGTAAAAAAAATGGAAATTTGTAATCAAGTATAGTTCCTGAGGGCCAAATGACACTATTGTCATCACATCGGAGCAACACCCATAACCCGAGCGACAAATGGATACTACTAGAGCACGAAAAAAAAATGGGAACAGAGGAGGGCGAGTGACGTAAGGGGTAGGGTGGGTAACCGGAGCATACCACGACGATGGGAGCTGAGCGCGGCCGGTGGAGGAGGCCCCGGCTGCGCGCGGCGAGGGGAGACGCCGCGGCGGTGGCGGAGTAGGAGAGCGGCATGGGGAAATCGAAGGGGAAAAGGTCGGCGGTGGCTGCCTAGGGTTTAATTTGGGTCAAGTGGGTTTGTAATTATTGCCGATTTTTAGCCTGCTTCAGTACAGCTGGCTGGTTGCTACGGCGGTACGGCCTACAAGATGGTTAATTTTCTGCCATTAAGAAACAAGCCAAGCTCATGCCAACAAAATTTGATTACATCGGTAGCAGTAGTAATTAACATCTTATTTACGCATACTTGGACAGGGCTCTAGATGTGGAAAAATACTCAAAACTCGTGAGCTAAACAAATACTTAAAAACTCGACTCCATTTAGCTCGAACTCGTGAGCTAAATGAATACTCCTCGACTTAACTCTAGTTGAACGAGTTTGAGCTGAGGATTTAAACTCGTTATATTAATGAGTTTAACGAGCGAGTTAGCGAATAACTCATTTGGCTCGAAAAAACTCAATCCACAAGCCACAAGTGACAAGTCCAACCCAACTTGCCCAACAGCCCAAGCAAAAAACCTCTAGACTCCACTCTTCAATCCTCCACTCGAATACCCTCTTACTTGCGCCACCACCCGAGTACTTGACAAGTCCCAATCCCTACCACCCCCTCACTCACGCCACTGTCTCCCCTCCCTCTTGCTCACGCTGCAGCCATCCTCCCTTTTTCCAGCCCGCGCTTCCCTCCCCTTTGCTCATGTCGTCTCCATCCTCTCCTTCTCCTGTCACCGCCTCCCCTCCCCTTCCCCTTGCTCCCGTTGGCCGTCATTGCCTCCCCTCCCTGCATCCGCTCGGATCCAACCTACCTAGGGTTTAGGTGCACCGCACGAGAGAACATAGTGGCTAGTGGTACACTAAGCCTCTCCTTCGGCCACCGTCTCTGTCCCCTTCGTCTCTTCCAACCATTACTTCGGTCTTGCTCCACCCATGCTCCTATGGCCTTCATCCAATGGAAAAACAACAAAGTATGGAGTTGAAGAACAAGGCAATGAGGCTGAGACAGTCTTGTGGCTCTGATTCTGCTTTATGCTCCACATCAACAATGGTGGTGAACCGTGTAAAGCCTCCACGATACGATCCAGTGTTGCTTCCCCTTACCCCCACATCTGCTGCAACATCGGTTTGTGACTCTCGTCTCGATTAACATTTTTCCAAATTTACCAGTGATACTTTAAGATAACCCTAACTTAGAACGCTGGATTGTTGGAATCATGATTGATTTATTGTTAATATTTCCAAGATTCTCAATTAAAATACAAGGCACAAGTACACTATATATTGAAACAACGTACAATTATTTCCATGAGTGAGACTAACGAAAAATATAAGAAACTCTCTTGTGCATGACACCCTAAACAACAACAACACCTAAGAAGTTTAATTTGACATGTCATTAATGAACAATGGAAATCTCATACGGAATTAGAGGTGTTATGATTTATCTATCTAGTTTTACTATTGCTTTGTCAGTACACAGGGTTGGGGTTGCCATTTGAATACATTGATACCTTCTTCATTTTAAGCATAGCAAAGCTTATGGCCTTTGGATATAGTGCTGGAAATAGCTCAAATAGCCAAAAGACCACAGCTTGGAGAAATGTGGTAAGTAAAATTGAATGCTCTAGTGCTCATATTTGTAACGAACTTAACAAGCCAACTCAAGCTTTTAACGAGCAAACTGAACTAAGGTTTGAACTCGTCAAGTTAATGAGTCGAGTCTAGCTAGCTCGTTATCTTAGTAAGTTTAACGAGTCGAGTCAAGTTGGCTCGTTATCCACCTCTAGGCACCTTTTCTAGGGCTGGTGGTGTATGTAAGCCGAATCATGGGTTAAATATAAGTGAGCTTAACTTTTTCTACACCTAGGAAAATGCATGCCTATGTGTGGTTAAATTTTTTATTAACTTTTGATGATCTGCAAGGTAGTATTTATGAGGTTTAGAAAATGCAAGACAGTCATACACGGTGACCATTTCTTAGAGAGCATGATAGTGAGAAAAAAGCTACTCCTTTCTTAAATCATTGAGTTCGAGATACCAGCGAATCGAACACAATTAGAGAGTCACAGCAACGTCGATTTCACAATACTATCTCAAGAAAACTGTATTAGGAGGTTTCCTTCCGATTGTTTTAGTAGAGACTATTAATGTCTATATACTCATCCATGTTATTTAAAATCAAAACTAAATATGACTGTCTCTATGCAACTCTTTTAATTATAACACGAAAAAAGTGTTTGTTAATAGTGTTTTTGTTATCTTAAATTTATATCATAAACTAGTAAATTTTCATGACGTAACTTGTCATGAAAAATTTCTACGATGTTTTAATTTTTAAATCGTCGAAATAATAAGTTTAAAACTCACAAATTTTTTCATGGCGTATAACACGAAAAAATTTCTTTTTTTGTTTTTTAAATCGTCGAAATAATAATGTTTTTGAACACAAAATTTTTATCGTAACATTTATATCATAAAATTTTTTTTTGCTTGACGCGATAGGCTACACTTATAGACAAAAAGATAGCTACACAGTCTCTCCTTCATATCAGAAAAAAAATTTCGTGTCAACACTTATAGACAAAATAACATCATACTATTTTACATGCTTTAATCTTATTTTTACGGGTTCCTTCCTTGTGTTCTTGAGGTGTGTTTGGCGGGGATTCAGATTCGTGAACGGGCTCCCTTCCTTGTGTTTAGATAGATCATCTTGTTTACATTTTAGACCAAAAATATAAACTTAATTCACTTTATTTTAACCTATAAATTTCAGATTTAAAAAAAAACTGAAATTTAAAGCTCTACCAAACAGACCCTGGTTTCGATCAGTGAATCCTTGTTCCCGCTCTAGCAGGAAAAGAAGAAGAAAATAGAGAGCGCGCATTAATTCTGGGCACGATTTTCACCTGTAGAGAGGATAAAGCCAAATCCCGAGCGAGCCAGCTGGAGGGGAGGGTCTCGCAACGCCAGCCAGGCACGCGATCGAGCCACTATTTATTTACCGTCTCCCTCCTCTGTTCACCGCCTCAAAATAAACATTGATCGAGGTGACGAATTAGGCAAGAAGAGCACCGGGGATTGAATTGATTAACGCCTCGATCGATATCGATCATCCCTTCCGAGCGGAGAGGAGATCGAAGAAGAGATCTAGGCGAGGGCGTACTATACGCGCGCGCGGCATGGTCCATTTAACTTCCTGGGCGGCCGCGGCGGCGACGGCGCTGCTCCTGGGCGTGGCCGCGGCCCTGCAGCCGATCAACGTGACAACGATGGCGTTCGAGGAGGGGTACACGCCACTGTTCGGCTTCGACAACATCCTCCGCTCCGCCGACGACCGCACCGTCAGCCTCCTCCTCGACCGCTCCACCGGTAAATTAAAAGCGGATACCTCTACACAATTTCCGTTCTTGGCATGCATTCATCCCATGCATGCATGCTTTATTCCAATAACAATGCGTTGCCAGCGAAGCTCAATTAGCGGCTAGATACTAGTAATTTCTGGCTGGATCTAATCCGCTGTGTCAGGCTCGGGGTTCATCTCGTCGTCCATGTATCAGCACGGCTTCTTCAGCGCCTCCATCAAGCTCCCCTCCGACTACACCGCCGGCGTCGTCGTCGCATTCTACGTGAGTCCAATTTCTGTTTCCCCCCTCCCCTTTGAAGCAATGCATAAATTCGAGTTCAATCCGTGCATATACTTTATAGTAGGATCATGCCTGGACATGTAGCACCATGAGTACGTAGAGAGTTCGTGTAGCCGTACGTGTTCCTGTAAATGCATGGTACTAGTGTTTTATTCCGAGAATGCGTTAAGTGCATGTCCGATCGATCCCGTTCATGGCGACGACGTTCAAGCTAATTAAGCGGTAGGAGGAGGCTGCGGTTACAAAAAATTTTTTTTTGGATGGTAACGCACGCAATGTAATCCTGCTTTGAGATGTTACAAGCCGGTCGTTGTCGAGTCGTGGTCCTGAGGTGTAGCTCACTTGACCTTGGTAGAAACCTCCTATTGCAATTTGGTCAGGATCCTTTATGTAGGCAAGCCGTCATCGGCCATCCCGTAGGATGTGGGTGGAAGAGCTATGTTTATTTAGCATGTTGTTAGCATCAGTTTCAAACTCTGTTATTTGTATGTTGGACGAGAGTATTTTCCCTTTAAAGGCTAGTGTAACGCTATCTTCTTCTGAAATAAATAGAAAAACTCCTTCCCTTAATTTTTAAAAAATAATTCTATATTTTCAACGGTAATTGCCATAAATTCGTGAAAATTAGTTCATTGTTTTCAACGGTAATTACCGTGGAATGTACGGTCGAGCAGATTCTATCCTATTTTACGTTCGTAGTACGGGCGCGATCGATTGGGGCCATGTAGCTAGGCCATGAATTTCGCAGTGGTTTCAGCGTTCAGCGCAGAAGGATATAGCGGCTAGGAAGGCTAGCTAATTACAGCGAAGAAACGTTTATAGCTTACTCCTTTTATTTGGACTAATTTTGTCAAACTAGCTGTCTTCTGTAAAAATAAGTTGAAGAAAAAAAATTTGATTTTGGTCAAGACGATGATCCATAGATGTATGCGCAGACGTCGAACGGCGACGTGTTCGAGAAGACGCACGACGAGCTGGACTTCGAGTTCCTGGGCAACATCCGCCGGAAGCCGTGGCGAGTGCAGACGAACGTGTACGGCAACGGCAGCGTCAGCCGCGGCCGCGAGGAGCGCTACGTCCTCCCCTTCGACCCCACCACCGAGTTCCACCGTTACTCCATCCTCTGGACCCCCCGCGCCGTCGTCTTCTACGTCGACGACGTCCCCGTCCGCGAGGTCCGCCGCTCGCCGGCCATGGGCGCCGACTTCCCCTCCAAGCCCATGTCCCTCTACGCCACCATCTGGGACGCCTCCACGTGGGCCACCTCGGGCGGCCGCTACCGGGTCAACTACCGCTACGGGCCCTTCGTCGCCTCCCTGACCGACCTCGCCCTCCTCGGCTGCCGCGTCGAACCCATCCAGATGCTCGGCCACCCCTGCGCCGCCTCGGAGGAGGCGTTGCTGGCGTCGGACCTGGCCGTGATGACGCTGGAGAGGCAGCAGGCGATGCGGCGCTTCAGGGAGCAGAACATGGTCTACTCCTACTGCTACGACACGCTGCGCTACCCCGTGCCCTTCCCGGAGTGCGACGTCGTGGAGTCCGAGAGGCGGAGGTTCAAGGAGAGCGGCCACCTCCGGTTCGCGCTGCGGCGGCGGCGCCGCGCCGGGAGGCTGGCGAGGGGCTCCAGCAGCTGACCCCTCCAAGCAGCATCAACTTCGATTCAGTGCATGCATGTGTTGGTACTAAATGGTCAATCCAAAAATACATCTCCAAGTTGCGAAACCACCCATGAGTGACATGAGCTGGGCCTGAACGCTTTACCTCATCCGTTCGAGTCACCATCTTATTTAGACGTGTTCTTCTAGCGCATGATTTCCACTCACTCACTCAGTCAGTGCTCAAAAGAAGAAAAGCGCACGTCTTTTCTCACTAGAACGTACACACGCAGTAGACGAGTATTAGGACGTTATAGGGCACTAGTAGCCAGTAGGATTCATACCAGGACCAGGAGTCTCCCGTGCATTATGTGAAAGAGTGAGACGAGCAAGAGATTCACTTGATACATTCCTTTACAGAGTGTCTCGTATGAATGGTACAGTACGTGCATGGTATATGGACATGCAACGCTTATCACGGCGAGACTAATTAACTGGACAGCGATGAGGTAACTGCGGAAGCATATTCTAACAGCCCCCACAGTATCAACTGGGAGGAGCGTGGACGTTGAGACTGAACCAAAAATCAGTGAAGACAGCAGTCGGTAGCCCCTTGGTGAAAATGTCGGCATATTGCGTCGTTGTGGGAACGTAGAGAACTCGGATGTCTCCAAGTACAACGCGCTTGCGGACAAAATGCATATCAATCTCCACATGTTTGGTGCATTGGTGCTGAATCAGATTGGTGGAGAGATAGACAACACTGATGTTACCACAGTAGTCGACGACAGTGGCCTTCTGTGGTGGTTGATGAAGCTCAAGAAGCTAACGAAGCCAACATGCTTCAGCAACACTATTAGCCACTCCTCGCTACGCGGTTTCAACGCTTGAGCGGGATACGGTGTGCTGCCACTTGGAGGACCAGGAGATGAGATTGTCACAAACAAAAACGTAGTAGCCGGAGGTCAACCTGTGTGTGTCCAGATAGCCAGCCTAGTCGGCGTCGGAGTAGACAATGAGGGCATGGCAAGAACTCTAGCTGAGATGGAGACCAAAGCTCATAGTGCCCTTGACATACCATAGAATCTGTTTGATCAAATTGAAGTGCTACACGCGAGGGTCATGCATACGAAGACACACCTGTTGAACAACATGAGTGATATCTAGACAGGTGAATGTGAGGTATTGTAGAGCACCAGCGAGATTGCGATACAGAGTTGGGTTGGTGACTGAATCGCCAGCTGACGCAGAGAGCTTGTATTGAGCTTCGATGGGTGTAGCTCACAAGGATTGCGCTATGTCATGTTGGCACGTTGAAGGATTTCAGCGACATACTTCTCTTGGGAGAGGAAGATCCCACTGTCAGAACGGCTAGCTGAAATACCGAGAAAGTAGTGCAAGCCTGCAAGTTCCCAAGTCTGTCATACCACATAAAAATTGGTCGGAACATTGGAAACATGATCCTTCGCTGGCTTGACCGCATGAAGCCATCTGCATAGATTCGGCCCCATACTTTAGGACCACCAAATGGCAACTCAGAGCTAGCGATTCAGGCATCTGTCGACCAAGAACAAGACTGTAGGATGTCAGAAGACCACCTCTAAAACTTCGCCACACGATTCCAGTGGAAAGATGCTGTTGTTGGATCTCTTAAGGATCTTAGTGCCTAAACAATAATCTAGATGCGCTAACATTAGGGTAAATACCTTCGGGTTCGAAAACGATGAAGGCACCATTGCTTGCACGGAGAGGAAGCGATTACGTAAGAAGAAGAGGCGGTGGCGTCACGTCGACTCGGGTCGCGGTGATGGCTCGCCTTCTCCGGAGGTGATTCCTTCTAATTCCGTTATGCGTCCTTCTGGCGGTGGAGATCGGTGGTGGGTCACCGGCAAGACTGGGAGGGCCGGTGGTTGGCTTGGTCTTGATGCCACTCCGAGTCCACCTTGATCGAGGGTGTCTTAGGGTTTCTAATTTCGCAACCTTAAAGAGAGAGCTCCTTCTTCTTATATACTCGGGGTGACCGGGACCGGGCCGTGGTTTTGTTGGTTGTCTCCTGATCGAGGAGACGGGCGATTAAGCCCTAAAGACTCAGGTCAAGCATTGACTTGGCCCGAGATCAATACTAACATTCTCCCCTTGATCGAGAGGCCTCATCTTACAAGTTTTAAATCTCAATAGAGCGATACACCAAGATAAAGTATTGCAGCAGCTAATGAACACCACTGAATCTCGACATCTATAACAAACCATTCTATCTCAACATGACACTTACACTTACCAAGGAGAATGCTAAAAACAATCTCTTAGTGAAACAGTACGCCAAGCCAAAAAGGTTACAACAGCCTGCTAAGTACTATTGAACCCAGTGACTATAGTGCACCATTCCATCTCAAAATGATAACTTCTTAGTCTTATTAGAACATGGCCTATTCACATATGGTCCAGTTGTGCAATCTGTCTTTATATATTCTTTCGTGTACATCAAAATCAGAAAGACAGACAAGTTTCCAGAATCATGATTTGAGATCTCAATTTATTCCAAACAGTAAGCTTACTTTAAAACTTAATGCAACTGAATATAATGCCCAGTGCTTGCATCTTAACACTTAATACTTACTTTTCCTGGGCACCACAACACTGAACTTACATGATACTCAACTCTTGTTCTTAACACTTACTTGTTGAGCATCAAGATCTTACACTTATATTTCTATTTGATTCTGGATTCAATCTTTCACATTATCCTGTGTTTGGCAATACCACTTGACATGTTACTCGAATAAAAATTGCACTCTTAATGAACCCCGGATGAGTTCATTATCCCGAAGACAACTTTCTTATTCTTAAAACACTATAATCTTACTCTTAAAGCTCATTAAACCTTTATGGATTCAAAACATGCCACAACTTGGTCTTCATCAACGATAATGATATAACTTAATGGAGTTAGAGTCATTCCACACAAACGACTCCCTCCCGAAGGATGATTTATGTGGATTTCTTAGAATCACCTTGCCAAGAAAATTGTCATGACAACGTGTAACTCAGCGGTTGCCAGACATCTTCACATGTGAGCATGTAATCCATTTGCATCATATATGCAACTTAAAATCACTTATGATTTTCCAGGGGTCCAATCCTGGACTAAGTTTGCCAAAAATCCTGGTTTCAAAACTTTAAGGGCTCACAATATACTTAACTGTATTACTTATGTCAGCAATTATCTTAGAAACTTCTTTGCCCTTATTTGGAAATACTCCCACTTATTTGGACCTTTCTTGATGAATCTTAAAACATATATTAAAGATATCACCAATGTCCCTTGAAGAAAATACTTCAGGTCTTATCAGTAAGACCCCAATTACTTAAGGTCAACAGGTCGACCAATCAAGATTCTTATTCAACCTTGTACTGTTAATTAGCAACTTACTATAGCTATAGGTGTAACCATCATAATTACTTACTTAATGAAGTGCCTTTCGAAAGCATTCACAAAATGTACACCTAATGAGAGTTCTTATGAGTGAGAGAATTCAATGGTGGTGTCTGTGAGTAGCAAGTGCGACTCATAGCCTTTTAACTATTCTCCTTTAGAGTCACCTTTATTAATGTGAGCCCACGACAGCCCACTGTATTGGCTCTATCAGGAGAAAATTTTCTGATCCAAATAGGATGTAGCTAACACCAACTGGTTTTACTTTCAACTATTTCCCTTCAGAGTCACATTCATCTCTGTGGACCCATGACAGGCCACTATATTGGCTCTTCTAAGAAAACTTCCGATTCAACAAGATGGATTTTGATAACATCAACTTATCATCCATCCAAAATTCTTAATCCAAAATTCTTAATCTAGAGAAGTGGACTAAACATCTTAATGGGTTTTGTCTCTCCCCCTCGAAATGTGAACCAAACACAGTTCCATATTTTGATAAAATCTCATAGCTGATATTCCACTTCTATGACCTCACCTTAGAAACTTTACTATTCATGAGGTCACGCACTATCAAGATGCACATAAAACTTAGCATTTGCTTAACTTCATCACACACATTACTTTTGATGTCAATCAAAACCTCTTCATCAGTGCCAGTCTAAAAACTTATTAGAACTAAACTAGGGGATTGCTCCCCCAGATCCGAGGATTTCTCCCCATATCCTTACTGGCATGATGTACATTGTGCGCATAATCCTTGTACCAATACTTAGGAAAAACTGACTTTGTTTATCAAGGTACAAATCCAAGGGACTTACTATTGTATAACAGTTGGGATATTCAACTGGCAACTTCAATATCCCATGAAACTAAATGATTGACTTCCATGGTATTAGTACCATGTAAAACTTAATGATTCTGCTTCGCATCATCGTTGTGCAGAAAACGAAGAAGAAAAAAACAACAACTATACAATCACTTTTGTGAATGACACAGGATTATAATCAACATTAGTCAGAATATATCCGCGTGCCGCATCTTATTCTCAAAATGCTGACATTACACGTCCAACTAAGAGTCTTAGTTGGCTCCATATTAATTAGAGACAACTCAATTACTTTGGGAAAAAATATAAGAATGACACATGATTGAAACAACTCTTGAAAATGTGCCATATAATGATCTCAACAACAACGCTACATCTCTAACCAAAACTTCTCGTTGGTTCCATTTTAATCAAAGATTACTTACTAAAAAGTCACTTGAAACATGATCACAAATGCTTAAGACTATATGACTTTATTGTTCTAAGAAACAATTATATGACACATGACTATAAACAACGTTGGTCAGTATATAGCCATGATCCATTAGCTTAATGATAAACTTATCAAGTCTCAAGCAAAGATGACATTCATCAGAGTCAACACTTACTTACATGATCACACAATCACCATTAACTTTGTCGTAAGAAAACTCAATACTTATCTTACTTTTTCTTAAATCTCTTACATCTCAGCTCAATCCCCATAAGCACTTGAGATTTATATGTGGCTCAAAACTTTTAGTTCCAAGAGCCAGTCTGAAACTTAATTCAGAAAAACTTAATACTTAATCAATTGACTTACATAAAAGTCATTTATGGCTAATTTGAAAAGCCGAAACTTTCCATCTCATGCCCAAGAATAGGGCCTTTTGACATAACATGTCATATGCGGGCAATGACTCGTGATAATTCATGGCTATAAGCAACCTCCGTTTGAATACAACCATGAAAAAACACATCAATGCCCGCCGCTTACTGATATCCCAAATCAAAATTTCCCGTTGGTTCACTTTGATTTGAGAAAACTTAATATATAAATGCCACATAATCACTTAAAATTAGCCATCATTAATAGCAACTGAGGAAATTATCTGAGCCATCTTTAACTATCATTAATAAGTCACAACTTAATGGGCCATGAAAATTAATTAAATGATGCATGAACATGCATGCATTACAACATTTAAGAAAATCATCTTCACCAGCCCATTACTTAATGAACTTAATAAACTTTAAACAAAATATTCCCAAAACCACACTTTTCCAAACTTAAACTTTCTTATTGAGCATCAAATAATTGTTCCATTCTTTATCACCGTTGGGCAGAAAAAGAATGGAGCAAAACAATACTATATTTTGGCTAATATTTATAATCAAACGTTGGTTCAATTAAAACATGCTCTTAACAGGGAAAAATTGTTCTACTTCTAAATCACCGTTAGCGAAATTAGAATAGAACAAAACTTAAACAATTGTTGTGGCAAATTTTATCATCAACGTTGATCGAAGATAAAATTCCACACTAAGAATAAACTTAATAATTTTATGGCAAATTTTATCATCAACGTTGGTCGAAGATAAAATTCCCATACTAAAACAATCTTAATAAAATTTTCTAATTAAATTTTCACGTTGGATCCAATTTAATCAGAAAAAATTAATCTAACACTTAGCAGCGGAAACATACATAAACTTAACTTAGAGCTTAAACTTATTATCCACAGCGGAAAACAGTAATTAAACTAATTAATTAAAGCCAAAAACAGTAAAAAGAAAACAAAACTTTACTGTTCAATTTCATTGTTTATGCCCGAAAAATGGCCCAAAACGGCCCATTCGGCCTTTACTTCGCGCGCCCGGTCACCAGGCCAAGCAACCTGGGCCTGGGCCGGCGCTATACTCTTCCGCCTGGGCCTAAATCGCCCAGTCGGGCCCCCGTCAATCAGCGCCGTCCAATCTCCGTGAACGGCTGAGATTTCTTCGGCGCGGAAACAAAACCCGGAAATTTCGGCGCCCTTGGAAAACCCTAGCTCATTCTTCACCGTCGCCATGCAGCTGCATAAAGAGGCAAATGAGAGCGAGACGGAGAGCGATGGCGCCGCCCACTCCCTTGCGGCTTGCCGTCACCCTTGTTGACGCGCCGCCGTCAAGCGGCTTTGGCGGCGGTGCCCTAAGCGCGACGCATGGACTCGGAAAAGGAACACGGCGGCGGCTCGGCTCGGAGAGCTTCTTCCGTGGCCACCGTCCTGACGATGAGCACGGCGACCCTAGGTAGGGTTTCTTTCTCCTTATTCTTAATGCGGTTCTCACGGATTCGGGAAAATGGCGCTAGGGTTTTGGATTTGGGAAAAAATCGATCTAGGGTTCTTATCTAAGAGCTAAAGCGCCCTTCCTCTCCTTCTACTTGCTGGGCATTGGATCTAGCCCAAAAGTGGCATAAACCGAAGATATTCTTCATCTAGGGTTAGGGTTAGGCACATGAACCTGCTCGATACCATTGTTGGATCTCTTAAGGATCTTAGTGCCTAAACAATAATCTAGATCGCTAACATTAGGGTAAATACCTTGGGTTCGAAACGATGAAGGCACCATTGCTTGCACGGAGAGGAAGCGATGGCGCGAAAAGAAGACGGTGGCGTCCGTCGCTCGGGTCTTGCGGTGATGGCTCGCCTTCTCCGGGTGATTCCTTCTAATTCCCGTTTATGCGTCCTTCTGGCGGTGGAGATCGGTGGTGGAGTCACCGCTTTGGGAGGGCGGTGGTTGGCTTTGGTCTTCAGTGCCACTCCCGAGTCCACCTTGATCAGTAGGTGTCTTAGGGTTTCTAATTTCGCAACCTTAAAGAGAGAGAGCTCCCTTCTTCTTATATACTCGGGGTGACCTGGGACCAGGCCAGGTGGTTTTGTTGGTTGTCTCCCCTGATCAGGGAGACGTGGGCAGTTAGCCCCTAAAGACTCGGTCAAGCATTGACTTGGCCCGAGATCAATACTAACAGCTGTTTTCGCCTCTGAATATCCGACCGAAGTCCTTCCTTGTTCTCCCTACGATGACACAACCCAGCAGGATCAGTGCAAGCAGCCAGTGTAGGCGCATTTCCTACTCGTCATTCCCATCTGTCACCGCTAAGAGGAAGGATTTGATCGAGGGTGTTTTCCGCAAGGACATTGCACGGCTAATGGTGTAAGGAACTAAGGATCTATACTGTTTTTGGAATTCGAAGATATACTTGACTGAATTTTCACGGCCTAGAACAGAAGTCTCTCGTGTCATGTAATAATGGAGTTCTGAACAAAATTGTTGTTGCTCAACCAGTTTAGGCCAATAGATTTCTAACCAATGCTCAAACGGTAGCGTTTCATATTGGATAATGGATATGCTTACGTATCCATCTGTCCTTGAGCTGTGCAAAAATCTGTGTGAAATTGAGAAAGATCAGCTTCTGTTGCATTTTGCTGTTTTTAAAAGGATTGATAGGAGTTCTGCTATGCATTAAAGAAGGAAAACAAACAATTCAGAACAAGTTTATGTTGCTGCGTACAGTTGGAGCAAAAAGATAGAACATTTAAATAGGAAGGAAGCAACTGCAGTCGCATAGATTACTAATTTGACAAATAACTAGAAGAAAGCCGGCCTCTGCCATAAGTCATCAGTCATTTGTCGAAAAGCTTTGTGGCTGCGAAGAGAGACCTCCTGGCTGAACCCGACTTCTCCCTGGGAATCTCCCAGAGTGTGTTTCCATCCTTGGCCGTCTCCTGTAGATTGCCTGGTTCTGGAGCCCTGAACCCAACCTTGTCCGTCGGCCGGAGGGGGAAGCTAGCACACATTGTGGAGCGGCGTACAGTAAGCCGACCAAAGGCCAGAGCCAATCCCGCCCGCCAGGATTCCTGAATCCTCAGACATTTCTGAAATCCATGGTTCGATTCTGCACATCTTGAGAGCAGTTTGCTGTTTCAATGTTACATTTAGCCTCAGGCTGGATGCTCCCCTTCTTGCCGATTGTCGTCTGATTGTGATGCTGCTTTGCTGTGGTAATGTGTTGTTCCTGCTTAATTAGTACCCTTGGCGCCGCACAGTAAACAAGAGCCTCTACTCTGTACCTGAGTATCATTGGTGTATGCTTGACCAGTGAGCTCCCTGTAAAACATTACCACCGGAGCAAAAATAGCATCCGATTAGGGGCTTCCGCTGAAATATGCAGCGAAGCTGTCATCTTGTGCAGCTACCTAGCTTCTTCTAGTCATCAACTCATCATGACCGTGTAACTAGCGTAATAGAATATAATCAATATATGCTTCTAGCAAGTTGGGTCCCTTCTTTCTGTGTCAGGTGGAACTCTTAATGTAAACTATCGATAGAATAAACTCAAGCTTTCGCTTGACGCCGTTCAAAGTACTAGCGGTATCAGATTCGACCCTGAACATTTTAGGATATATATGTTGCGTGATGCATAAGATCTTACATGCAACTCACGCATTTTTGTATTACATTCTATGCCTTTCATCCACGCAATGGTGTGCACTCCACTACTGATATCTCTGTAATGCATGACCTTATTTTTAAACCATACCTCCAGTTTTCTTCCATTGTCAACGGACCAATCGTCTATTGACATGCAAGTTGTTCAAGTTAAAATCTCGACACAAAGACAGGCCGAGGGTTCCCGTTCCTCTTATCCTGTGAGTTTGCTTGTGTATGGCAGGTCTGAAACCTGGAAGTTTCATCTTTTGTTAATCCAACGTTACTAGCAATGAGCCAAGCAAACCACTCTTCATAGCGTTGCTATATGTGTTTGAATTGCTTGCTACTGAATTCAGCCAACATTGAGTTGATATTGTTTTGTGTATCATGGCATGGACCTTGTTCGTTCTGAACACTGGCCACCAGATCGATTCGTACTAATCTAACTATTTAAAAATATAATGATAGCAAAGTTTATAAAGTTTAACTGCACGGATTGCAAAACGGCTCGTTCTCCTGAACTGGAGAGAGTAGCTTAGGATCAAGAGAAATAATGGTATCTATCTAAAACAAATCTTTCCAGCCGACGACCAAGATAAACACGAATACTAATAAAGTGCTCAATCAATTGGTGGTGTAAGAAAGAATTAATCGAGGGGAAGAATTAATCATAGAAGAATTAGAAATAAAGAGTGGATTTCTGTGGAGGAGAAATTTCAAAAGAAGCTTGCTAGTTGGAAAGGAAAGCTTCTTTCTGCTGGAGGCAGATTGGTTTTGATTAATTCAGTTCTCTCTAGTCTACCCATGTTTATGTTATCATTTTTAAAGCTCCTAAAGGGTGATTAAAAACTAGATTATTATAGATCCGTGTTTTTTGGCGGTCACGATGAGCATAAGAAGAAATATAGATTGGCAAGATGGTCTATGCTCGAGAAAGCCTAAATGTATGGGTGGTTTGGGAATTCTAGATTTGGAACCTGCGAAGCAGTGTTTACTTGGCAAGTGGTTATTTAAATTGTTAAGTGAGGAAGGCCTATGGCAAGACTTACTTAGAAGAAAATATCTGCATAGTAAATTCATTACGCAAATATTAAGGAAGGCTGGTGATTCTCATTTCTGGTCAAGCTTGATGAGTGTCAAAGAACAATTCTTGTCTATGGGTTCTTTTCAGCTAGGGGATGGGCGATGTGCTAGGTTTTGGGAGGATGTGTGGATTGGAACTAAACCTCTTATGAAGGTGTATCCTAATCTTTATAGATTGGTTAGACGGAAAGATGTGTCAGTAGCAAGAGTATTTGAATCAGTTCCGCTTAATATCTCCTTTCGAAGGTCGTTGATGGGAAATGACTTGATAACTTGGTTTGATCTAGTATCAAAAGTTGTTAATATTTCATTATCACAAGGTAGGGACAGATTTAGATAGGTTCTTAGCAAAAAGGGTATCTTTTCAGTACATTCGATGTATAATTTCTTGATACAGGAAAACTCTATTCCTAGCAAGTGTGATATCTGGATGCTTAAAATCCCTTTGAAGGTTAAAATCTTCCTTTGGTACTTAAAGTCCGGGGTTATTCTAACTAAAGATAATTTAGCTAAAAGAAGGTGGCAAGGTAGTACTAAATGTTGTTTTTGTAATTCTAATGAAACCATTCAACATTTGTTTTTTGATTGTCATTTGGCAAGATTTATTTGGACTACCTTTTTCATTACATTTGGAATTCAATCTCCTCCCAATGTATCTATTTTATTTGGCTCTTGGCTTAAGGGTGTTAATTCTAAGCTCAAGCTCCAAATTTTACTAGGTGCAACAGCCCTATGTTGGTCCATATGGTTGTATAGGAATGATATGATATTCAATACAAGATCTATTGACTCATTTTCACTGGTGATCTTCAGGGGGACGTATTGGATCAGAAGTTGGTCTCCTCTGTCTAAAGAGGAAGAGAAGGGGATGCTGTTAAAGGGATGCAGGATGCTCGAGACTACAATTTTCGAATTGTTTGCCAAGTTTGGGTGGAAAAGGAATCTTAGAATTGAGGCCTAGGGCCATGTTATTGTATTTCTTTTGAAACTTGTTGTGTTAGTCGTTCGGCTGATTGTCTAGTTTGTGTTTTGTGGCTGTGTAGCTGGTTTATCCTCCTTGTAATTTTTGAATATTATACCTTTGACCGCATTCCTCCTTGAGTGAAGAGGTTAGATTGTTTTCCTTTATTAAAAAAAATCGAGGGGAAGAACCAGGACCCCGTCAAGTCCGGCAGAAGCGGATCAGCACTCCTGCTGCTCATGTCGTAGACACCACCACACCAAAGCCCTCGCCATTAATGTACTTGCCCGCGAAATTTGGTGCACACCAGCGCTGCGTCTCATCTGTAAGGAAGATACGGTTCCCTCGCATGGCGGCACCGTGATGAGACGCCCGCAATGCCTTGGAGCACTTGGAGCTGACAAAGAGGAGCTGGTCTTCCAAGTTCGGCACCTCCGACCACCGGGTGGAGCCCAAATCCGCCTGGAACACCTTCAAGGAGCAGTTGCAGAAACTCCGACGAAACATCACCAGCTTGCCGCAGACCGATGCGACGAGGTAGAGCGCCGTTTCGAACGGTTCAGTACCCTCTGCATTCAGCGGCGGCGTTTAAACATTGGACGCCGGCCGAGACCGCCTGTTCTCCGCCGAGGTCGTAAGCGAAGAGGTCCGCGCCGCTGTATACAGCGTAGAGCTTCCGCGGTGCAAGGCGATGTCTCGGAGCGCACCTAGTTGGTCCCCTGCCGGTGGATGCCGTACGGATCAGAAGCGCGCGACCGGCCGGCAAAAAGCAAGGTCATTGCCGCATTTCCTCCTGATGGCAGAGACAAGCAGGTCACCATTGCTCGAGCTCGAGTGCACGACAAGAAGCTTTGCGACGACGTGCATTCTGGTTGTGCGCCGTTGTTTCTCTCAGGGACGAGTAAGCTGCCTACTACTTCGCTAGGGTCGACGGTCCAAGGCAAGCCACTCGGGAGCCTCATGGTGGCTTATCCGTCGTCGCCGTGGAGATCGAACAGGAGCCACTCATCGAAGGCCGCCCAGGTGAGCGCGTGGACGTGGACGAGGAGGCGGTGGTGGCCGCCGTCGGGGAGGCTGACGAAGGCGCCCTGGTCCAGGGGTGTAATTAAATGGGTCGGGTACAGGCGAGTAGTAGATCGTTTCACATTTTACCTTATTATTTTTTCTCCGGGTACGGGCACAGGCACCGGTAGTAAAAATCGGGTAAGGTACGGGTAACGGGTAGCATTTTCTACGAACGGGTAGAAATCGGATTCCAGGTAGTGTCCGGACGGGTATAATATAGACAACGAATACTTCATCGGGTGGTGTATGAAATACCTAGGATCAAAATATGCGATGAAAACAATCCAACTATCACACTAGTACATCACATAATATAATAAATAATGTCGTATAGTCTAACAAACATACATAGTCCAACAAAGAGTTCAAATAGTACATAATCAAACATATGAAGTTCAATAAACACACAAAGTCCAATACATAAAGTGAAATTCACATGTATAGTTCAACACATAGTTGAATTAGAGGAGAGGAACTTGGGGCAATCCCAAAGGAATAGGAGGCAATCACAATAATTTTGGACAACGTGAAATCACAAGCGTTCGTAGTCTAGGAAACCAGGTCATATACTCCTCCTCTTGTTTAGGTTGATAGCAAGTAGAACATAATTGAGATATTTACCTTGTCAGAATTTTATAAATTTTCTTGAGTGTGATCATGATCTCAAATTTTTATGAGAGATTACTAATTTCATCAGTATCATTATATAAAATTTTAAAAATTTTATAACATAGTTTGGATAATTTTTCATTTTGTTCAAATTTACCGATAAGTCTTTTAACAAGACAGTAGTACTGTTCGAATTTTTAAAACTTCATGACATTTGATCATCATCTAAAATTTTATGAAAATATTATAGATATGTCAGGACCATCCACAAAAAATTTCAAAATTTTATAACCTCGTTTGTTCTAATTTTCATTTGGTTAAAACTTGCCGGTCAGCGTTTTATCAGGATAGTAGTAATGTTTGAATTTTTAAAAAAATTTCAGATTTGATAATCACCTGAAAATTTAATGAGAATATCTCTGATGTGTCAGGAACCTTTAAAAAAAATTCAAAATTTTTTTACATCGTTTGAACTATTTTTTGGTCAGTGCAATTTCGTCGAAATTTCGGAAATTAGTAGTACCCGCCGGGTACCCGGATTGTGAGAATTATCCGGATACCTAAATCCGATCCGAACCCGAACCTAACCTACCTGGGTACTACCCATACCCGTACACGACGAGTAGTGTAAAATAGTTTTCCATTAAGGTAATTTTACATCTGAATACAGGTATAGATCGTATAATACACGACCCATTTACACCCCTACCCTGGTCGGAGGTGGTGAGCCATGGGAGCGCGAGGGGACAGCTGCTGCAGCTTCGCGGCCAGGCGGAACGGACCGTGCACAGTCGGCAAAGGACGGTACGCGGCCAAGGATGCTGCCGGCGATCTCCTGCAGGAGCTCCGACAAGTCCGAGAGGCGGCGGGCGTCACTTGATATGATATTAGCGGTCCGTTGCATGTTATTGATATGATATCGTTCAATCAACAATTACAGGCTTAACTTGCGAGGCTGATTGCTACTCCCTTTATTTACGAATACATATCACAACTTTTAAATTTTATTTCTAAATATATATCATTCTACAATTTTAAAGTAATTTTTACTTCTATACTCCTCCTATACAGTTATTTGCAATGCCATTTACTATCACATACTAGAGTAAGATAAATCATTTAAAGATGTAATAAAGAAAGGTAATTTAATCTTTTGTAGATATGCGTCGGTAAAAGTATAATAATCTAGAATAATATTTACTAGCAATAATAGCGCTTCTATTGCGGCAGATTACTCAGAAAGTCGATAGAACCCATCGGCGAATTCATGAGTCTATAAACCTTTGATGAAATCGTGTTCTTTTAGAAAAGTAAAATTTGGTCGAATTTTCGATCTTCGTATTTTTAAATAAAATGGGTCGGTAGGACTCGTTGGTGAATCCATGAAATTTGCTATAAACCTTGACGAATCCGCATTTTTTAGAAAACCACGGCTAGAACCGTCGACAAATCGATAAGTTGCTATAAACCTTCGACGAATCTGTTTTTTGTAGCGAAAACATTTTTTCGGTTTTTTTGTGATGAAAACATTTTTTCGAATCATGTTTTTATGGGCCGCTATAAACCTTCGACGAATCCGCGTTTTTTAAAAACCCTTTATTATGACCCGTCGATGAATCGATAAGTTGTTATAAACCTTGACGGATCTGTGTTTTTCGTGATGAAAACATTTTTCGGGTTTTTTGTGACGAAAACATTTTTCATTTAATCTGTGTTTTTGGTGACGAAAATATTTTTCCGGGTTTTTGTGACGAAAATATTTTTTCGATTTATCTGCGTTTTTGGTGGCGAAAACAATTTTTGAGGTTTTTTGTAGACGAAAACATTTTTCCTGAAAGCGGAGAAATGACCTAGACGTAAAGCGAGGACCTATTTGTTATTTTTGGACTGTTTGCTATCTGAAAAATTAGAAAGGGCTTGTTCGCGATTTGAACTTAACGGGAGGCTTTTAGAAAAATACTGCGCGAGGACCCAAGCGATGAAAAAATTATCTTCCCTCACAAAAATCGCGAAGGACCTATTTGTAATTTGTAAGGACCTATCCGTAATTCGGAGAAATTGAGGGGCTTTTTTGCAAAACCGACTTGGGGGACAGGTGGCTCGGCTGAACTCACGGCAATTCCTTCCGCTATAAAGGATGGAATCATTCAAAAATAGAGAGAGTAGTCTTTTTATAAAGAGTGCCCACGCATGTCCATGGGTTGCAGCTTCCAAGTCCGTGTGGGATTTCTTCGATTGTGATCAACGGACTATGATTCCTACCAAACCTGTGCATCTTCCACCGATTCGATTATACTGTGCGGATGTATGTGTACCTTAACTCGTCTTTAACAAATCTACTTCTTTTCTATTTCAAAGAAACATTGCCCAATGAAATCTAACAAAAAATTCATCCAGATTTAGGATCTTGGCATTTGTATTGTAATTTGTAGTCAGCGTCTTCTTCTCCAACGAGTTTAGAGTGGGGTTTTACTGAAGTTAGGGTCGGTTGGGGTTCACTGAAAACCCACCATTATATTTTGGGTGGCTAGCAGTGGTGGCAGCATGGCAAGACGGCGGTGGTATCTCTAGTCATGGGAATTGTGGCCGGCGGTGGTTGGAGTTGGCAAAAAAAATATTTTTAAACACACCTTGTCTCGCTCGAAGTTTGGGAGTACCTAAGAATTTGAGTTCCCTTTGCTAAATTTTTAATTGGACACTGTAATTTAGAATATTAAAATCATTTAAAATAAGGCCTTACATTATCCCTTTGGTTCTTTTTTTCGATTCTTTTTATTCTATCTAGCGCTTTTCATAAACATATTCATATGTCTTGAACTTTTGATTCTAGAAGGACGTGACTGTGAGCTAGACCAACCCCCAAATACACAAAAAAACAAGAAAGAATAACAATAATAGGTATTTAAATTTTAGTAACTAACTGAAGTTTTAGACTCCTAGTTCAATAGTGGCATAGTGCCGAATGGCTATAAAATAGAGCTAGATAGACTGATTGATGAGGTACACTAGTTCAATGCCCGTGCGTTGCTAAAAAATAGTAACGAAACGTAAATATCAAGCAATAAAATAAAATTGTGCTACAAGATTAAACATCTATTTCTCCCGATTACAAAAGTTTTTATGGTTTCTCTTCCGACATAAATTAAAACCAAATATATTATACGTAGTATGTTTACTTATCATCATATTAGAATATATTTAGAAATGATATTCTTGGTATACGTCATGGAAGATCTGAAAATAAACAGTTACATTGCAACACGACTTGGATATCAAGAAAAAAACCCATATTAAACATCTGTCTTCGATAGTCAAAGTTATTACAATTATTGAAAAGGATTGTATTGGTTAGTGGGTTTTGAGATTCAAGTTTTGAAACATAGAGACATCATGTGCCGACATGTTAGAAGACTTATCTGTAGATATCTTGGAGCTAGAGTTTCTGTTCTTCCCTGCATGGTAATTTGTATGCATCTCACGAGTACATAGTTTATGACCTTAGATTGTACCCTAGGGCTGTTCTATTGTTTTCAAACTCTTTGAGAACTTTTGGAAGTTGTATTTAAATAGCATTTTTTTACAGTACTGAGCATTATTATTTCTGATCGCTAGGATATATTTGAACTTAGAAAATCTGCCAAAATTAAGACTTCGTGTTAACCAACATGCCATATTTATGTGAGTATAGTCAATTCAACTCTATATTGGTCTATTGGATTTTTTGTTGACCAAGAAGGGTGGTAAATAGACTATTTTGTTCCTCCATGATAATGCATGACCTTCAACATGAATGTGCTTTATAGACCATATTCTATTTGAATAAATCCAATGGTTGTAAATTAGTGCATAGCTGACAAGTTTATGTAGTGTTTTGTTGTTGACTTAGTGACTTAAACGTTTGAGCTAGCATAATACTTGTAATTCTGGTTAGTATAGCCTGACATTACTCATTTTGCTACCATTTCATAATAAAGAATCGTCGTTATCACAAGCAAGAAAAATGAGGGAAACAGAAACCATGCAAGTTAAGAATAAATTGTGATCAAGCAAAATGTGAAGGGAAGAAAAGGGTTACGTACCTTGTAGGTTTGCACTTTGAAGATTTGCTAGTCTATCCAAAATAGATTCTTCAAGATTTGGTCCAACAAACTCACACTTGCAATGAAATGGCATATGATCAAGAAGATTGGGCATTGGGTAACTGCTATCAATTTGAAGACCAAGAAGACAAGAATAATGAAATGGCATATTTAACAAAGCCATATTGTAAACTGAGGTCTTATCAGTAAAATGAAAGAGATGATGGATTTGAACAATTAGCTTACACCCATGCAAATAAGTATCTTATAATTAACCACATCTAGGCTTTTTAAACTTATGATGTCTAAAAAAATTAGTAATTTTCTACTATTCAATATTTGCATACGCATATGTGGACCAAAAGGACCAGTTCCAACATCCTCACAGCATCAAAATTACAAAAGTTACAGCCATCAAATTCGAATATTAATCCTCCCTTCTATTTCTTACATTCTTTAGGAAAATTGTACAATCTTGATAGTCAATATAACAGGCACTTAAAAGATTTAGCAACTAAAATATTTTATACATCGTCACAAGACAGATACAAGTTCCAAAATGTTCAATCCTCTGTTGAAGCTGCAAAGTAAAATATCTACATCTAGGCATCACTACATGGTTCTCCCTAGCACTTTGACTCATAAATTTTCCCTTCTCCCAATTATCATACTAACGATGAAACTTTGACTCATAAAAGTTGTCTCTTTCAACCAATTATCCAACATTAAAAAGATCAGAATCAACATGAAAGCAGGAATAGTTAACAAATCTTTCTGCAAAGGAAAAGTGACTAAAGAACAACATCCATATAGAAACAACAACTCACCAAAGGAAAATGTTCGAAATTTCAGAAACAAAACAATAAGCCACGCTAACAAAATGAACAAAGTATACATAAAACCTTCCAGCACATCTGATGCACCTATGCCTATTGCACAAACTTATGTTCAACAAGGAGAAAACCATAAAAGTTATTTAGTTTGACCTGCGGCCGATTGATAATTGAAACACTCCCACTAAAAGTATGAAACCACACAAGAGACAACATGGGAGATTGATCTGTTGTTAGTCTGGGAACTTGTATCCAATCGGGAAATCTCATATTGCAATTAAAGAAAAATAAAAAAAAAATCAATGTAGTAAACAACACCGTATTGCTTGAACCTTGAATCTACCAAAAATGGAGAACTAAAATGACAATTGCAATGTCTTTCTTCAACAAAAAATTGTGGATGCTGAATTGCATGCTTATAGAGTTGAGGTGATATCAAATAATAATAAAAAAGTGATGAGAAGCATGTATCAATTGCAACTCAAATCTGCCATTTTTGTTTTCATTCAGATTTGCCAGCTTTAGGATCAAACAAACAAGTAAAATTCAAAGAAGAGCTTGCAAAAGAACCTTACACTTGTATTATTATAGTTTAAACGATTCATGTGTAGCAGTTTAGAACGCAGAATTTAAGTTGGTAACAGGCTGCTTTTGGATAAAAGTTGGTAACAAGCTGCTTTTGGATAGCATTAATTTTATCTTATAATCAGGTTTTTAAGTTCTACATTTTGCACAGAACTCAACTGATAAATCCAATAGAGGAATGAGAAAAGTATCTAAATATTGTAAGGAAGATATATGGGTTGGCTTGAACCAAAGTAGACATGCCAACATACAAGGCATGCAACTCCCAACCAAACCCATCAATCACAATAACATTGAACATGAACTACAACACTATAAAATTCTGCGATGACATCAAAGATACAAGCCGTTGCTAAAATTTTGTGTCTCAATACTATACCTTCATTCACTCTCACACGATAAGGACATTAACAAAATTAGAGAAAGAAACTAATAAAAAAATCACATTTCTCTTAACTAACGATGAGTTATCCACCTTACTTTCAGTTCATATTTCTCTCATATATTATTCAAGAATTGGGTTGCCTTACCAGATCCAATAGATGTTAACTTGCTGAATTTCATAATCACAGCTCATGAGTCACATGCCTCAAATTATTTTATTAGTTCCAAAAAGTCTCATTGAACAAGCCAAAAATCACAACCTAACCTTAATTTCACCTCTTGGCTCTTGCTGAAGTTAAATTGATCTGGGACTATGTACATAACATAATAGGGGGTTCATAATGACTATATGTTGATGTGGATGCTCAAAACTTAGCAGATATTTATCAAAATTTCCAGAATTGTACCATTCTCGATCATTTTGCTACAAGCCAAAACAACAAAGCTGCATGTACCCTATAAAAGATTCCAGCTAAAACTTGAATTCTCCAAGTCTGCACCTTCTAATAATCATAAAAAATAACAAGGTTCAAATTATCCATAACAAATCTAACACCATAAAAAATAATAATGGTCTCAACACCATAACAAATCTAACACATTAGTCCAATCGAATCAGCAAGAGATGAGGCCACATACCTAAAGTTCCCAATACTTGTAGAATGGCGTCGAAGTACGGCCTAGAAACAACCTCACTGGAGATGGCTACTAGGAAAGTGCCCCCGTAAGAAAGCGCTCCACTACCCGTGTGCAACCACTCCACTGGATGCCGCGCCACCGCAGGCTGATGCACTTTCACTCGTCACAAAATAGCACCAAGAAACAGAGGGATTAGCAACCGGAAGAGAGGCGATAAAGGGGAAAGAGGCGAGAAGAGACTTATCTCTTGGGAGACGCAGCATCACGGCGGAGAGGGTAGATCGGAAGGGAGGAATCGGACGGCGATCGGAGGCGGTCGGGAGGAGGAATCCACGTGGTGGCGGGGAGGAGTGTGTCGCTAATGGAGCAAATCGAGGAGGGCGATCTGGTTCCAAATCATTGGAGCGCGGATGGAGCAGATCGAGGCGAACGGAGCGATCTAGTTCTGGATCGTTGGAGCGTGGACGAAGCAGATCGTGGCGGATGGAGCGCAGCATGGCAGGGTGGAGCGAGGATTGCGACGGGACGGGGTGGAGACAGATCTCCGAAAGGGAGCGGGCGGGGATTTTGCAAGGGTGGAGCTACGATTGCGACAAGGCGGGTGGGGGCAAATCTCTAGGCGGGGTGGGGTATGGTGGAGGGAGGAGAGAAAAAGATTGCTTGCCACCAAGTTGAAATTGGAAGTAGTAGAGATGTACATATGGGCATATGGCTCCCGCAAGAGATGGTTTAGCATGGAAGGCCACAAAGATCAGGAGAATTAGACAAAACAATAGATATGTGTTTGAGTTCAAAAATGAAACACATAATCTCTACTATATAAAGTGAGAGTTTCTTCCCGTGTCATTTCATCAAAATTACCCACCTTTGCCACTGCTCGTTAATTGCCCACCTTTGCCACTGTTAGTACTCTTTGCAAATAAACTTTTTATCGCAAATTGAGCTTCTGTTGCAACGCACGGGCACATGGCTAGTAAACAGATAAGAATAGAGTGGATTGGTTCGTCACCACCAACAGAATTATTTTTTGGAGAAAGATGACAAGTTAGTTAGGAAGAGAATTATCAAGGGAGGTTTTTTTTTGGTATGTAGCGAAGTATGAACATTGAACCAGTAAGAATAAAAGTGTTAGATTATCTCATACTGAGATTAACTATATTTCTTGCGATGCTAATGAGTATAGTAACCAGAGGTTAGATAAAAATTAGGGCCCTTGACTTTTGGGGTCCATAGGTAGTGAAGCACTTCGGACCGCCGTTGCTACCTGGCGGATTGGGAAAGAACTGTAGAACAATAGCTGGATAGGTTGTTCATAGCACTTGTTAGGGTTCATACAACAAAATAACTAGAGATGTAATTTAACGTGAAAAAACCTTTAAAAAAACATAGAAAATAATCCACTATAATGCTTCAAAGATTATAAGTACATAAGGTTAGCTTATATATCTAAAGAGTCCTAGTTATAGACGACTTGGATTAACAAACTATTTGGATAGAACCAAAAGATATGGTGGTTAGAGATATTTGATTTATCTTCAACAAACCCCCCTTAACTTAAAATCTATAACGAAATTGTTTCCGAAAACCCTGAAGAGTAATTAAGCACCGAATACAAGTGTGTTAATAGTCCAAATGACTGTTAAACAAAGAAGACTGGAATAGTCAATCCAAACACTTGTAGTGCAAAAAACCAAAAAGGGTACAAAAGACTAGAACAGTCTTATCCAAATACTTCTCATGAAGCGAGATTGAGCAAACCATCAGTAGGTCGAGAGAAAGACTGGAACATCAATCTAAACACACAGCTATAACAAAGTAGATGAAGAAACCTAGATCTTCAATGATTCATTACCCTGGTAAAGTCTGAGTCTGTGCAATTGACCTCATGAAACAAATGCTCAATCATCAAATAGTATAAACCAAGATATCATCTATGGTGTTAGATAGATAGCAAAGAACACATAATATAAACTTTTGGCATGCTCCACCTGAAACATAAAATTCGACAAACTGCTTACTGAAAATCTATAATATGGTTGAAACTGCTAAAAAAATGTCAATATAAAGAAAAAATTCTCGTGCCAACAATAGAGTATAAATTACAGTATACATCTCATATCAAGCAAAGACAACAAAATAACGTTGTAGTATCTATGTAGAAATAAACTCCTTCTTACACTTCAAACATTCATCTCAAACTGACATTGAAGCAAAATCTTCACTAGAAAAACTCCGAAGAGTATAATGTTACCATCATGGTATCGTTAAATTCCAAATGAATATTGTCAGAACCTCCATAATGGTCAACGTATCCAAACAGTGAATAAAATACCATAATAATACTGATGAAACACTAAATTCCAATTAATAGTGATGAAACACCAAATTCAGTTATCTTCTCAACTGATATTATTTTTTTCTTCTCCAAAATTGACGATGAAACGTTAAAGAAACCGACGATGAAACATCAAATAAATTGCCAAGAATAAATCCAGTATGAATGCTACCAATAATAAGCATAAAATAATATAATAACTTGAATTGTGTATAAAATACCACCAATAATATTAGCACAAAATAATAAGCATAACATCTTAAATTGTGCATGAAATCCCACCAATAATAGGCATGAAAGCCTGAAATTTACGCATAATATTCTGCCAATAATGAGCACAAAATAATAGGTATAATTCCTTGAATTGTGTATGAATATCGTAAAATAATCAAAATTATAATAAAATCCTACATTTGTTGGCACTGGAATAGTCACTGGGGTAAAAAGCAATTCTTTTCTCACACCCACGTATTGAAGAATAGGTAGACCTAGGTTGCACATAGCAAATTCAGCTGAAAACAGAAGCCAGAGCTAATAATAGAAGTTGGAGTCAAAAGCCAACAAGTTAGGGTTGAAGCTGACAACCGAAAGAAAAACCGAATCCAAGAGCTAAAAGCCGGAACCAATAAGAATAAAAAAACGGTTTCCAGATTTGTTTCAAGTCCGATCGGTTCTCGTGTTTCCTTCACAAGTTCTCTACACGGGCAAGCTTCTTTGGTTTCTCCACAGGTAGGTAGCAGATGAGCCCGGGCGCCAAGCGGCCAGGGCTTTGGGAGGAGCGGCCGATGCAGGGACGGCTGGAGGCGGCGGCATGGGCACGAAGACAGCTCACAGCGGGACGCCCAAGATGGCGCAGGCTGACAAGACTAGAGACCAGTCAGCGTAGACGGGAGCTTGGGCCTGCGACGAAGGCGGAGAGCATGCCGTCAGCTTGGGGCGGCAGGTTGAGTGGGCAGCCGCGCGTGGCCGGCACGAAGGATGGGCCATCTGGTGGCCTATGCTCGGCCGGAGACGGGCACCGGCCTGCCGAGAGATGGCCGATGCGGAGGGCCGTCGTGGGGGCCCGGCATAGCAGGAGAGCCGGAGCGGCATGGGGCCGGGGCCGGTTGACTGTGCTTAAGCTTGAAGCGGCAGTCGGCGGAGCAGAGGCGGCCGCCGCACGGCAAGGCCGGCCGGGAAGAGCACGCTGGAGTGGCGCGGGAGATGGCAGGCCGCCGCGGTGGCGACGCAATTGGCCGAGGCAGTGGAAGGCCGAGGGCGCGGGCGGCCGCGCACACGGCAGGAGATGGCGTCGGTGCAGGCCGTGGAAGCATGGGTGCGGAGGACACCACCCGAAGCGACGGCGACGATGACGACGACCCAGAACCTGCAGACCTGCCAGTGGAGGTAAGCCTTCAACGGTGTGCTCACCGGCTGAAGGTGCGATGGCTGAAAACATTCGATCTGGAATTGGAGACAGATCTATTCGCTCTGATATCACTAGTTAGAACTCTAATATCACTTAGGGTAAAATAATTAGAAATATGATTTAATATAGAAAAACCCACACGAAAAAAACTACGGAAAACAATTCACTATAATGCTTTAAAGATTATAAGTATAAGGATTAGCTTATATAGTCAAAGAGTCATAATTATAGACGATTTGAACTAATAACCTATTTGGATAGAACCAAAAGATACGATAATTAGAGATATTTGAGTTGTCTCCAATAGTACTAAATTAGTTAACTAAGATGCAAATGCTTACCATATACTAGTCAGTGCACACTCATTTGTGCATCCGAATTGGATACAGTACATATTGCAAGTAATTAGGCACAATATGTGCCAGAACCAAAAGCATATATAAGGTCTGTTTAGAGACCTATGGCTGAGTTGAAAATTTATTTTTGGTTTATTGGGTTGTAAAGCAGTTGTAGCGGATCACTATGACGTTTTTATTATTTTATTTAGTATATTAGCTACTACAGCTCTAGTTTTTAAGAGACAACCGAATCGAATAGAAAGCGACAACTTAGCAAAACAAAATAACACCGATAAGAGAGATGACATGGAGTCGGCGTGGAGGAGCGGCAGAGCGAATCGATGGATGGTGAAAATGGCTAGGATCAGGAAGAAAGAATTTTTTTAATAATACATTTTTATTGAATTTCAAAAATATTCCACGGAAAAAGATTTTCAGAATATACCTCAGCGCCGCGTTGGACGTCGGCGAAGATCTAAATAGGGAAAATACAGGCGGCAGTGCGGCGCTTACGTGGACTCTGTCGTCTGGCGAACATGCTGGCGAAACCGAAGCGGCGCTGTCGCGCTGGCGAACGTCTGACAGAGGCGAACGGCTCTGTCGCCGCACGAACGTCTTGACGATGAAAAATCGACCTATGGTCGTCGCGATAGAGTGAAGCGCGGGTTCTGTCGCACTATGGTCGTCTGCAGGAGAGCGTTTATATGAGCCCCTCGCGTCTTGTTCTCATTTGTGCTTGGGAAGAGAACGAGAGAGGAGAGAAGGGAAGAGGAAGAGGGAGAGGGGAAGAGAGAAGGAAGAAGGGAGATTCTGCGCCCTTTGTTTTAAGGTAAATTTTGTTGTTTACTTTTCTTAGCGATGAAATTATGATATGTTAGAAATAGTTAGATCTAGAGCATTGTAGTAGTAAATAGTGGTAGATTAGAAATAGTTTTAGATGTAGTTACGGATAAATGTAGGTAAATTGATAGGTCCTGACTAGGTCTAGTTTAGAAAATTTAGATATTTTTTGCGGATAGGAGTATATCGGTATATATTGAAGGAAATATAGTTACGAATGAGTATTTTTTTAATATATAAGTACATCGATCTGAATGTATATATTGTTAGGAATGAAATTTTACGGATAGGAGTATATCGGTACATATTGATGGAAATGTAATTTTTTACGAGATATAACTACATCGATATGAATTATTAGGAATGTAGATGTTTCTTACGGTTAGATATATATTTTCGTACCATGTAGGTATAGTTATGTTCGTCATAGTATTTTGTATGGAAGATAATTAATTAGTGGGTGAATGAATGGATTATGAGATATGGCGAAACGAGTTCCATTTAGGATTTATTATGGAGATGGGGTTGTAATGCATGGTTTGGAGGTGCGAGATCTAAGTAACATGCGGTATGTGGGCGAAATTTGAGTAGGCTCGAGGCGCACATTTGGTTCCGTGTTGAAATGGTTGTATTATACTTTTCGGATGGAAGAAGACAAGTGTGAGTTGAAGGTATTTTGCCTATGTAGTGTCTTGAAACGACACTATTCTTGGGAGTTAGTTGAGCTAAAGGAACCGCATCGTGGAGATCATATGTGAGGCGAGCAGAGCAGGGATGGAATCGAGTGCTTTTAGTGCGAGCATATGAGAGGCATGTTGCCCCCAATGACAGAGTTGGGCGCCCGGTGAGTGTAGTCGACCTCAAAATGAGCTCGGCCGGTGACACTGAAATTGGGGGATCTAGCCATGAGCAACATGTTGACAAAGTGGCCAAGAAGCGGGGGTAGTAGAGCGAAGGTGAGCAAATTGAGAAATATGACTAGGATGGAAGAGGAAGACCGTGAGTGCAATGAGAAGCGAAGAGGAGGCGACGATGAGTCGGATGAGGAAGATGGAGGAGATGCAGAGCGCTTGTGCGGTAGAGTGGAGCCTGTGACAACGAAAATATGGTTGTCAATGAAATGAGGGAGATGCCTTGGCGATCTGGTGATAATGAGGTTAGGCATAACGGTATGTACCCGGCAAAAGAAGGCATGCGGGATCTTAGTGAAAGATTGGGCTCTATCATTAAGAAGGACTTTCGGGGTTAAGAAATCCACCCCAACACCTTTCTGACGTGGTGTGTGAGATCCATGGGTGTCCGTGGAGAGTGCAGCGTACAAGCCCAAATGGGGCACCCATTGGATATGTTCGAAGGTTGAGCGACATACATGTATGGTGAGGAAGCGATGATGGCTCACGAGGAACCTATCATCGGGTATGTCGCGAACATCATGTCTGTGAGATAGTGGAGAACACGAGTTTTGAGCCCGTGCTATTATCAAGCGATCGAGCAGATATCGATTACACAATTAGCTACGGGGAAGGCGTGGAGGCGAAAGCGAAGGCACTAGAAGCGAGGTTTGGGAAGTTTGAAGACTCGTACCACAACCTCCCTTGCTTTGCTTCGAGTTGTATTCGAGGAAGAAATCACAGGACCTACTATGATTATCAAGATTGTCCGTCGGACAAGTGGCCAACTAAAATGCATCGAGGAGAGTGTTCTTCTCATTGGCGCTTGCATTAAGGCATTACATCCTTTGTCGTCCGTTGTTGTGCGTGGGCGACACATTCTTGACCGAAAATCTGAGAGGGCAAATCTTGGCAATTTGTCGCGTGTCGATGGGAACAACCAGATTCTCGCTGTTGTCTTTGCCTTCCGTAAGCGAGAACTACGAGTTGGTGTGGTTCCTCTGAAACCTAAAGATCGGGTTGGTCAAAACTCGTCGGTTGTGCGTCTTTGCATAGCCGGAGCATCTTTGGGTTGTTAGTGCTATCAACCAACGCAAGCGGGGAAGATGAGCCATTAGATGGCACGACTTGCAGAGTCGATGGTGCATGAGGCATTTGGGTGCAAACTTCTATAAGCAATTCAAGAACAAGCGGTGATGAACATGTTCAAAAGACTATGTAACTCCAACCGGAGAGGAAGTTCGAACTCGTGGAAAAATCTTGATGACGACAAGGAAACACAAGGAAGCGGATTTAACAACGATGGCGCCGGTGGAACACAAGAGCGGTAGACCTCTTTTCCCCCCTTAGCAGAGAGGCGAGGCGACTAGCACCGCCGGAGGCAAAGGCCAATCAAATGTTTCTCGAATTTGGATCAAGCACGAATCGAAAGAGAAGTGGTCATCATTACATGACACACATGGTGCCAAATACGATGTGATGACCACTAACTGCGAAGTTTACAAGCCCAGGTAATCACGAGGATGAGGTGTCTTCCATTGGTAGGAATTGTCGAGGAGTCTTTGAGGGTACAACCAAGTACTTTGTGGACGAGCATCATTTCTTGAGATAGTAATGAGAGATGAGAAGTTCTTGTACCCTTCGATGATCACTAAATACATGCATGAGAAGGCTCGAGGCGGCCAAACATAGAGCTATCAAAGTTGGTGCACGTACTGCGCTTGAGGTGATCTGCGAGGATAAAGAAAGGCGTGGAACCAACGGAGGTTGTCACTCGGAGTGCATCTTCTGGTGAGTGCAAATGCTCGTGCAACAAGCCATACCTTTTGCATAGGCCATGTTCTCATGTTATAGTTGCATGTGCTTTATTTGGAATGCAACACAGTACATACCTATCTGAATATTACATGAAGGAAAGGGTGATGGCAACTTAGGGCGAGGAGCTTTATGGTTATGGTGTTGTGGGTTCTTTCACCACAACTCCTAGTGTTGATGAAAGGTTACGGGTCCACGATTTTGATCGAGAAGAGAAAGCGAGGCGTCGAAGAACAAAGGCGTATAAGAAATGACATGGATGAGTCGGAAGGCGCAAACGCGTCAAGAAATGCTCATTGTGCAACCAACGAGGACATCGTTCAAGTGCGAGCACAAAAGCGAAGAAGACGAAGGAGAAAGCGGCGGTCACCAGCGGTGGGGAAGGATCGTCTCTGCGAGGGCTAACTGCGAGACCTCAAATTTAAGCGATGTAACGTGTGTTGTATGAGCGTACTTTGTACCTAGTTGTTGCGAGTGTTGTGGCTTCATAAATTGTTGTAATGAACTTCTCCGTTTTTTATGTAATAGTATCTGTTTCAATATATTGTTGTCATGCTTGCGTACTTTTACGGACTCTTCATTTACATATGTGTTTACTGCTCTCACTTTCATTTTTGTAAATCGCAGTATGGCTCTGTGAGGAGATGACGAGTGGCGTCTGAGTTCTTTGGACCCATACGTCGGCAAGTAGTCACCGTGCACCTAGCCACCGTTGTCCCAGATGACGGAGGGACCTGTCTGTTGCCCATCCTTGACCTAGACCCATTGCTGCGCACACAGGCCCAGGATCGCGTTGGATCCCGGGTAACATACCGATGTTAAAGTTGTAAACATGTTTGTTCGAGCACCATGACTACTTGTGACGATAACAATTACATGTTTATGTTTCTTAAACTTGAGCTTGGGCTGCTTGCCCCGCCGGGATGGTGGAGCTCTGGGACACCGGTTCCCCATCTGACCGTCGTGATCACCGCTCTAGTGGATCGGTGGGGCGGAGACGCCTACCTTCCATCTCCTGTCGGAGATGGCGATCACTACAGGGCGTCTCCTACCTCCTCGGCCTCCCGATCGCGGTCTTGTTGTGGTGCCCAGGGCGTCTCCCCGATGGTCTGCCGCGATTCTTTGCCACGAGTTGTGGTGTACTACCACCGCCGTCGAGATCGCCCTCGGCGTGCGGGCGTCTGCGCGTCTGCATGAGTGGTACCTCCGGACTCGTGTGCGTTTGGTGCGTGTCGACCCGATCCTCCTGAACACGTTCCGTGGTGGCGGAACCGTACCGCTCCATATGGACTCGGTTCGACGCGCTTTGATGCGTTCGTCATACTTTCGATATAATTTATTTTGCTAACTAATTCGTAATTTATTTTGCTAACTAATCCGTAATTTATTTTGCGGTGACGTCTTTGCTGTCGGCCTGAGGCCGCCAATTTGTACACTCGGTGACCACCGGAAGGGCGTGGCGAGACGGGCGTGACCCTTTACGTCGGGAGGTTTACGGACATTCGACCGCGCCCTCGGTTGTCGAGTCGCGACCTCCTCCGTCGCGAGGCGTGCCGCTAAGCGAGGGGCACGGAGTGCGCCAGTGCGTCTTCACACGGCCCGCCCGCAGGCTGCGAGAGAACGCGCTTACGTGGCGGTCGAGCTTTGGTGAATCTTGGAATGCCTTTGTTCAAGTGTTACAATCGCGTATTACAATGCTCAAAACAATTCTTTATTTAGTGCAGAGCCCAGAACACACTTCTTCGGCGCCGCATCTGGACACGCTCACGCGACTCGGCGACGAGCGATGCCAGCGAACCGGAGGACTCCGTGATTACCTCTCCACGGGCGTCTTTGGGGTGGGGCATCATCATCCTGGCCGTCGGGCGCCACCACCGACGCGGCTTAGTCGATGAGTGCACGGGCGCCCGGCCTGCGCGAGCTACTCGGCCGAATGCATAACGCCTCGGCTAAGGCGAAGGCCCCACCGCGCCTCTGCGATTGGCGTACTCGCGGGACGAGTTGAGGAGGCCTCCCGAGCGAGTAAGCGGTAGTTTCTTTGATTTTTATTATTGCTAGTATGTTATGTACTAAGTATTTCATTTGAAATATGTTGCACTTGCATTTGTATTTTTTGTAATCTTAATCTTCGTGCTTAGTTGTTCGGTAGCGATGTGACTACTCATTGCTAGCGACTTTACCAAGTGACACGACAACACACGCCTATGGCTTTTCGGTAGCGATGTGACTACTCGGCTAGCGGCTTTACCAGGCGACCACGACAACACTGCGCAACAACTTTTCGGTAGCGATGTGACTACTCATTGCTAGCGGCTTTACGGTGAGAGCGACAACCGCCATTAAATGACAACACGCATAGCGGCTTTTCGGTAGCGATGTGACTACTCATTGCTAGCGACTTTACGGTGAGAGCGACAACCGCCATTAAATGACAACCGCGCTGCAACCACGCCATGAAATGACAACCGCAGCGCACATCTTTGCAACAGCTGCGATGTATTGTCCACTCGGCTGAAAAAGTCATTAATGCTGCGGTGTGTTGTCAAATCGTCGTCGAGAAACCGTGGGACAATGGCCGGGGCCGGAGGCTTTCGTGTTTGCCGTGTTTGCTCTTGAGTGCCCCTAAAGGCCTATATAAGAGCGGACGATGCGTTCTAACAAGCACCGAGAAGAAAACAACCAACACAAACAAACCGGCAATAAACCTCGGTTGAATCTCTGAAATTAGGGCACAATGTGGTTCTATCGTCGCCTCTTGATAGCGAAGTCATCCCCCGAATATCCGGATAACGATAGCATCGGCGCCCGATTCTGCGGGCTGCCCGGCCCAAATCGATTGCAACCTACGGCGAAGATGATGCAATCTACCCATCGGACCGACGCGCGCGCTCACTCTTCTTGTGCACGCACCTCTGAGGTAAACCTCTTGGTGTCCACACAATGTCTGAGTAACACTACCATCTCATGCATCGTTCTTTCTTTTCTCGGTACAAGGACGGTGTTGCTTCTTCAATGGATCGGCAGGGCGGAACGAGCGCGACTCTGAATTTCTCAACAAGCGCCCGACAACTACCCGCTTCGCGAGAACTTCACGGTGGGAGAGGCGCGGGATATATCCCTTTTCTACATCGACCAAAGCTTAGGGCGGTGTGCAAGGGGCCAACCGATCGGTGAGTTTCATGCGACATACTCATGTTAAACTCACAAAGTAGTAGTTTTAAACAGTTCATCGCTGCAGGGAGTTCAAAAGGGCATTTGCGAATCGCTTAAGTCAAAGGAGAAACCTCCTCGAGGGCCACCGAAAGCCCAGCGTTTGCGTACATGGCACAGGCGATGGTTGATACCGCCACGGTGATCTAGCGGACGGAGATTCTCTGGTGCCTTGGTTGAGATGAGCGGTCTTTGGTACTTCAAGCTGGGTGGACGGGAGGCGTACCACCCACATCTCGAGCAACTGCATGGGATAAGCGGGGAGCAACCCTCTCCGTGGTGCCACTACCGCCCGAAAAGCCGGACCCAGTCGCCTCACGGTGTTATGCAACCACCATGCGGGCATCTTGCATTGGCTGCAGAGCGCGCTTCGGTTGTCAAGCATAAGCCCAACACACACCTCCTGCACCATATAGTGGAGTCTGAGCAAAGCAGGCGGGCGTCTCGGCATGTCTCCGCCAGACCAGCACTAGAGGTGCACGAGGTTCCTCCTCTGGAAGAAGAAGGGACAAGGGGAAGCGGCGAGGTCCGCAACACATAACAAATCCTTGACTCGTTCTTGTGAGACTATCAGGAAACCGGGTGGTATTAACATAGGGGGCAGGAATCGGGATAACATGCCCATATGGGAGGCAGAAATCCACATAAACAACAACCAAAATTTAAGTCTTATACACCGAGATGTCGGCATAGGCCACCCAGGCGGTGAAAATTTGGGAGCACCTGCGGATCGCCATGGAGTTCTTTCATAGTAGGGATTGAGCGGTGTCCGAGGAATAGTCGCAATATTAGAGCGAAGTCGGGCAATATCGAAAAATGTCTTACATCATTACAGGCATTGTACCCAGATAAGCGAACGATCATTTGTTCCACCATGACGAACGAGTGCTTTTCGTTTTCGTTAGTTAGTTAAATCCTTCTGTAATGCCCTTGTAATATAATCTAATCTATTGCTTTTTTATCATCCCGAACTTTGATTGTATGTGCCCTTATATATGTATTGTTTGAATTTTAAAAATTCCTCATATCTTAAAATCATTTGAAATTTTATGGTAATATCACTGATTTATCAGGAACATCCATAAAAGTTTCAAAATTTTCAATCGTAAAAGTTTCCATGGTTTAAGTGGCATAATTGCCTTTTCGATTTTCGCAACAAAATGCTTAGAAACAGCGTCGGCTATCTCGCCCATCGTAAGTGGTAGCCCGCATTGCGTGGGCCGCCCTTGATTTTTCTGTATTTTTTGGACCATGTCCGGCTTTGTCCCGTGAGACTCTGAAAACCCTAAGTGGCCCGCGATTTCCGTCGTTCGTGCCTTGGTGTCTTTTTCGATTTTGGTAACAAAATGCAGGCAACGTCCGACCATCTCGCGAGCACGAAGTGGTATGCCACGTTCGTGAGCCGCCGTGCTTTCCGTCATTTTTCGCCCATATTAAGCGGACTTACGAGGTTTAAAACCCTAAGTGAAATCGTTATCACTAACGAAATAAAATAATTTTCGATTCGGTTCAATACATCAATTATGTACAACCAATTTACAACAAAAATTGTCATCAAAAAATATTAAATACAAAAATTTCAGTACTCTTGTCGCACGTTAGTTGTGCGACACAATTATTCGCACTTTAGTCGTGTGGCAGAGCCTGTCGCATTTTCGCCGTCTTGACGAGAGCCGTTCGGTTTACGCCATGCGTTCGCCATCTTGACGGCGCCGTTCGGTTTACAGCCGCCGCGTTAAGCATCTGACGAGAGTCCACGTAAGCGCCCGGGCACCTGTCGCCCGTGTATTTTCCTATTTAGACCCCTGTCGCACTTCCAGCGTCTTGAGGTATATTTCTGAAATTTTTTTTTCCGGTGGAATATTTTTGAAATTCCGAATAAAAAATGTATTATTAAAAAAAAAATTCCAGGAAGAAATGGTAGTGGGCATGATGCGACGTGAGTCCTCGACCGAATGATTCCAGCTTCGTATCTCACATGCTATCTTATTTTATTCCCTTCAAAAGGGGACATCCACTCCACAGCCACGGAATAAAATTTCGGCGAATATTTCCTAAAATATCAGATTTTAGGACCCAACGAATTTTGTTGAAATATCAAATTTTGGAACCCAACGAATTTTAAATTACCAAGCGAATTAAAAATTTTGAAAAAATTTGAAATTACTACAGTAATTTCGGTAATTTCGGCCAAATTTCAGACAAATCGGGCGAAAATTCAGGATTTGAAATTGGATTTTGATGTTTTAGGGCTGGATTTGACCGGATTTAGTCTAATAACCCTTAAGAAAGTCATATTTCATGAAAATTTGTTGTAAAACTGAATTTTTGAGACATTTTAAAATTTGAAGAAACACTATCGATTTTTATAAAATTTTAAAATTGATAATAATCTAAAAATTTATAGCACTATATTTAGTAGTGTAGGATTATACATAAAAATTTTAAAAATAATTAAACTTCATTTGTTATCTTTAAAAAAATCAAAAACAGAATGAACATACTTGTGACGGTAACCTTGTTAGATTTTTATAAATTTTCTCGAGTGTGACCATGATCTAAAATTTTTATGAGAGATTAATAATTGCCTCAGTACCATTCTATAGATTTTTTTTAAAAAAATTCAACTTTTTTTGTTTGGTCAATTAAATCTATACAAACACTTTGAACTTCATTTGTTATTATATTTCAAATATCAAGAAGAAAAAGAACATAAATGTTGTTGTTCCTTGTAAGAATTTTATAAACTCACTGAAGTGTGATCATGATTCAAAATTTTTATGAGATCTTTAGAATTTTCTTATCACCCTTCTGTAAAAATTTTAAATCTTGTTTTATCGCTAAAGCAAATCTATGTATTGATTATCAGGCTTTTATGAGGACGTAGCACTGTCAGAATTTTTGGAACTTCTTTATGTATGATAATCATATGAAACTTTTATAAAAACATTAGTTATACATCAGGACTTTCCACAAAAAATTTCAAAATTTTCCAACGTGGTTTGGACTATTTTTCATTCTGTTCAAATTTGTCAGTAAGGCTTTTATCAGGATAGTAGCATTGTCTGAATTTTTAAAAATTCTTGAATCTTGATCACCATCCGAAAATTTTATGGAAACATTAGTGGTTCATTAGAGTCATTAACAAAAAAAATTCAAAATTTTCTAACGTCGTTTGTACCATTTTTCATCATGTTCAAACTTGTCGGCCAACGTTTTATTTGGATAGTACCAATGTTTGAATTTTTAAAAATTCCACATACCTGATAATCAACTGAAAATTTTATGAGACTATCTCTAATGTGTCAGGAACCTTAAAAAAAATTCAAAATTTTTTGATATCGTTTGAACCATTTTTTGATCAGTTAAATTTTGCCGAAATTTTGGATTTTTGACCGAAATTTCGGTAATAAAAAAACCGGATTTGAATTTTAAACGGATTTCATCCGAAATAACGAAATTTCAGATTTCGACCACTGACGAAATTTTATCCAAAACGAAATTTGAATCCTTGCCCACATTCCCACGTAAAAAACAAGTGATACGTATACATGATCTCTGCGACGAATTCTTCATCTCAGTGCATGTAGCAATCGAATAACTAATCCACTAATCTTTGTAAAGGAAGTGTCTTGCGTACGATCCATGCTTGCATGTTTGTACCAACCAACCCAGAGCTAGCCCAACAATGATGACATGTGCATACATTACTAGTGCATGTGTGAAAGATAGAAGATCAAGAATCTCTCATCAATATCACATTTCACACCATCTACAAGCTTCTAGTTTCTTAATACCTGTCTTGTGAATGATTGTACCCCTGAATGAGAGCTCCTGTCATCGCACAAAAAAAAGAGAAAAAGATGCCATATGCTCGTATACACCAAGCAAACATTGCTTTAGCCATCTATAAATTGACAAGATGGCTAGCTAGCTCAACAAGAGTGACCAAAACAAACCAAGCCAAGAAGAGCCAATTAATTACCAGGTGAACACGGAACACACACACAGTCACACACACTAATGAAGAAAAGCTAGTCAAGATCTAGCTAGCAGGCTGGGCCGGAAGCAGAGCCAGAATAACGAGGCCAGGGCGCACCGGCGCCGGGGAGATCGAGCCAGCGAGCATTGACATGCTAGAGCCGTTCTTCGACGCCATCTCGCGGGCGGCGTTCACGACATCGTCGACGGCGTCCATGGACTGGAAGGAGACACCGACGGCGCATGTGTTCATGGCGGACCTGCCGGGCGTGCGCAACGACGAGGTGAAGGTGGAGGTGGAGCAGGAGAAGGTGCTCAAGATCAGCGGGCAGCGGGCTCGCCCCGCGGAGGACAAGGCCGACCGGTGGCACCGCGTGGAGCGGAGCTCCGAGAAGTTCGTGCGCACCGTGCGCCTGCCGCCCAACGCCAACACCGACGCCGGCATCCAGGTGGGGCTCGAGAACGGCGTCCTCACCGTCACCATCCCCAAGGACAACGACAGGATCAAAGCCTCCGGGAGGCTCATCCCAATCACCAACTGATTAATTACAAAACTCCTCGTAGTTATGTATCGAATCAAGTACGTATATATACATGTATGTGTTGAGGCGTGGCATCTATAGTTCTGTACCATGTTAATTAATCGCAGTAGAAGCAAACTATGCATGTGATGAAGTATAGCATCTATGTCAGTGAATGGATATAGAAGAATAACTGAATAAGCAATATACATGTTCTGATGTTCATGATTGCATGGTAATATGGTATATATAGATGGATGCGTGTGTTGGGATGCTATGTGATAATGTGACGTGTCACCGCACTCACCAACTTGCTTGGCGAAAGCTGTGGCATAATTTGGAGAATAAGAATCACATTCACCACTAGGGAATGAGCTATCACAATCGGTTTCACCCGGGTTTTACAACCGGTTTTGGAATCGCTTGTGATACTCCAGGCAGTATCACAAGCGGTTTTATAACCGCTTGTAGAAGCCACTTAAAAAGAGAAATAATATTGTGAGGAATGGGATTTGAACCCACGACCTTCTCACCCCTCCTCGTGACCCAGACCTCACTCATGTAGACAACCCACCTATGCGTGCTCTTTGATAGAGTAGGACATGCATTCCTTTTATTATTTGGCGGAAGCTTCTGGCGGTTGGGGACACGGACACCTAAACCAATTTCTATAAGCGGTCCGTGTCACCAACCGGTTGTAGAAAGCGGTTGAGGACACCGAACAGCTTGTAAATTGGCTTCGTGGCGGTCCATCCAACCGCTTGTAGAAGCCCTCTCTAGGCTCGTGGCTATTGAACCGCTTGTGATGTACTATCACAACCGGTTCCAAATGAACCGGTTGTAGAGGTACCGCTTGTGATGCTCGTTTTTCTAGTAGTGATTATATATACGCACACTATTCTACAACTACATGTAGACTACGCATCAGCTAGTTAATACAGACCGAACGAGCCTAATTAACACAGACTAACCGAGCCATTTAATATTCCGTGCAACCAAACTGTTTCCAGTTAATAAATGCTACTTCTTGTTTGTACATAAATCCTTCTTTTATTGATTTAGCCATAACTTTCAAATGAGATTGGTTTTGGTCTTCAAATTTTATAGCATTGTAGAATCTCATATCGTCTACATATGATAATTTTTTTAAGAATTTTTAAAAATATATACACATCTTTTTCATGGATTTTTGAAAACACTAGATGTGTTGCCTTTTACTATTTAAACAAATAACATGTTACTGGCTAGCTATTACATAAGATGTTACTATACTGAAACAAAGTATGCAAACAGAACTAAATTCTTGTTATGATAGTTCACTTTGTTTAAGTACAGTAATATTTTGGGCACTAGCAAGTAACATGTTATTTTCTGGATAGTAAAAGGCAATATATCCTTTGAAAACCACTTCTATCGTGTAAAATCTATTAAAACTATATGTACAAGATTTTAAAAATTATCAAAAATTTACCATACATAGGGCAAGTGAAATTCTACAACCATGTAAAATTTGAAGAGAAAATTCAATTTCACCTGAAGGATATGAAAAAAACAAATTTAGTTGAATAGTGACTTTTCGCTGTTTAGCACTTTGTCAATTTCATATTTTTCAAATGCTATTGATTTTTGCCGTCAAATTTTATAGAATTGTAGAAAATCACCTCCGCTACCTATGGTAATTTTAAGAATTTATAAAATATTTTACTACAGGACCGACAAATAGAACTAAATTCTTGTTTATGAAAACCGCATGTACATATTTTTAAAAATTCTAAACAAATTACCATACGTAGGGGAGGTGAGACTATGTAACTCTGCAAAATTTGAAGACCAAAATCAATTTTATTTGAAATATATAAAAGATATAATTTTAACTAAATAGTGATTTTCATTTTTAGTGCTTGTCAATTTTATATCTTTTAAATGATATTGATTTTGGTTTTAAATTTTACAAAGTTGTAGACGCTCACCTCCTCTACATATGATAAATTTTAAAAAAAATTTAAAACTTTTACATGTGGTTTTTGAGAATTTTTATTTTGATAGTTGTTCCAATACAGTAACATCTTATGTTATAGCTATTAAAATATTATTTTCTCTATAGTAAAAGGCATCATGTCCTATGTAAACCACCTTTATTCATGAAAATCATCTGTACAAATTTTTAAAATTATCATACGTAAGGGAGGTGAGATTGTACCACTCTGTAAAATTTGAAGACCAAAATTAATCGTACTTGAAAGATATAAAATTGACAAGCGTTAAACAGTGATGAATAGTACATTTGTCTTTTTTATATATTTCAAATGTAATTGAGTTTGATTTTCACATTTTACAGAGTTGTAGAAGCTCACCTCCCCTACGTATAATAATTTTGTGAGAATTTTTTAGAACTTATACGTGCAGTTTTCATGGATTTTACATGATAAAGATGGTTTAGTGTCAAACGAACACCAAATAATTGATGTATGTAAGAGTATACTACTAAATAGACGCTTAACATTTTATAAATGGTTCTCATTTGATTTTTACCATCTATTGTAGTTATGTTTACAATCATCCACGTAACATTTTATAAAAGGCCGACAAACAAACTAAAACTCTTGTCCTGACGATATTATAGTTTGTTTCAGTTTAGTAACATCTTGTGTAATAACTAGTAACTTGTTTTTTTTCCTGGATAGTAAAAGGCAACATATCCTATGTAAATTATTATCGTGTAAAATTTATGAAACTCACGTGTACAAATTTTTAAAAATTATCAAAAAATTACCATACATAGGGAGGTGATATTCTACAACCCCATAAAATTTGAAAACCAAAATCAATCTCATTTGAAAGATATAAAATTGACAAACGTTAAACAATGATAATAGTAATTTTTTTCATATTTTTTAAATGCGATTGAGTTTAGTCTTCAAATTTTAAAAGGTTGTAGAAGCTCACCTCCCCTATGTATAATAATTTTTTGAGTATTTTTCAGAACTTTGTACATATGATTTTCATGAACTTTACACGATAAAGATGGTTTATCATCAAATGAACAACAAATAATTGATGTGTGTAAGAGTTTACTACTGAACAGACACTTAACATTTTACAAATGGTTCTCCTTTGATTTTTACCATCTATTGCAGCTATTTTACCAAAGGATCGATAAACAGAACTAAACTCTTGTTCTGATTGTTTACTTCGTTTCAATTTAGTAACATCTTGTGTAAGAGCTAGTAACCTATTTACTTTCTGGATGATAAGAGCAAGATATCCAACGTTTAGTGGCGAGACTTATATCATTTTGTTACTTTTGTTGTCAGTAAGCTACTGATAAAAATCATTTATGAATCGGAGTTACTGTAAAATTTATAGCGAGAAAAATAGATTCATGTACAAACTATGAAACACATTTACTAGTGGTTGGCCACTTAATTGGTTTAGTCAACACATGGGCGTACAGGATGGTTTGCACGCGATTCTTTGGCTAGAGCGTAGAATATCTATTCTACGCTTAGGAGTATAATAGCGTTATCGCGTGTGTGTGTATATATACACATGTATACATGTATATATACATGTATGTATATACATATACATATATGTACACACACACATATACATACATACATACATACATACATATATATATATATATATATATATATATATATATATATATATATATATATGGATTTTATTTTCTTACCTTTCCCAAGAACATTCCTTAGCCGCATCCAAAAATGAGCTGCAAAAAGAATTTGGGTTGAAGAGATAGAATAAATATCTCCCTCTAGTCACAAAAGAAACGTTTTTGGACATCGACACGGTCTTTAAAAACACTACTTTAACCACACATTTTTATTGAACTATATTTATAAAACATAAAAAACTATAATATCATGAAAACATTTTTCAGGACAAATCTACACATATCATTTTTACACATTCAATCTAAATAGGCAAAAAGATATTGATGATGAAAGGTTATAGTAATAGTTGGCTGTATCTGAAACAACTCAGAGTTTTCATCAAGCAAATGAGGTCATCAACACAAATTAATAACATGCATAAACCAATTAATCAACAAAGCTCAGTCACCAACTTTATTCATTAACCAAGCATCATACAATAATATAATTACAAGGTGCAGACATACAAAAAAATTTGCATAAAAAAGGAGTACAAGAATAATTCAAAATTTCCTAAGATCTAACGCTTCTGATGATTCTTATCCTCGATCCCTGAAATTGTTAACTAGTCACACATACATATATAAGCATAAGGCAAGAACTGCAGAAATTGAAAAATTTTGGAGTGGTAGTCGGACACAGTATCTTGAGGGTATCGCTCACTAAGATACTAGATTCGTTCGGAGACAGATCGGCACCTCTCACTAGTTCGGGTGTCATTATCCGGCATAAGCCAAACTTGTTTTGTCGGGCAACCAAAGTCATGTTCAAATAGAGCATAAATATTCCATAGTAAAAACGTTAAAACCTCCCTGGTGAAAGGATAGAAAAGTCACTATAAAAGGGCTAAGCACTAGCTAGCCGATAATTCCCCTCAGTTCCCCATTCCCCACATCCCCTTTCCCCAATCTCCTTTTTTTTTGAATTTTGGTCAGGAGCTCTGACATTCAGTATAGAAGGAGAAACAACAAGTGAGCGACAAACGCAAACACATGCACACACGCACGTGCACACCCCACGTGGCGCCCCAACTCTCTCTGCAGCTTGCGGCGAGACCGAAGTCTCGAACACAGGCGGTACAAGCGTCCACACATCTGCTAGCCACAGTGGAAGCTCGTTCGCCTTTCCCCAATCTTCAAGCCAAGCATCAGCCAGGAGGAAGGCTAACCAAGAGAGCAAGGAGCAAGGAGGCTCCAAGACCACCAAAGCCAAGCCAGGGAACAGAGGAGGGCACAAGGGCTTCCGGCAGCATCTCCATCAGTACATTACTATCTATCCACATCACCAAACCATCTCCATCCCACAATCCAGGTAGTCCATCCCATTCTTAGTCCATGCTAGCAATGAGACGTACTCATAGTTGAGGACCATGATAGACTGTAAAGTAGTGGGAATTATCCAAGGTCTCAGTCGGTTGAATGTAGTGAGGGTGGCGCTGTGCATACCCAATAACCTTACTCGTACTCCCCGGCGCATGAAAGATTATGGGTATTGTCACAACACCTATAAAACCTGAGCATACAAACTTAAAATCATCATCAACTAGTAATATAACATAAAACAAGAATAGTATAATCTTGCATAGCGAAAATAGAGTAATAAAAATCAGGAAATCATGGGTAGAAGAGCTGTAACATTCCGTTTTTCAAATTCTTGGAGTTGAATTTCAAAACCCGAACCCGTGAAACTTTATTCGAATTAATTCCAGCTCAAATTGAATTTTCCAAAACAAAAAGGATTTACTGTGATTAATATAAACTTCAAATTAATTATCTCTTATTTTATTTGGGTTCCTTGTGCTTCATTTGATTTTTCTGTATTTTTAGGGATTTTTCTGAATTTATTCGCTATTTATTTGGATTTATTAGAGTTTATTTGATTTTCTGGTATTTTCCTTTATTCGGAAATTCTTTTCCTTTTCTTTTCCCGTGCGGGCCGAATCCTGTCCCGGCCCGTTTCTTCATGATCCGTCTGGCACCGAAACCCTAACGTGCTGCTTAGTCCGATGCGATCAAGCGGCCACGATTAGCCACACCGCGTGGAAAACCCTAACCCTAACTCTCTCATTTCCTCGCCGTTGATTCTCAATCGAACGGTTCCCGTGCGTCCACGTCGTCTCGCTTCGGCCATCGCAGAACTAACTGCGCGCCTGACACGCCTCGACTTAGTGTTGTTTTATGCATCCCTAGGCTATTTAAGGTCTGTGTAGCCTTGCTCCTAGGTTTCCTCTCCCGCCGCACATTTCCCTCTTATCTCGGGGTGGAAGCGGCGTGTGGTGGCCGCTTGACCTCGCCGAAGTTGCCGGCCGTGCCCGTGTTCTTCCGCCGTCGTTTTCTTCCTCCACGGTGAGTCTCCGGCGGAGTTGTTGGTACCACTAAGTTCATCTCTTCACGCCCTTCCCGATTCACTAATTCTTTCACTCGATCCGTTACTCCCTCGCTGGTTGCGATGTCTTCTTCCTCAGCACCGGTGCGTCCTCGTCGCCGTCGCACCGTCGAGCCTTTTCCGCCGCCTGTGGCCGTCCGATTTTCTTTCAGCGGCCAGATCTTCACCGCGTGGCCCATCTGGTAAGCATTCCAAGTCAAGCTGCTCCGTCATCTCTGCGTAGAGGCCAGGTCACCGCCATATGGCGCCGCGTCAGCACCACGTGTGCGCCATCTCACGCCCCGTAGACCTAGTGCCGCGTGGTAGCTGCGTGTCCGCCACATGGACGCCACCTCGGCCTTAGGTCCAGGTGTCTGTTCCCGTCAGCGATGCTGTGTCATCGGGTCACACTGAGTCAGCGTCACGACGTCGCCACGTAGGCCCTAGCCGCTAGCGTGTCTGCCACGTGCCCGCCACGTCTGCGCCACCTCAACACCACAGCGCCAAGTGGTGCCACTGACATGTGGTCCCCACCGGTCAGTCACAGCCATTATTCTGATTTAATCCCGAATTTCCGAATTATCAACCAATCGCATCCGACACGTGTCACCTTTTGTTATTTTCCCGATTTTCTCTCCCGAGGAACTTTGGGAGGCCCGTTCTCCTCCGTTCGAACTCCGATTTGAACGATTCAAATTTCTAAATTCATATAAAATCAAGATCTATCTGTTGGTGTATTTATTTGGAATTTTTGGATTTTATTCATTTCTGTTTTATTTATTTCTTGCCTCGATTTGCGTGTTTTGCGTGTAGACGATGCATCGGTTGAGCGAGAGGAGCATCCAGTGGAGGTAGCAGCAGCGGAAGAGGGTGAAGGCAAGTCTCCCTTGACCATTTTGAACCCAAGTTTATGAAATGTTATTTTGTTTTAAATTATTGCATGCTATTTAATTTACGTATCGTACTTTAATGCCATTTTAAATGCTTAGATAAATGCCAAATTGTTATACCCACATTGGTATTCATGTTGATAACCATTGACACCCTAGGAAAACTAATTACTGTACTTAATGGTAAACATTTTATTATGGGAACGGTAGAAAATGCTTAGCCATGCTTAATCACGTCGGTACCTTACCATTATGGAAATGATTTCATTCTTGATTCAAAATGAATTGTGGAAATTATAGCAATTGGTGTTGCGGTATTAATTTGAAATTAAAAGTGAAAAATGATTTAGGCCAAGGCGGATTGGTTGAATGGCGGGTGCGGATGCACAAAATTTTGGAATGTGATTGTCCGCCCCGATCAATTAAGGACCGTCGTGTGTTACCATGGGCCATGCTATACAAGTACAACCACATGTCTATATGGGTACGACCGGCTAAGTAATTTGCATGTATCGTTATTTGACTTCGCCCGATGGGCTGTCGGGTTTGTTGGGATGACACTTGCAAGGCGCAAGAGGGGGCTTCTGGACTGGGCGGAGGTAGCCCTACCAGCGGTGAAACCTTAGCGGGCGGAGTCGGTAGCGGTATATGCATTGTAAAGGCCTTGTCATGATCTCCTTGCCGACACACCAAAGGAAGTGTGTTACTGGCCTAGCTAAACGGGTTGATCATGTCGTGTGGGTAAAGTGTACCACTCTGCGAGTCTTAAAAACTACTTGAGTGGCAGTGCTTACGGACAAGAACAGCGTGGAACGTTTTCACATAGTAGATTTTACGGTTTTGATTTTAAATGGAAAAATGATGATTTGGTTTAAGATGAAAATGTGGTTGGGAATCCGCGAGCGGCTGGAGCTCTTGGATATTAGTTTGGCGGTTGGAGCCAACCAGGTAGTTGGAACCTGGAAAATTGTTATACTTCACAAGTTAATTAATTATGCTATTTACATTTTGTTAAATCCTGCTTTATGAAATTATTACTTGTATTTAAATTTCAATTTCGCTTTATGCAAATGAACCCTATATGCCATCCTTTGTTTAAGCCTTGCATTTAGTTACTTGCATTAAGTTTCCGAGACTTGCGAGTATGTTGCATACTCACCCTCGCGTTTCAATGCGGGGCTGCTTATTCCATAAAGCGAGATGATGGGAGAAGAGGCTATCAAAAGCCTGCGATCCAGATTCGACATCGTGGTGAGGACTATGAAGAGGATGATGACTCGATCTTCTAGGGGCGTGCCCGGTCGGTTGCTGTGGGCACCTTGATTGGCTCTTTTGTTCTACAATTCATTGCTACATTTTCACTTAAGCCGTAAGGCTCGATACTTGTAATAATGTGATGATGTTTACACTCTTTTGCCTATTCTTGTTGTTTACTTTATGATATGTACGTGTTATCATCAGATGTGTATTTGTGTGTGCTAATTGTTCTGGACTAGCACGGTGGAAACACAGAGGGGTCGGATTTGGTAAATCCGGGTCCCCACAAGAGCTATGGCCATCGGCCATGCACAGAGGCTGGGTCGAGCTTGCAAGTTGGAGGAGCTCGGCGCGAGTAGGGGGAGGCAACCTGGAGAACAGTGTGGGCCGAGCGGCCGGTTAGCGCCGAACCAAAGGGCCAGGTAGAGCGGGACAATGAGGCCTCAGCGCGGGCCGAGGGGCCAAGGCAGCGCGTGACCACAAGACCACAGGCAGTGGGCCAGGAGGAGGTCAGCAGCGCCAGCGGAGGAGGTGGCCTAGGCGGGGTGGGTCGGCGTGAGCAGGCGTGAGGAGGCGGGGGAGTGGCCCGACGAAAGGAGGGACTGGAGGCCATGGGGTCGGCGGTGTCAACACGAGATGAGGGGACAACATCGAGTGCAGGAGGCACTAGAGGGAGCAGATCGACGTGGAGAGCGAAGTAGGGATGGCAGTTTTACCCATGGGTTTGGGTACCCGTGGGTACCCGACCCGATAAGAGTGGGTATGGGTAGCACTTTAGACCCATGGGTTTATGGGTTTGGGTACCCGATAAGCCTATAGGATGGGTGTGGGTGTCAATTTGTACCCATGGATACCCAATGGGTATCCTATGACATGTGGGCCCACTTTTTTAGAGGTATATTAGAAAAACAAACTCACGGACTACTTGGCTGAGTCGGCTCCTCCCTGATTCCCCTCGCCCCCATCACCTCCCTCCCCTTGCCCCATCGCCTGATTGCTTGGCCTCCCTCCCCTCGTCTTTGCCTCCTCGGTGGTGGGCCTTTGCTCCTCCCGCCGTCGACTCCTCCCACCGGCTCCTTACGGTTCGGCAAGCATAGTGCCCAAAAAGAGAAAGGAGATGTGAAGAGATAGAAGGTGAGGGGGAGGAGCATGCGACTGCCGTAGCGCCCCCCACCTCTCTGCCTTCGCCCTTCGGTGCTTGCGCACAGATCTGTACTCGTGGGTACCCATTGGGTATTGGGTATCCATTGGGTTTGGGTATGGGTACAGATCTGTACCCGCAAAGCTTAATGGGTTTGGGTAGACGGGACTTTGTTCGGGTTTGGGTTTGGGTTTAAGGCGGTGGTACAGGAGGTACCCACCGATTGCCATCCCTAGGCGAAGGGAGAAGGAGGAGAGGATAAGGCGGGGAGGAGAAAATAAAAGGAGAAGAAAAGAAAATGGAAAGAAAAATGAGAGAAAAAAGAAAAAGGAAAAGAAAGAGAAAGAGAAAAAGAAAAAGAAAAGAAAAATATTAAACAAAAACAACGCATTATCTAAATTAAAGATATCCAATAACAGAATCTCAATAATTTGATTCTGCCAAATTAGCAAATGTCAAAAAATTAAAAATACACCCATTTAAAATAAAAATGTATATACCTCAAGATCAAAATGCACGCTATAGCTATATCAGATTAGTAAAATCTCAAGGGAAAAGGTTGAACACCGTAAAGCACGCCATGATTTAATTATCATATAAATTCTATTCCATAATTTCAGGAATTGAATTGAATCCAATAGAAGGTCACCTCCACGATCCGAGTTAGGCCGAGTATTTCAATTCCATTTCAAGCAAGCCTCTTTTATCATGTTTATGAAAGTTTTCAAATGATTTTAGATACATATTATATCATCAATGCATGGGAAAATTATTTTGGCAATGAAAACTTAAATTGGATATGGATGGAAAGATGGTTGAAAATGAATTCCTGTGGTAATAATTGAATATTGGTATGTTGAGATGGGCCATCCAATGAAAAGGAGCCGGTGACATGTTTACATATACATATACATATACATATACATATACATATATGATGGGTAGAGGGCGTCGATGAGAAGGATTTTTATACCAGCAGGGCTCTTTATATAGACTATGATATAAGGACAAACAACTACACTCGGGCAATAAGTATTACAGTATCAAGCATAGTGTGTGAAATCGGTCAGAAAAGGTTGTCCTAAAAGTGTTATGATCTCCACATTGGGTATGTGTAGGCCAACTAATACGTGCTTCTAGGATATGTCGGGAGACCTAAAGGGATACGTGATTGTAATTGTGCTATATTTAAAACAATGGGTAGAGTTACTGCCGACGGGTAGTCAGAGTGCAACTGTTAGCTGCGAGTCAGGTGGGACAGCCTGAGATAGGTGTCTCCGACTCGAGTAAAAGGGTTGGAGATCTAACACCGGATTAGTGATAAACGTTCTAGGGCCTGATAAGATGGAGTTACTATAGCTAAAGTGATACAAACTTGCGCAGAATTAAATCATGAATTCATGTCTGTCTTCTTCTGCCTCGTAAACGAGTGTTAGTAGATATTTTTAGAATTAAAATATACAACCCTTAAAGAAAACTAAAAACCTAATTTAAGTAAAAATTAGAATTTTGAGGAAAGGTGATCAATGAGGGGAAAATCATATATTGCATTTGCTATTAATATTTGCTGAGTACCTTGTACTCACTTTTACTTAAATTTCCTTTGCTTAGAGGGTGAATCCTATGGATCCACCTGCGAGGTGTGAGGTGAGGATTACTCGCAAGACCAGATCTACCAGGAGGACTAGGTGGCTGGTTAGGCTGTACCTCAACTTTTGGCGATCTTCTGGCTAAATAGGTAGATGTGTCATATTTTTGGTTATACTTAGATTCTATGTATAATTAATGTATCAGATTTGTAGCCTTGTGTGGCAATAGACTCTAATAAATTTCGTTTCAGCCTTTGATTATTATTCTGTTGCAATATTCTGAATATGACGTCTTAACTGATAAAATATCAGTGCGTTTGATATTTTATTAGCTAATATGCCAAAATCAATATGATTAATTCAAAATAATGAGAGTGTCACTATTATTACTCTGGACTAATCAGGCAGTCACCCCACACGCAACCCAAAAGATTCCGTACGTTTATGATCATAGAGTAGTAGTGATCTGCAACGCTGCAAGGGTTGTGCGGGTTAAAAATAACGATGGTGCGTCATTTACGAGTGGCCCTATAACTAACAAGTTAGTCTCAAATCATACGTTATTGTCCCATATATAATCTACTTGCAGTGTTACTAAGCTATTTTTGTCAAAATGTGTGACTATATATGGGCTTAAACTCGAACATACTCGGGAACTTTTGATTTAATGAGGTGTTCGAAATGGATACAGTGACGCACCGAAATGGATGCACTAAGACTATTCATAGTGCAATGTATCTTGTCACAATATCCAAAACTGCCATGTCATATGATATTATAGAAGATACAGCTACCCCAATGCATGGTATCATGAATTGTTTCTTAGTTCCCACAAGATAATTAAATGCTAGATGTGTATGAGAGCATGAATTGTGGGCCACTTAGATGATTCAAGTTTCAATGTCTATGATTTCGTGCCCAAGTGGTATCTTCCTCAAGATACAGCTTTCTTCTCTCCCCTCCTAAGGGCATCTCCAATGATGCCACTTCAGTTAGCTATAAGGGTGCTATCTCACCATTTTGCTTAGGTGGAAGAGAGAAAACAAAGAAAGAGATATAGACTGGCTACTAATGTATAGCCAGGTTATAACTGATTCCAAGGCACTTATTATCTATTACATGTGGGCCAATATTTAATTTTATAGACAAAACTATAGCTAATCCATTGGAGAGGTTGTCTATATACTATCTATAGATGACATGGATATTTCTTATAGCTAATACCATTGGAGATGCCCTAACTCTCTTGCCACATCATCAAAAATGCTTATGTGGCATGCGCCCACAATTCATGCTCTCATACACATCTAGCATTTAATTATCTTGTGGGGACTAAGAAACAATCCATGATACCATGTATTGGGGTAACTGTATCTTCTATAATATCGTATGATATGGCAGGTTTGGATATTGTGACAAGATACAATACACTGTGAATAGCCTAATTAATACAAGCCCTGGGGCAAAATCTGAATAGAAACTACAGCAAAATCTAGACTCATTAGGCATTTAGCTTGTTGGAGACGAGAGCATTCGACCAAAAATAATTCTTTCATTCCCACTAGGGCTTCACGTAGATTACTTGCATCACATTCAACGGTAAACTGATTTAACAATTTCACAGCCATCTCACGCGCTAGCAACAAAGCTTGAAACGCAGACATGAGCTGCAGACTCAAGTGCAAACATAATCTTACTTTATTATCCATGTTTGCATCATAGACACTGATTTTTAACTAGACAGATGCTAGGCAACCACCAATCATCCAACTTTAACCCCAATTCCCGTGGATCCAGGCCCCCAATCAACCACTAATCTTTTATGAAAAGGCACCGTAATCATCCCATCATGCTCAGCATGCACTTACACGCATGTCTACCTGATCGATTAATTGCCATCCCCTTTGATAGTTTGATTATTAATTGTTTGCTCATCCATGGACCATAATATCTCTTTCACCTCACCTACCCCATAAACCGAATATTCACTCCCATACCCCACTTCTTATATACTTGCAAAAAGGAAAGAAAATACACCACAAGTAAAAAATAAATAAATTAGTTCTAAAAAATAGAAATAAAAATCGAGGAGAAGTTGCTTCTACTTCTTCCACGCGGTAAAAACCAAAACTGGAAGCAAAACGAGACATGCCACATCTTTCTCCATTGACATTTCTAACCCACCGCCGTCGGATCAACGGGTCCTCCGCCTCTCGCCCTCCACCAAGGAACCTCGCCGTCGATGGGTTTCCTCCGCCGGATCGCCGGCATCCTCGGCATCTCCAGGGACGACGCCGACCATCCGGACGCGGCCGCCGGGGACTCCGCCGCCGCCGCCGCCGCCGGGCACACGACGAGGCGCGGGTTCAGCGTCCAGGTGCCCGTCACCGTCGAGCGGTCCGGGCCCGGGCCGGTGCTGGTGCCCTGCCCCCATGGAGACGGCGGCGTCCAGGTAATCGGATTGCTTCCCCGTGTGCAATGACGTGCAGTGGTTGTAGTATCGCAGCTGCTTCTGGGTCTTGTTTTCAGTACTTAGTGGGATCTTGGGGGATGGGTTCTTGGAATTACCCTTCTTTTTGATGCTTCTGCTAGTTTGCTTGCTCAAATGTGTCGTATTGGTGTAATGGCTCCCTGAATCTGGAGGCGGAGTTCGAGCAATAGCTCAAATGCTGGGATGTTTGATCCCCAAGGGCCTTCATTTCTTTCCAAGAATCACATACACTATAATTAGATGGTGCTGCCATAATTGAATCTAGTCTTGGTTGTGCCAATTCTACTTATTAGCTTCATTCATATGGGTTTGCTCGACGTGCTTGTACAAAGGTTAGGTTTTAGGGTGTGGGATTAGCTTCTGCTCTGTCAAGTTCGGTGCGGTTGTAAGTTTTAGCATTTGGTATGTGATAGTAAGAATATTAGCTCCTGCTGTTGTTTGTTGGATGGTTTCGCCTTATGTGGATGTAGGTTTCCTTGTTAACTCTCGCGAAGATAGTATTTAGTCCAAAACCAAAAGATGCTTCCTTCTTAATCATAGGCTAGGTAGTTGGTTTAGCACATTGATGCTTTTCACAACAATCTCGTGTTATGTCAAGGTAGATGCAATTGATTAGGAAAAAGTGCTTACACAATCCTCCAAGTCAAGAGGCGGGGAGTTACCACCTTACATTGGCGAACTTTGTACCTAGCATTTATGGAGGGTGGGATAGGGGAAAGGTAGCAAAGACCAAATTGTATTGGATAAATTTGAGTAGGGATCTCACCTAATATAGTAGTAAGCCATAAGCAATGTGTGTCACCTTTGTTAGAACATATGATCTTCAGTTAGGCCTCTATAGTGTATTCAACAGATGATGTAAGGATTTGGCATGAGTTTCTGTCAATAAAACGTAAGACATGGTGCTGAGGAGGTATATAGTCTCATCACTTTAAATTAGACAGAGGTCAAGACTTCAAGATACTCATAGTTCAGAACATAGGAGGGGGTCATGAGGGTATATCTTTGGCCTGCAAATTCATTTGATTGATAAAGCTTATCGTGTTCTGTCTGATTCTCCAGTTGTCTGCATCTTGTCATTTAATTCTTGTGTTGATCTGGTAGGCGTGCTTTAGCACAATAATGTTTATATGATCTGCTCTTCAAAATTCTAATAGCTTAGTTTCGGAATCTGACTTCTATTATTTTGGGTACTATAGTACTAGTGGTTTATTGAATTGGTTGTGGACTGAAACTACCAGCTCTAGGTGCTATTTTGTTGGAAGGGCTTACTTGATGGTGGTTGTTGGTTTAAGGTGCTTTTTTGTGCATGTAGGTAAATTTGGCATAGGTATTTTCGCTCCACCAAGACCTTTGGCAATTTCAATAGCCAGATAGAGTGATTAAGGCACTGTTTCCATTTTTGGTATTCAATGTTGGTCTTTGGAGAAGAACACATAGTGTTTGCTGCAATTATGGTCTAATTGATTCAGAATAACTCTACTTTTGTCATCTATTTAGTCTAATCAGTGTCAGTATGTCTTGGTCCCACTTTCTCTGACTTGTTTCTTTTAAGGGTCATGATGTGAATTATTTTGATGTGGTTAGATCTGACAAGATTATTTGTGGGAGGTGTTTCTATGCATCACTATTTGAAAGTTGCACAAATATTCAATCATGGATGAAGGGTAGATGATGATTACTTACCCTTTCGTTTGCTTCATGATTTGTGCAACTTGTGTTAGAAGGGTGAACATCATTGAAATTGGTTCTGGTATTTTATTTTATTTTGTTGTGATCATTGTCTAAGATCTATTTTTATTAACTGATTAATGCTTAAAAGTAGATGTGTTCAATTTCTTGAGATGATTGGTTCTTTAATTATTTGGGAATTGACAGTATGAACTATGAAGTGGATTTTAGTGATTTTGTTGTGTTAAGATAATCACAAAGTACCTAACTTAGATGTACGGTTATACTAGTTCAGATTCCAAAGTTGTCAGTACCATTTTGGTACATTGACTTGGATTTTGTGAAAAAGTTCAGTTGGTTGCCAAAATGAAAGGTGTTTTGTGGAACTAGGCTATTTGTTTGGCATTATGATACATTGTGTTTACTGCATAGGCAGCTTAGTTGATTTTTGAGCAGTCGTTGGTGATGTTTTGCAAGGAATTCCAAGACAGAGGGTGTGACTTAGAATGCTTCCTAGAAATAGGTTTTCTTTTTAACTCTGGTTAAGGGAAAGAGAGTTTTCTTACTGCAAATGTGAGAGTAATGCTTATCTTGTTTGTAAGTTATGTCATGGAATATGGTTTTGGATACTAGCTACTGTTAGCCATTCTTTTCTTATTGTCACTGTCTGGATAGTGCAAGTGGATCAGTGGAGCACTTTTGGAGTACCACAGTCCGCATAAATACATGATGCATGAAGTCCACAAACCCATTACAGGCCCTAGACATTTTTCTGAAGTATGATGGATAGTAGAGTTCACAGATCTGGCTGCTAGTTCTGTTGCTGATATCTTCTACAAATATGAGTTCTGACATGCATGCATCATATGTTAATGCAAAACTGTAAATAAGAGTTCAACTGAGAGAATCATTTACATTGTAAGTTTGAAGGTGATATTCGATTTATTTAATCTGGGAGACTGGGAATCTGCTCTGGTCATACCTTGGACCAAGGGCTACAGCGTTTACAATATCCCTTATTCTGGGTGTTACATCAAGTGTTGTGGTATCGAGTGTCAGGAAATTGAAGATAGTACTCAGGGATTATTGATCACCTACTGTCCGAATCTGTTATTCTTTGGAAGCTATAGATAACAATATATGATAGTCTCAACTGTGTAGGAAATACGATTGCCATCTTTACCTTCCACGAATATATTTGGTACACTGTAGACCCCATGGTTGCCACTGTAGGACGTCAAAATAGCGAAGTTGAGATTCCCATTCGGACCATGGTGTTGTTATTTATCTGGTGTCCATTCCTCGTTCCATTCTTGTTACAACTTTTTCTGTAGTGGAAACAATATGGAATGCCATTCTTTTTGTTTCATTGATTAGCATGTGCAAATATCGATATTTGCATCAATCCAGAATGTCTCTTACCTTCAAGTGTTTTTTATTGGATGTTGGTGCATTCAACATTTTAAAACGTCTCTTTTATATTTTGATTAAAATGTGAAATCCCTTCAATGTTGCCAACCGAGATTTTGCTGCTTCCATCCCTTATATCTGAACATAAAATTATCTTGGTCCTGTCTTTATTCAACCAGGGTTTTAGGTGGTATACAAGGAGGCTAAGGATTGATGAAGATGGTGATGTCGCCGATGAGTTCTTGGATGAGGTTGTTCCAGAAAGCTTGATCAACAATGACGGGAGCCCAGTTGGAAGGTTTCAGGTGAAGTACAATACGAGACAGGCCGCTCCATTGATGAGAAAGCAGACGGTTGCCGTTGACGGTGACATCCGTCATAGCTTGGAGTACGAAGGGCTACTCCGGTGGGTGTGACCGTGTGAGTGTAATACTGCAATGTCAGCTTGAGTTCTAGCATCCTGTCGCCTCAGCGACTGTTGATCACTTCTAGTTGGCCAAAGGAGCAAAGGAGTTTGACCTGCCCTATCAGTTTGGAGCCTCCTAGGAGTGGATTTGGAGCTCATGGCTGTTGCACCATTCTTAATTCAGTGTATTGGGATGTCTGGTCTCATGGTTTATATCCCTTGTACCACAAGTAGTTGTTGTACATTGTTGAACTGAACAGTGACAGAAGTAAACAAGCTACTGCTAGAATTGTCGAAGGGGAAGTGTACTTGCGAATAGAGCTACTGAATCCTTGATGGAGTTATTCATGCATTTCTTAATCCTTGATCGAGCTATTTGCAAACAGAGCTGATGAGTTCTCTGTGTTGTTCTAATCATTTTATGAATTTGAAAAACCTCTTTCTTCAAAAAAGAAAAAGAGAAAAAAGGAGAGAAACCTAAAACTACAGTAGGTTTGTACACACAAAAGTACACCGGAATGTAATCAATTCAAATGAAATCGAAGGACCCACTGGAAGAGGCTGTCGCCGAGGCGTAAGGGCATGTACAATGGAGAGTCAAGAGTGTCTCTTAGAGCATCTCCAACAGAGCCCTAAACCAGCCCCTAAACTTTAAAATAGGAGTTTAGTAAAAATGCAGATCCAGCGATGCCCTAATCCAGCCCTAAAATTAGGAGGCCCTAAAGTTGCCTCCTCACCCCAATTCGAGGAGCCCTAAACCTTAAAGTAGGGAGTTAAGTGAAGGATGGCTTGCATTAGTTCGCTGCAATGGCGTGTCTTTCTTGGATGAGTTGCAATCATTGCATCTGCATCTCTTTGTTAAAATTTTGAAAATTTTAAATTTAAATTTTAAATATCATGTTTTGAAAATTTAAATTTAAATTTTAAATATCATGTTTTAAATTGTAAATGTTAATATGCTTATGTTTTATGTATTACAAATATTTTTATTGAATTTTAGTGGTGCCAAATGAAGATTATACATAGCGGATATGTCAAAATAGGAGAAAAAAGTAAAATAGGAAATTTGAGATTTAGGGATGTTGTTGAACTTGTCTTTGAAAACAGAGCCCAAAAATAGAGTCTCTAAATCCAAAATAGAGACCTGTTTTAGGGCCCTTCTTTGAGATGCTCTTAGCACATTCTTCTAAACAAAAAAGATACGCATATACAAAGGATATGCACAAGAGCCAACATGCTATTTAATATTGCTACTCTCTAATTCTGCTTAGGAGCTTGTGAAGAGTCGTCTCTTCACTAAGAGTCGACTTTAATATTTTTTCATTTTCCCACATCATCGTGACGTGTCACCTCATCACTAAGAGACGTCATATTAAATAGCTTTGTACATGCCCTAACGTTCCGAGCTCCGACTTGTGCTTGACGCCGAAGACGGCGAACGTCTCGTAGTGCTCGGACAAGTCCCATCGCACCTCGCATTGCTCTCCAAAGAATATGGCGACCCAGAACTTGCCGGAGCCCAGGTGCACAAGGTATCCATCCCACTGTCTGGATCCACTCCTCGGGCAGCGCCAGGTCGTCCCAGACGTAGCGCAGGACCGGTTGCTCTCTCTGCGCGGCGGCGAGGTCCACAGCGCACAGCGGGTAGTTCTCCTCCCTGAAGGAGGAGACGCCGAACCAGAGCTTGTGCTCGGGGATGTACTCGGAGAGGCCGTCGAACGGCAGCGACCAGTCGCCTTGCTTGGCCCAAGCGCCGCGTGCCATGTCGCAGCAGTACTGCAGTAGGTGCTCACGCCCTCCGTAGATATCCCGACGTTCGAGCCGCCGACCACCGTGTAGGAGCCGATGTCGGAGGGACGCTAGCCAGGGGCGCACACGCACGGTGGCGGCGGGAGAGCGTGGCAGCGCCAATCCTGGTACAGAGCGCCCTCAGATGACAGCCTCGAAGCAGTTCGAGGATGTACATGATGTTCCCGACACCGGCGGAGGCGGAGGCGGGGGCGGCCCAGTTCTTGGGTTTGGTCTGGCCGGCCACAGTGCTCAACGCACACCCTCTCATCCTAGCCAGGACGGCAACGCCCGTCATCACACACCTCTGCGCCCCCTTCTGGTGATCGCCGGCCGTACTCCCCCATCTCGCCTCGCAGGACACGCTGATCCCCGTCGTTTTCGAATTTGATGCGTGTAGATTTTATTTTTTCTGCTGTGATGTTGCTACAAGGTGTAAGCACCAGTTAGCCACCTTTGACGCTTCTCTCGCATGCTACTAATGATCATTTTCTTTTACTTTTGTTAGGCGTAGCTTCTGGAAAGCTATGGATTTGTTTGATGAGCTTCTAATTCCCTACTTGAAGGGTTTCGTAACCCTACATAAGTTTTCCTTTAATTACTTTTCTAGGAGGCTATGGTCTACCTCTATTCCTCTTTCTTTTCCCTGATGCCGTTCACGATTGCATTGAAGATTAGAGGGTAAGGACAGGCTAAGTACCTATAAAACTCATTATAATCACCACTTGTAAAATAAACTCTTATTTTGAATACAAGAGACAACGGTGTGCTCTCGGGAGTTCAATCCAGTGGTAGCCCTCTACTCCCTTCGGAAGCACACCGATAGGAGCAGAAGGTTATCTTAACGTTCGAACCTATATAAATACCTCGTGTCAACTCTCTCTCTAACGGACGATGGCCCGTGAAACGGCCGGCGTCCGTCCTCACTCTTGTGTCTCGTTTCTCAACATACGACATTTGTAATGACTCTTCGTGTCAACTCTCTCTCTCTCTCTCTCTCTCTCTGTTAGGCTTAGATTTAGCTAATACACGAACTAGCCTAAGTTTTGTGATTAGATTTAGCTAATACACGAACTAGCCTAAGTCTTGATCACAAACTTAATGTGGAAATTAAAACACATTAGATGAACTGATCCGGAGAGTAGACGAAGCCATTTAGGGTTCTTGTCGGTGAAGATGCGTCGGTGAGGGAGATGTGCGTACGTGAGGAAGAAAGCATCGTGATCCTGAGCGCGATGAAGAGTAAATGGGAGCGTCGAGATGATCTCGGTGAAGGTGAGGGCCTTCGGTAACCTTAGCGCCAGAAAACCCTAGATCGGAAGGGATGTCAGGAGGATAGCGAAGCTCAAGCTTTTCTCTCAATCTTGAGTGCTGGCCCCTTCCTGTTTTTTATACGGCGCAGGTTATAGGGATCAAAACCAAAAACACACTTTTATTGCTTCGAATCAGAGCGCGGTTTTAAGTGGATCAATCCTAATTTTATTCGAATCTTTCTCCTTAATTTTCAGCATTTTAATTATGAAAAAGAGCCAAAGATCACGACTAACACTCTCTAATGGACGATGGCCCGTGAAACGGTTGGTGTCCGTTCTCACTCTCGTGTCTGTTTCACGATATACGATATCGGTAATATCGTTGGTTGAAGCAAAGTGCCTGCTATCATCTTCGCGCCCAATACGAAGGCAAGAACCAATAAGGTTAATTAACATTAAGTCCAACCTTTATATTTTATACTATTTGGTTACCTGATGTCATATCTGCGTGATGGAGATTATATTTATTTCAAATCAACCATGCAACCAGGCGGCGCAGTTGAGAAGATACGTGGCCAGGATGGCATGGCATCGATCCAGGTGGGCCAGGCTAGGCTATCCACCCATGACCCATCGCCCAATTGCCCGAGCAGCTTCTGGCTCACGAGATATCCGCCAAGGACTAAGCCCATCAATCATCATCGGTGTCCGATGGGCCCCACACGGAAGCGTCCCATGAGCTATTGTGCCTGCCCCCTACGGTCCACCAAGAACCAGGTCCAGGCCAGCACCGCAGCGCTCCATCTCCTCTTCCTCGATTCCTCCCTCCAAATCCACCACCACCACCACCACCTCCTCCTCCTCCTCCTCTACTCGCCCGCCGCGGCCGCGTATCCTCGCCGCCTCAGCCGTTGTCGCCCCTACTCCGCTGCATTTGCCAGCTTCTAAGAGAACTGCAGGGCTGCTCTGCTCGACGGCGGTATCCTCACTGCGTCGCGTTGTTCTCCTCTCCGGCGAGCTGCTCCTCAACTCGTGTTTCAAGTCTGACCTCGGTGAGGCTGATTAATCTGAACTTCAATTGGATTTTTTGGTGTTTTACTTGCATTGCGTCTGCGCCTTTCTGATTTATGTATCCTGTATACTATCTTGCCTTGTGGAACTGTAATCGTGGTGGCAAATGGATAGTTGTGATTCTTTGTCCAACTCGACTAGAGGTATATAGGATTCGCGAATTTATCTAAACTTGCTTTTTTAGCGTGAATTCTTCTTGTGTGGTGCATAATGCATTTGGAGTCCTTGAAATTTTGTGCGAAATTCTTTATATTTTCTTGCTGTATCTTACTGCCCAATTGGACACCAGGGGATCAAACGAGTGAGGGTTTTTTTTCTTGCAAAATTCTGAAACCCTTTACTTCTATTATGAACTTTTCTTCCTTTGTTGCTCAAAGGTTTGATTTTCATTTTTGGTGCAGCAGGTCTTTGAGCTATCCCGAGTTATGAGTACCCAGGTTACGATGGAGTGATCGGAGGAGTTTGTTGCCCGGAAGCATTGTTGGTGAATCTGATGGGAAGCAATAATCCCAGCACACTGTCTAAGGCTTCAAAGACATCAGAAGAGGTGCTTGATCACACCTCTTCATCTTCTGAAATGGGTTATCTTTTTGGTTCTTAATCTTGTTCTGATCATTTGCCTAATAGACAAAATGATTGATTTTTCCAGTGCTCCTTGCCAACCCCCCATCCCACATGTTTGTCTGTATAATTGGACGTGTGCCAATGACCTTAGGATACATACGGTGACGATTTTTAGAACGCTGCTTACTGTGTCGCGGCCAAATTAAGAAAACACATTGGATATGATATATTATGAACTGGAATAGAGGTGCACATTCTGTTTTACTCAGATTGTTTGGCTGGTTCAAGAAAATTGATGCCTTGGTTATGCAATCTTGTTATTAAAATTGAAGTGCATATATCTGTTCAAGCAGCATTTGAATGGCATGAGCTGCATTACCGCAAGATATTCTGGCTACCTCTGTTCCAGTTACCTAGGCTAGTACCCTACTGCTGACAGAAGGAAATATCAGATATCCTTTTGGATCAAAACACAAATGCTCTGTTTCTTTGTAATAAGTACTCTTTTTTCTGTTAACCCCTTCGTTGGTTTCTGACTTTCCCATTCTCAGGAGCTACCTCCAGCCACTACCTCTGGCACTACAGCTCCAGTTTACCCTGAATGGCCCAGCTTTCAGGTTATTCTGTGAATTGTGTTTTTTACTAATCAAGATGGACTTCTAGTTTTCTCTTACTGGATCGATCATTTTATTTAATGACTGTCATTAACTTTATCTATCATTTTTTAAACCTTGGTAGACCTACTCAGCAATTCCGCCTCATGGGTTCTTCCCCCCTGGTATTGCTGCAAGTCCCCAGGCTCATCCATACCTGTGGGGAGCCCAGGTGCCCTTTATATTAACCTCTGTCCATTTGCTCCATTAATCACTATTGAACTTGCAACAAAGCCAGCAAAGTAGGATTTTTGTGCTCTCAGGAATCTTAGTCTCTCTAATATTGTTTACTGATATATTATTCATTTTTACTACAGCTGTGCTTAAGTTTTGAATTGGGGCAACTGTGCAGCATACCTGAATGCCTTGCTAAATGTTCTTTTTTTCCTTGTGTACATACTGCGTCCAGTTATATAGATGGTTGAACATCAATATCAGATATATGCAATGACGAATCAAGAAAAAGGCTTTCAAAATGTACTCATGCCTTGATATTTAAAAAATCAGCAGAATTAGTAACCTCACAGCATGAAGATTTGGTTCTATTGTTAAATATGATAGCGAAGCGTACCGCAAAAAATTAAGCATTCTGCAAGAGGAAAAAGGGGTAAACGTTAGGCTGCTGCTGCGATTTGCTTTTGTTCACTGTATTGTTATGTGCTATGCGGGCATATGCTTTTCTATGTGAATCCAAAACACTGTCCCCTTAATTGCAGCCCATGGTACCACCTTACGGGACGTCACCACCACCTTATGTGATGTATCCACCAGGAACAGTATATGCCCATCCCTCTACTCCTGTATGCACTTTTGTACCTGACAAGTGTAATCTACAATGTTCTCTTTGTACTCGCACCCCTTGTATCCAAGTTTACTGACTTGTTTGTAAAAATAAATGACTTATTGGCAGGGTGTGCATCCATATAATCATTATCCTGTGCCAACAAACGGAAATGTTGAAACTGCTGTAAGTAACCAACTCTTTTCTTTTCTTTTATTTTGGGAATCACCAGTTCACACAATTCTGTCACATCTTTCAGGGAGCTGTACCAGGTGCTTCAGATATTAATGGTAAGTCTTGTCCAAGGTTGATATGGGTTATTTGGAGCTTGAGAATTAAGTTAGGTTTCTGATTATAATTCCAGGGAAAAATGAGCCTGGCAGAACATCTGGTCCATCTGCCAACGGGATTACCTCCCACAGGTTTTTTGTTAGCTATGTGTGGTAAATCACGAATTTCTTTAGTGCCAACGCAACCTAATCACAGGGTAACTTTTACCTGCAGCGAGAGTGGAAGTGAGAGGGAGAGTGAAGGAAGTGATGCTGATTCTCAAAATGTGAGATTGATATCTATACACTTTGCATATCACTTCACTTATTTTGTTGAATCTTTAGATAGTAAGATGAATTATCAACCTTGGAAGAGTTTATCGCGCTTGTGTTTAATTTGATGTATAGTTTTCCCTTCTTTACCATAATTTTATTTCTTGACTCCTGAGTAATTTTTATGTGGCAGCAGGATTCACATTCAAAGGAAAATGGTGTAGAATATGGTAGGCATTGAGGACTTGTTTATAGTTTTATGATAGATACCGATAGACTTGTTCATTTCTTTGCATAAAATGGAGAATGCATTCGATCATGCAGACAGCTCTCAAAATGACATATCTCATTCAGCATCACAAGGAATGTTAAATCAAACCATGTCGATGGTTCCAATACAATCAGGTGCAATGATTGGAGGAGTTGCTGGTCCTGCAACAAACTTGAATATAGGAATGGACTACTGGGGTGCTATTGGTTCTTCACCTGTTGCTGCAATTCATGGCAAAGCACCATCTGGTTCAGTTCGAGGCGAGCAATGGGTATAAGTCCTTGGGCACGTGTTTGCTTTATTTTATGAACAAAACTTATACTAAAATGTGACCTTTGAAGATTGACATGTCTTGTTTTGTTTCTACACTATTTCTTGCTCTGTAGAAGATACTGCTAATTTGCTATGTAATTGTGCTGATAGTGTAGTAGTGCTGGATCATACATTTATATTACTACAGTTCACTGACCCAAACCTTTCGATGGCCTTTTGTTTCATTTTCTAAATTCAGATGAAGTTTTCCTTAGGTTGTTTGGAGACAGCTCTTCGTTGCACACTGTGAAATTTAATGAGATTTTTTCTTGGAAACACGCCCAGGGAAAATGCTAAATTGATAACTGCCAGGTTTCTTTAAATTGGATCACATGACAAGTCTACTAGCAAGTACAGCAAGGCTGCTACACCGCCGACCAAATCTGGAATGCCTGCAGAATAACTCAGTGCTACATATTAGAGCATCATCATGGCATCAACTAACCAAAAGGAAATTTTTGCAAGCCATAATGAATGTCTAGATTTATGTATACAGGGAATGAGGATAGGCAAGATATGACCTTTTGAAAGTGCTTTGCAAAGTTTTAGTCTATCCTTTTTGTGCTTGGTTGGTATATGAGACATTACTATGGATACTGAGCTTTTTTTTTAGTGATTTGTGTATATATCAATGTAGGAAAAAGTTAATAATTGTACCTTGCCAATATTCAGGATGAAAGGGAACTCAAGAAGCAGAAAAGAAAGCAGTCTAATCGGGAATCAGCACGTAGGTCTCGGCTGCGTAAGCAGGTATGACGTAAAATGCATGCTGGACTCGTTATTCAATTCAGAGCACCAGGAAAATTTTGTTGAAGCATGAAGCATGATGTTATTTGTTCCAGGCTGAGTGTGAAGAGCTTGCTCAACATGCTGAAACTTTAAAGGCAGAAAACTCTTCTCTTAGAACTGAGCTTGAACGGATTAAAAAGGAGTATGAGGAACTACTTTCACAGAATGCTTCCCTCAAGGTGGCTAAGCACATGTAGTTCATGACCATATTTTCTTGAGTAAATTTCACAACAGTAGAGGTTTCTTGTACAAATTATTGCAAAACTACATGTTTTAGCTTTTATTTCATAGAACTAAAGATTTTAAGAGAATTTATATCATAATAATATAGGTTTTAGAATTGAATGTTTCTTGTAATACGTCTGACAGTGTGGGTCCACATGGCAGCCTCACATGCCTCCATTTTTCGTTTCACTCGCATGTGAGACTGCTATGTGGGCCTACATTGTCAGACCTATTACAAGAAATGTTTAATTATAAAACCTGTAGTTTCATGATATAAAATTCTCTTATAATCTTTAGTTCTATAAAATAGAAGCTAAAATATGTAGTTTTGTGATAGTTTGTACAAGAAACCTCTAGTTTTGTGAAATTTACTCTATTTTCTTCATATTATCTGTACCTTTCATTTTTTCTGAATTGGGATTCATGAACAATGTCAATATGCAGTTCATAACTGATACTCTGCAGTATTGTTGTTTTACATCTCTGCAGTATTCTGCATACTGTTATTCTGATTGTGCTTTTTTCAGATATTGTTGTTAGCCTCAATGGTGATATGATATTTGCAGGAAAAGCTGGGGGAAACCAGTGATTCAATACCTGATATGAATGAACAGAACGACACCAATGGCAGCTACCATAAGCAACCGGATTCTGATGCCCAGCCTGACAATGCACCTTAAGGGTTGCTACATGCAGACTCTAATTGTTTAGCTCATAATTCTAATATGGCATTGCCATTTGTCACTGATGATTATATTAAGCATCTTCTGTGCCAGTTCAGACTGACATGGCAATACCATGCTGTCTCTTTCTAGTTCAGTTACTTGCAGTTTTTCCTGACAAACTGATCTATTCATGACTGGTTTGCCTCTTTTGTTGCATGAAAACACTGTAGTTAGAAATGAACCGAAACATTCATTATGCAGCAACCGCTTTCCCTTGAATCCAAATCTGAAGTTTTATATCAGGTTTCTTTGCCCCATTGCTACCATCATACTGTTCTTTACTTAATAAAAAAGAAAAGCATCGTGCTGTTGCCGCTTAGGGGATAATTCTACTTTGAATATCGCAATTGGGCACCCTTTTTGTCTAATTCAGATGATTGGCTAATGGCCATTGCGTTATTGAAAACCTCAGAAAGTTGAACTTTAAACTTCAGAAAATTGTAAAATTTCATCAGCCACGAAAGCAGCAATGTACAAGGCCATATTCTGTGCACACAGACTTCCCATATACATACCGTGCACACCAACTAATAAAAGTAATGAAAAATTCTGAAATAAATTATAGATGTACTTTATAGATTACTCTATCTATGTATGAAGTTTCAAGATCAAATTCATTATATATCAAGAGTTACAAAAACTCTTGATATATAATGACTTTGAACTTACAATTTATATATAGGTAGAGTAATCTATGAAGTACATCTACAATTTATTCAGAATTTTTTATGACTTTTATTAGTTGATGTGCACAGTGCGTACACAAGAAGTCCTGTATGCACATGATATGTTACCCAATGTACAATGCTATTATCTTGTGACAAAGCATGCAAGACTATTTTGATATACATTCCATTTCTATACCACAGAATTACAGTTCCCCGAAATGGCGAGGAAGGTAAGAGGAAGCATGTTTGATATGGGTGAGCTGTTCAATTGTGTTTGGTTGGTGGGATGAGGTTGAATTGGATAGAATAGTCATGTACCATTTGATTTTATTGTTTTGAGTGAATTGAATGGTTCAGCATCTATAGAGAATATTCTTTAGCCCGTGAATCTCTGTATCTACAACTTTTCTCCTTGGTTATCTATGAAGTGGAAGTACATTTTAATGTCTGGATTTATCCAAGGCCCGAAGCAACCTAGGAACGATATTCATGTATACCTAGCATCAATGGTGCAAGATATGAAAATAATGTGGGTTTTTGGGTATAGTATGGGATGCGTACAAACGAGAGAACTTCACTTTGCACTACCTGTTATTATGAACTATAAATGATTACCTTGCCCTTACTAACCTATCAGGCTAGAGTGCAAAAGAAGCTAAAGCCTATACTCACTAGTCACTACTTAGATGATACCAGGAGTGTGTGGCTAAATCACTCACGTAAAATCATGTACATACGTCACCGTAAGTTCTTTTGGAGAAATCACCCTATTGCAAGATGAAGAAATAATTCAACAAAAAGAACGAGGATCGTTTAGCTCCAAGGCCTTTAAGTGGGAGAGATATTCATGACATGGTTAAGGATTCGAATGTTGCGCTTGAAAAGAGACATAAATCGAGAATCCGTAAGAAGAGCATGTGGAAGAAAAGATCACCTACCTTATTGGGAGCACATAGAAGTTCACCAGCGCATCCACATCATGCAGGTAGAGAAGAATGTATATGATATCTTGATTGATTTTTACTTGAACATTAAGGGCAAAATAAATGATGATATCAATGCACGGCTTGACTTAGTTGATATGGGCATAAGACACGAGCACTAAAAGAGATCAATAAAGGCGAGCGTACTACAAACACGCTTGTTACACTTTATCCAAAGCTAAGGGCTCTGTTTGGTAGAGTTTGATTCGACTTTACGAAATCTAAAACTTGTAGGTTAAAATAAAGTGAATTAAGTTTATATTTTTGGTCTAAAATGTAAACAAGATGATCTATCTAAACACTCTTAGAGCCTGTTTGGTAGAGCTCCAGATTCCAGCTTCTCTTGAAATCTGAAATTTGTAGGCTAAAATAAAGTGAATTAAGTTTATATTTTTGGTCTAAAATGTAAACAAGATGATCTATCTAAACATTCTTAATGTACTCACAGCTTCAGTTTCACGAATCTGGTGAAGCTAGAATTTTCAGTTTCACCGGATTCACGAATCTGGAGAAGTTGAATCCCTGCCAAACACACCCTTAATGTACTCACAGCTTCAGCTTCATGAATCTGGTGAAGCTAGAATTTTCCGTTTCACCAGATTCACGAATCTGGAGAAGCTGAATCCCTGCCAAACACACCCTAAGAGAACTAAACTGTGCCATGTTTGTATGGTGTGAACGTTCTGTCCGGTTATTCCTCCAACATGAAGAGACTTATTTCGATGCAAGATTTGAAATTAACTGGCATGAAATCTCATAATTGTCATGTATTGATGACACATATGCTCTTTATCGCAATTAGAAGTATTTTACCGATCAATATTCGAGAGACAATTACGAGGTTGTATTATTTTTTTTAACACAATTTCTCAGAAGGTCATCGATCCCAAGGACTAAATGCTCTGCAGGCAGATGTGGTGATGACTATGTAATCTTGAGATGTATTTTTCTCCATCGTTTTTTGATACAATGGCCTATCTCATTGTTCACCTTGTAAGAGAGATAAAAATGTACAGACTCATGTTCCTATGTAATATGTACCCGTTGGAGAGGTACATGAAAATTCTCAAGTCTTAAGTACAGAATTGATTTCGGCTAAAGTGTAACATTGTTGAAGGTTATGCAACCGAAGAGATCATTGAATTATGCGTCGATTACATGGTTCAGGTTGAACCGATATGTGTGCCTCGGTCTCGCCATGAGGGAAGGCTCTAGGGTATCGGGACCATCGGAAGGAAAGCAATCATGACTGATCCGGTCACGCGTGCTCAAGTTTATTTCACAGTTTTACAACACATGGTTGTAGTGTCCTCGTATATTAATGAGTACAAGCACTGGCTACGGTAAGAGAATTCAGCGTGGTAGGAGTTTTGGATCACGAGGCAGTATAGCCTTCAACTCAACAAATGGTTGAAGGAGCGACCCAGAACTGAGAGCTTGTCAGGTGACACGCTGACATCGTTGGCAAAAAGGCCAATTTTACAATTGTGATATTGAAAGGATCGACTTAAATGGGTACTTATTTTACGCGAGAGAGTAGGATATGTAGAGCATAAACCAAAATAGTGGTGTCGCATAGATCGTTTAACAACTTCTTTGGGTCGACGAGGAGCTCCTACTATGATTGTTTAGCTCATAATTCTAATATGGCATTGCCATTTGTCACTGATGATTATATTAAGCATCTTCTGTGCCAGTTCAGACTGACATGGTAATACCATGCTGTCTCTTTCTAGTTCAGTTACTTGCAGTTTTTCCTGACAAACTGATCTATTCTTGACTGGTTTGCCTCTTTTGTTGCATGAAAACACTGTAGTTAGAAATGAACCAAAACATTCATTATGCAGCAACCGCTTTCCTTGAATCCAAATCTGAAGTTTTATATCAGGTTTCTTTGCCCCATTGCTACCATCATACTGTTCTTTACTTAATAAAAAGAAAAGCATCGTGCTGTTGCCGCTTAGGGATAATTCTACTTTGAATATCGCAATTGGGCACCCTTTTTGTCTAATTCAGATGATTGGCTAATGGCCATTGCGTTATTGAAAACCTCAGGAAGTTGAACTTTAAACTTCAGAAAATTGTAAAATTTCATCAGCCACGAAAGCAGCAATGTACAAGGCCATATTCGTGCACATAGACTTCCCATATACATACAGTACACCAACTAATAAAAGTAATGAAAATTCTGAAAATTATAGATGTAGCTTTATAGATTACTCTATCTATGTATGAAGTTTCAAGATCAAATTCATTATATATCAAGAGTTACAAAAACTCTTGATATATAATGACTTTGAACTACAACTTTATATATAGGTAGAGTAATCTATGAAGTACATCTACAATTTATTCAGAATTTTTTATGATTTTATTAGTTGATGTGCATTGCAAGCGCATACGTAAAGTCCTGTATGCACATGATATGTTACCCAATGTACAATGCTATTATCTTGTGACAAAGCATGCAAGACTTTTTTGATATACATTCCATTGCTATACCACAGAATTACAATTCTAAATGGCGAGGAAGGTAAGAGGAAGCATGTTTGATATGGGTGAGTCGTTCAATTGTGTTTGGTTGGTGGGATGAGGTTGAATTGGATAGAATAGTCATGTACCATTTGATTTTATTGTTTTGAGTGAATTGAATGGTTCAAAGATCTATAGAGAATATTCTTTAGCCCGTGAATCTCAGATCTACAACTTTCCTCCTTGGTTATCTATGAAGTGGAAGTACATTTTAATGTCTCGATTTATCCAAGGCCCGGCAACCTAGGAACGATATTCATGTATACCTAGCATCAATGGTGCAAGATCTGAAAATAATGTGGGTTCTTGGGTATAGTATGGGATGTGTACAAACGAGAGAACTTCACTTTGCACTGCCTGTTATTATGCACTATAAATGATTACCTTGCCCTTACTAACCTATCAGGCTAGAGTGCAAAAGAAGCTAAAGCCTGTACTCACTAGTCACTACTTAGATGATACCAGGAGTGTGTGGCTAAATCACTCACGTAAAATCATGTACATACGTCACCGTAAGTTCTTTTGGAGAAATCACCCTACTGCAAGATGAAGAAATAATTCAACAAAAAGAACGAGGATCGTTTAGCTCCAAGGCCTTTAAGTGGGAGAGATATTCATGACATGGTTAAGGATTCGAATGTTGCGCTTGAAAAGAGACATAAATCGAGAACCCGTGAGAAGAGCATGTCGAAGAAAAGATCACCTACCTTATTGGGAGCACATAGAAGTTCACCAACGCATCCACATCATGCAGGTAGAGAAGAATGTATATGATATCTTGATTGATTTTTTACTGAACATTAAGGGCAAAATAAATGATGATATCAATGCACGGCTTGACTTAGTCGATATGGGCATAAGACCTGAGCACTAAAAGAGATCAATAAAGGCTGAACGTACTACAAACCTGCTTGTTACACTTTATCCAAAGCTAAGGGCCTGTTTGGTAGAGCTTCAGATTCCAGCTTCTTCTGAAATCTGAAACTTGTAGGTTAAAATAAAGTGAATTAAGTTTATATTTTTGGTCTAAAATGTAAACAAGATGATCTATCTAAACACTCTTAGAGCTCTGTTTGGTAGAGCTCCAGATTCCAAATTTCTCTTGAAATCAAACTTGTAGGCTAAAATAAAGTGAATTAAGTTTATATTTTTGGTCTAAAATGTAAACAATATGATCTATCTAAACATTCTTAATGTACTCATGACTTTCTTCACTTAATGGTGAAGCTAGAATTTTCAATTTTCACCGGATTCACGAATCTAGAGAAACCGAATCCTCGCCAAACACACCCTTAATGTACTCACAACTCCAGCTTTCATGAATCTGTGAAACTAGAATTTTTTCGCTTCACCGATTCACGAATCTCGAGAAGTCAATCCCCGCCAAACACACCCTAAGAGAACTAAACTGCGCATGTTTGTATGGTGAACGTTCGTCCTAAGTTATTCCTCCAACATGAAGAGACTTGTTTCGATGCAAGATTTGAAATTAATCGGCATGAAATCTCATAATTGTCATGTATTGATGACACATATGCTCTTATCGCAATTAGAAGTATATTACCGATCAATATTCGAGAGACAATTACGAGGTTGTATTATTTTTTTTAACACAATTTCTCAGAAGGTCATCGATCCCAAGGACTAAATGCTCTGCAGGCAGATGTGGTGATGACTATGTAATCTTGAGATGTATTTTTCTCCATCGTTTTTTGATACAATGGCCTATCTCATTGTTCACCTTGTAAGAGAGATACAAATGTACAGACTCATGTTCCTATGTAACATGTACCCGTTGGAGAGGTACATGAAAATTCTCAAGTCCTAAGTACAGAATTGATTTCGGCCAAAGTGTAACATTGTTGAAGGTTATGCAACCGAAGAGATCATTGAATTATGCATCGATTACATGGTTCAGGTTGAACCGATATGTGTGCCTCTGGTCTTGCCATGAGGGAAGGCTCTAGGTATCGGGACCATCTAAGGAAAGCAATCATGATCGATCCCACACGCTGCTCAAGTTTATTTCACGCTTTACAACACATGGTTGTAGTGTCCTCGATATTAACGAGTACAAGCACCGCTACTAGAAGAGAATTCAGCGTGGTAGGAGTCTTGGATCACGAGGCAGTATAGCCTTCAACTCAACAAATGGTTGAAGGAGCGACCCAGCACTGAGAGCTTGTCAGGTGACACGCTGACATCGTTGGCAAAAGGGCCAATTTTACAATTGTGATATTGAAAGGATACGACTTAAATGGGTACTCATTTTACGCGAGAGAGTAGGATATGTAGAGCGTAAACCAAAATAGTGGTGTCCGCATAGATGCGTTTAACACTGCTGGGTCGACGAGGAGTTCCTACTATGGGTTCATAGAGGAGATTTGAGAGCTCGACTACGTGCTTTTCAAGACTCTTTTGTTTTGTTGCCATTAGGTCCACCTCCAACATGTGAAGGTTGACAAGTATGGCGTCACTACTGTGGATCGTGAACGTGTCAGATACCGCGATGAACCATTCGTACTCGCTAACCAAATTGTTCAAGTCTTCTATGTAATCGACTCGTCCAACAAGAAGTGCTACGTAGTTTTTCAAGAAAATAGGAGGATTGTTGGAGTTGAGAATTTAGTAGATAAGGACGAATACAATTAATTTGACGAGTTGCCTCCTATCAAAAACGATATAACGGTCGAGGAAGAACAACTTAAGAAACTAGCTACACACGTGTCAATCATCGTGAATGGCTAATTTTTATACAAAATAATAAGCAACTGGATTTATGATCAGGTCGTCATGTTTATTTGTCATGTCTAAAAATAAATATAAAAAACTAATTATTGATTTTAAGTGTAGTTTAAAGTTCCCTAGTGGGAAGGGATAAGTTGTATGAGACTTTTTTTGTCATGCCTTACAGTCGATCATCGTGAAAGGCTAAGTTGTATGAACTTTTTTTTTGTCTAATCAACACCTTATAAAGAATACCGTTCTTTATATATGCAAATATAATTCAACTGTTGTTTGTAGCATCATGCTTATGAAAAAGTAGTTCAACTACAAGATCACTCTGTGTTATAGACCATAAAATAAAGAGAGGTGGAGATATGAATACCTTCCGTGATCATCGTGAAAGGCTAAGTTGTATGAACTACTATACATCTCCCATCGATATAAGTTGCATAAATCTTGAAGTAAGTGAAAGGATTCTCATAAATAAAATGTAGCCACCTAACTAGCTCCAAATTAATTAATCCATTTTGAACAGAAATACATGTGTTGATTTATGTAATTAGCTCATGGGTTAATATCACTGACTAGAAAGAATATTACTGTTGAGAATCAATTGTGAAATAAGAGAGATCTTGAAACAAGATTTGCCTTTAGCCAGTGATGCCACATTAACATTACAACCCATAACTTTGGCTACTTGTTGCACATACTAGAACCGTCTCTGATCAAAGAATATCAAAGATGATTCTAATATAGAACCATCTGTGATGTTGTTTAGATCAGAGATGGTTCTATATTAGAACCATCTCGGATCAAGCCCCTTTAAACACCTGTCGGGCCAAACCCAGCGCAGCCATACTTCATCCTCCCCTAACCCTAGCCCACATCCTCCCCCTCGTCGGCCTCCCTCACTGGCCTCATCCCTCTCAGTGCGACCTCTTCTCCCTCGGCGTTACCCCTGGCCTCCCCCCGAAGTCCCCCCCCCTCCCAGGGCCTCCCCCTCCATATCTTTATTATAGATAAGGTAATATACAAGTAATATTGCGATTTAGATTAAGCTCACCCAAACTAATGCATCTTGTGAAATATATTCCCTGAAAGGTTGTATAGCTAGGCATGCGGTGTTGTTTAATGAAATTCCAGTCCTAATTAATATTTATGTTGTGCTGCTGAAAGTAAGGAAAAAAAGGAAAGAAGACCGGAAACTTGCCAGAATACTCTAAATTGGATTGATGACACATATAGCTTAGTGCCAAGAGAGGGGTAATGAAGCTATACATAGTAGTGGGCTAGCTGGATGGCCACATTTCTAGCTTATTGTATTCTATTTTCATCACCAGTTAGGTAGCTAAACAATTGTTGTTGAATCTATGTGGGCATGCATATAGCTTCCATTCTCTTCTGCTTTCACTAAGTTAATGTGCATACATGGAAACAACCAAATAAATTCGATCACTTTCACAAGATTAGAGTGTCAATAGTAATGCCAAATGATGCATTTGGTCTTTCAACTGGAATGCTGGTAAGTTCTCATTTGGCATCAAATTTCATAGTCACCCAGCCATACATGTGTCAAAATCAGACAGTTCACAAAAGTGACTCAGGATTAATTGATAGAATAATGTGTACACCATTCTTATAAGATGAACTGTATTTATCATCCATGTCCATAATAAGTACCATTGTAGTTTCTTTAACCACTTTAAATTAAAGGGGCTACTAGCCAGTATATATTGTACAGTCTAATTCAAGAACATGCTTTGTAGCTATATGAAAAAGTAGCTAATGATCAGTGAATAATGCTAACTGCATTAGTTCAGGCACCTAATCATTATGAAGAATTTTGAAAATGAGTTCCATATCAATGTTGAGTGTTATATACTACCATTTAACTCTATGATGTATTCTTGAATCATTCTCCCTGTTTGATGCCCTTTTGATTGCTCTATGATGTAATGGGTCCTTGCTGAACTAAAATAATTAAAGTTGTAAATCTAGCCTTGAACCGATTGTATTAATTGCTTCCTGTTAATGCTAGAATGTATTGCTTCACTATATTTTAGCTTGATCAATTTATTCAGTACTCATTGTGGAGATGTGTTCATTATCATATGTCGAGATGTGTCCAACATCTCGTGTCGAGTAAAAGTTGGGTAAGTCGAGTTAAGACCGACTACCTCAAAAAGTTAGAGTTGTGTCAGAAATTAGAAATAGTAGATGTTACAAGTTTAAGGAGGTGAATGTTAGAGTTAATCTTGTAATAAGAGAGGAGTTCGAATCAAATAAAGAAATGAGTCCTATTTTGATTCGGTTACTTAAATTCATTTCTGATTTTTAGAGTGGTAAGTTAAGGTTATAAATTCCTAGGTAGTCTTGAGGTTTGTAAAGAAGAGAACAAGAGAAGTAGTTATGTCGTATCATCAAAATACTTGTTCGTGAGTTTGTGTACTTGATTTTTTTACCAGCATATCTGCATATGTATGTCCTGATCCTAGCTAAAACTAACACTCACGGCTACCTTTAGCGTTACCTCCGTCGCTGATTGAGCCCCAAGTAGGTCAGATCGATCTAGGTGGGATGGAGACGTTTCAAATCTCGTTTTCGGTTGACATATCAAAGGTGGCCAAATCCGAAATTTCATCGAGATCTCAGAATTTCAAACAAATTCCAGATGAAATACAAAAAAAATTCAAGTACGGTTTTTTGCCACTAAAATTTATGAGATTTTGCCCGGAATTGACAATATATCAGCAAGATTTCGATGAAATTGAATCAAGCGAAAAATAGTTCAAATGATGTTGAAATTTTATGGATGGCCATGACATATCATTAATGTTTCTACAAATATTTTAGATGATTACCAAGCCTGAGAAATTTTTAAAAATTTGAAAAGTGCTACTGTCCTGATAAAACGCTGACCGATAAATTTGAATCGAATGAAAAATAGAATAAACCATGTTAGATTTTTTTTTAAATTTTCATAGTTTTGATGTATCACTAATATTCCCATAAAATTTTTAGATGATAATCAAGTTTCAAGAATTTTTAAAAATTCAAACAAAGGCTACCGTTCGATAAAAACCTTATCCAAGAAATTTCAACTAAATGATAAATGGTCCAAAACATGCTAGAAATTTTTGTGGATGGCCTGATGTATCTTCAATGCTTTCATAAAATTTTATATGATGATAAAGCTTCAAGAATTTTCAAAAATTCGATAGCGCCACGCCCGATAAAAAATCGATAATTAATATATATATATATATATATATATATATATATATAGGCCCGATGTATCTTCAATGCTTTCATAAAAATTTTATATGATGATAAAGCTTCAAGAATTTTCAAAAATTACGATAGCGCCACGCCCGATAAAAATCGATAATTAATTTATATATATATATATATATATATATATATATATATATATATATATATATATATATATCTTTCAAATGTATGTATATATGCTTGAGCAACCAAAATAGGGTTAGAATTTTTGAAACTTTTATAAAAGGGTTTTGAAGCAATTGTTAAGTTGTTATAAAAATTTTGGATTATGATCACACTCAAAGAATTTATAAAATTCTTACAATAGTATTGCACCATTTATATTCCTTGTGCTTTTAATTTTTGAAAGATAACAAATGAAGTTCAATGCATCTATAGATTTGATTGAGCAAACAAAATAAGTTAATTTTTCTTAAATTTTAGAGAAGGGTTCTTAGGAAATACTTAAGCTATTTTAGAAATTTTGGATCATGATCGCACTCGAGTAAATTTATAAAATTCTGACAAGGTTACTGTCTCAATTATGTTCATTTTGTTTTTAATTGTTTAAAGATAATAAATGAAGTTAAATTATTTTAAAAAATTTTCTATGATCCTACACTTCTAAAGATAATACTATATAAAATTATATATATAGTACTATCTTTAGAAGTGTACCTGAGGCGCTTGGTCGACACGTCGTGCTCGCGCCAAGCACCTGACGCACGCTGTGCAGGGTTGCCCCTAGGCTTGGATCGTCTCGGTGTACGTGAACACCTTCTCTACGTCCGTTGGATGTCCGTCCAACGTGCTGTGGGAAGGGAACCCAGTGCGACGGACCATGTGCAGCGCGTTCTGCGCTACGGTGGAAAATGATGATCCATGAGAAGAGAACGTTGAGATGAGAAAATGACTTTTGAGAGCACGAAACTGACGCGGGTCTAATCGTTTGCCTGCGGCTGTCTCTGCCTTGTGGGCCCTTATGCACGGATACACGCCGTTAGGAGACGGGGGACTTGGCAATGGCATGGATGTTGACGCCACGCCACCGCGTCCCTTCGCTGGTGAGGCATTGCGGATCTAGGTGGTTTGTCGGATATGCATCCGCATCCTTAAAATTTTGAAAAATATTATCAGCATATGATATCTTCAATAGATCAAATTTATTAGTTGAATTGGTTTCAATTTTAGTGGTTTAGGAACCATAAGACTTTAGAACTATCTTTATTGTACTTTTAGCAAATTATAAATATATAGGTTGGATTTACGATATTACAAAATTATTATACAAAACTATAGAGTTATATATATAAAGTGTACACCTCAATTAAAAATTTTCGGTTCCGCTACTGTAGTCTCGCCCAGAGTCTGCTCCCTGCCCCGTTGCACTGAACCGAGTGGAGACTCGTCCAAGGTCCCAGCTGCATCTGCAGCACTAGCTAGGTTGCCAGTGAGATCGGCAAGCATGTGCAGTTCAGTGGTGCATGACTGCATGAGATTCATGTGAAGGATGAATACGTGCTATTCCTGGTGATATTACTAGTGGAAATCCAAGAAGAGCGCGCAATACACAGTGTCCCGGTTCGTTGATTTGCGAGACTTGCAGAAGAACAGTTTCAGCAGCAACTCCATTTGCAAAAGTTGCAGAACTTCTATTCATCGAAAAGCGCACTAAGATGGACCACTTAGTATACGAGAGGTCAGACCATGATCGCCTGCTGCAACTATCACATGCAATCGTTATACAGAAGAGTATGCATTCCGTATTTGCATGTGGCCGCTACAACCCTGACCACAACCTTTTTTTCTCAATGGATGAGGCAATGCTTCGAGTCTCTTACTTGACAGTAAGGATTGCTTGAACAACCGGGTACATATTGTGCTTGTGTCTTATTGGGTGCAGAAAGGGGACTTGTATGACTTGGAAGGAGGGGAACAGAGCAATCTTAGTGACTGTTGCGCTTCAGGATTCTAAATTACTACTTTCTGACGACAAGGCTTAAGGTCAACGGCATTGTTTCCTTGCTAACCAAGGGATTGCTCGGTTTAAAGCCAGCTTTGCCATAACTAACCTTAAGCAAATGTGGCAACAAAATTCAGCTCCATAAGTGTGTCGAAGTTGGCAAAAAATTGAGCCTATAACACTGAAAGACCATATAGAGATCTATCTAGGTTTGTGATGAGTTATTGATAGGGTTTGAGCAAGTGATACTTAAGTTTGAGTTTGTTTTGAATTATATTCGAATTTGAAGCAATTTGAGGTGCTGCCAAGTTAAGGGCAGTATTATCGACCACGTAGAAGTGGTAGTGCTGGCCAGACAGGACTACCGGTCTGGGATGACGATAGTGCCTACCCTGTGGAGCTACCGGCCTTGGGCGAGGTAGTCTTTTTTTATAAAGAATTGTTTTCTCTGGAGTTAGACACAGGCAGCGCTACCGGTCATCTACGAGCGGTAGTACCGGGTAGGGATGGCAATGGGGCCCCGATCCCCGTTTCCCGCAGGGAATTCCCCTATTAGGGGACGGGATGGAGAAATCTCTCCCACGGAGGATTTATTGGGGAAAATGTTGCCCCCGTCGAGGATCGTGGGAACGGGGACGTTGCACCCTTCCCTGTCCCCGTCCCCGCGTTATCACTAATAGGTGAGAGCAAATGATCATTCTCAAAAGATAAAAGAATATATGTGACGTTATTATTAATAAACATGCTAAATATGAATTACTTTAGTGATTCACTCATATTTCAATCACACATGCATCATTATTCTAGCGATTCATTCATGTAGCATGTGATCTTTTGTATAGCATTTTTGGGGATAAGTCCCCATCGGGGCCCCGCAAACTTGTCGGGGATCGGGGATGAGGAAGTTTTACTTATCGGGGATCGGGGATGGGAGGGCGCTCCCTGCGGGGATTTTCCCCGTTGCCATCCCTAGTACCGGGGGTGTGGTACTACCGACAAACCAGGAGCGGCAGTGCCAACTTTACTACGACTTGAGCTAAATGGTTGCATTAATTGTTAATTAATGCATATTATTGTGAACAGTACTATGTGATGTGTTTCTTATCTGTGTTGATTGCAGGACACTGGGGCTAGGTCATGGTAACGCGAAGGCGAGACTGGGACTAGGCTAGGAGAGCTAAGGTCCAGAACAGTTGAGAGACACCAGAAGATGACTAAGGCTAGAAAGTGGTTGCAAATCGAGAAGATAAGGAACCAGAGCATGAAGCATTGGTGATGGACACAGCAGGCAACGACATAGACTAGGACTAGGCTTAGGGACGAGTTGAGGTCCAGAACGATCAAGGAAGCCGACGCCGCCATGGTGAAGTGGAAAAGGACATGTGGCAGCCAAGTGACTTGGGCCCGTTTGCAAGCAAGCACAGTTCAGGGGAGTTTGGAAGCATGAGAGGCTTGATGACAGGTCATTGAGATAAATTGATAATTTGTCCAATACTGGCAATTGAGGCGGTTTGAAAAACCGTGGCGATAGCCTAAGTGGTTTAGGTTATGCCAAAGTATAGTTGGACGTAAATTCGGGCTCGCAAAGTGGATTTGCCGTCTATGTGTTGGTCGTTTTGAAAAGCGTGCTTATGTGAGTGAAAAACCCGTTAAGAGTGTTAGGTTTCGAATTAGCCTATATAAATATGGATGATATCCACTTGTAGTGTCCAAGTTTAGGGTTAGGGCTGCCTCCACTGTATAAAGAGATGTAGTGTCCAAGTTTAGGGTTTGGTGCAACCTTTATTAAATTTTAAAAAGGTTGAAATTTTGATACCAATCCTTGTGATTGAAGGTTGGAATAGATTTCTGACACCCATAAGAAGGTGTATACAAAGATTCACGGTTTTTTATCAGCTGATCAAAAGATACACCGACTTTGGTTTTTAAAGTCATGCTGATTTATTGTTCACAGCACTATCGATGGTACTGTAGCATGGTAGCGCCGCTAGTAGTGTTCATTATGGCACTACTGTCCATTTAACACTGGTAGTGCCGCTTTAGAGCCGAGTTTCTCTAAAAATTTGTTCTTCCACGTTTATTTGTTGACTTAGTGAGGCTTTGGCTTGGTTCTTTGAGGGTAAATTTTGATTTTTTGATCATTCACCCTCCCTGATAGTCATTTTCGGTCCTCCAAACACATTGGACATGGGGCTAAGAAAGTGTCACAAGCCACAATTGTAACAACGAACTAAACATACATCTAAAAATCTATAACCATTGTTGTCAAGGTGTCGCTTAAGCATCTAGTTAGCAGCGGCTGCTCGCCATGGCTCGTTGCCTCACCTGGCTAGGGAAAGGTAGTCATCTAGACGTTCCAGGCGTCGCCAAGCGTGTTTGGGTGGGACAATTGGGCAACGTCAAAAGGGATAAGGGGCGGAGACTCTCCAAATCTAAGTACACCTCCAGATCCCATTCCCGTCACCCTATTACTCATCGCGCCGCCCTCCTCCACCGCTCTAGTCCACCTCTCCCTCCCTCCCTCCCTCCAGTCCGCCTTCCTCTCCCTCCCTCGCCCCCTCATATTAGCTATTGGTAGTAATGTTGCATTTTACTTGTTTAAGATTCATATTTACTTCCTTGTTTAATTGTTATCTTGTTATGCTCTTTATTTGCATCCATACGAGTTGTGTGTTTGTGTATTGGTGATATATTGATATCGCTAAACCACTTTTGATCGCTTAATCCTAATCGAGCGCCTAGACATCCAAGCACAAGGCGCCGCCTAATCTTAGTCGGGCGCCTAGACGACCAAGCGCTTGGCTGGCGCAAGGCAAGGCCTTGTCGCCTTGACAACAATGTCTATAACATACCTAAACTTAGACATAACAAAGTTCAATTTAAACCAAATAGGCACTAAATCTTTGTTTCTCCCTCCCTCCCCCTCTCGATCTCGACATGGACAAAGCATTATTCATTTTGAATAGAAGGCAGCATTCCTGAATGCCTTTTATTTACTTTTCTTCTCTCTCCTCAAGTACTTTGTATATACAGCCATGTACGTGATCAAACATCACCATTAGATACATGAAATGATAATTCAATGTAAGGATTTTGTCGGTGTTTCGAGGACCGGCAAGTAAATTTGTAGGTCTAGAGGGGCTACGCGCTCCCGTTCCTTGAATGGTTGGACCGAAAGAAAGGGGGTCCAAGATTTATATCGTTCTAGTGAACGTCCCTACTCCAGTTCGTGAGGTGGTCGGATGTTATTAATTCTGGTGAATCCGCCGTGTTACAAGCAAGGGGCCGAGCTCTGCTCGAGCGCCTCAGTGCATGGGGTTGCCGGAGTGGCTACGAGTGTGATTCGAATGCTATGCTCGACCGCCTACACACCCTCCGGCGGGCCAAGCCCCTCTTATATAGCCCGGGAGGCAGTTACATGGAGGTTACACGGGAGCGTAAAGGAAAAATGGATGGGCTCTCACGCCTAGGAGTCCGGGCTTTTGCCTTGTCTGCGTCATTGGACTTGACCTTTGACGTGGTCGACGCCCCGTGTTGTTGGTGAAGGCGCAGAGCGACGCCGGTCCGCTCCTCCGGAACGGCGACTCGCTTCGCGCAAGAAGGTCGCGTCCGACGCCGAGGGTGTCACCTTCGAACCGCCTTGGGAAGGTGCGAGCGCCCCGCCTCGCTGATCGTGACGAGCCGCCGATCGCCTAGTTAGGTGACCACGGAGGCCGGTTTCGACGATTTGACGCTCGCTTTGTGAAGATGATCTCGAGCTTGTTCGGTCGCCGATCGGTCCGACCCATTGGTCGGGCTAACCTCTGGTCGCCGCTGTCAGAGCTCGGGGCGCCGTCCCGTAGCGCTTGGTCGACCGCTTTTGGGGTTGGCTTGGTCGGGAACCGAGCGCCTCGCGTGGGATGGTTTGGCCGCCTTCCACCACCGTGAGTGCTGCCGGAGGGCGTCCGACTTATTGCGGCTTGCCGGCCACCCTTCGTTGATTGGTCTGAAGTCGTGGGCCTCCGAGTAGGGCTTGTTTGAGGCTCAGCGCTATGGCGCCCATATGCTTCTCCCCGGTCCTGGGATACCTATGCCCTGGGTATTCGTCAGATTTCAAAATGTACTCGTATGCTAATGTCTTAAGGACATAATACCATCAATATGTTCCTGATAATGTACAGTCCCATTGCCTTGCCACAATTATATTTCCCCAAAATGGCGAGGGATGATCTATGTACACCAGCCAAAAGCTATTTGCTCGCCCCAGCCAAGCTAATCAAACCAAGGAAGGAAATATCATACCAATTAGTACCCAAAAAATAAAAAGAAAATAAAATCAAAATACGATTCCAAAACTTCTGCCAGTAGCTGGAGAAATAACCCCCAGTTGCTTTCGATGTAATTGCACCCAGCTCCAGCATCTGGGAATGGAACGATCAACTGCCATATTTTCTTCTTTGTGGAAGTTGTAAAATCTTGTGGGTAGCACTTGGATTGGAACGGTCAACTATTGAATTTTGCTCTTCCAGGAAACTGTACGCTCGCAAGCGGAACTTTTGGGCCAATTCAGCAAGATCATTTGCCATCTGGGGATTTTTCTCACCAAGGTGCCTCAGGGGGTATTTGCTCTTCTGTGGCAACCGATTTGCAATATCAATTGTCAAGGTTGCACACAACTTACCGCTCATCAGCACATCTAGGGTTGGCTTTGAGAAGTTAGCGTGTGATGCTAATGTCGAAGTCGATGAAGACGCTCAAGTTCTCAAGGAAACAACGAATCAATTTCGACGTGGTGGATTTCGCGATTCCTTTCGCACTAATTGATCTAAGCAATCAAGGTATAATATGTAAATCCAAGGGCGTTTAACTAATGAAGTTCCTTTGTGATCTAATGGTCATTATCGCTTCTAGTAATTACACCACAACGCTGGTGATTTTTCGCCATCGCTCAATAACTTGAATCCGCTTATAAAGCTCGCTTTGTAAAGTAATTCATTAGCGATCAAGAAAGCTCTATGCATTTTGCTTCCGCCACGCCCTTTACTTTTCCTCTGTTTCTTTGTTGTTCTTTCAATATTTGCTCGTTTCTTCATTATCGCGATTGTGTTTTCTTGTTCGGATTTCAGAGTCTCGACAAATGGTATCGAGCCACCGTGATCTTGCAAGAGGTCGTGAGTTTCATTGCTGTTTTTGAGTGGTGCTAGGTTTTGGAACTAGTTTCCTTGTAAAATTCCTAAGCCCATTCTAGAGAGCAGTGGATTGGGGTGGAACTGGAATCAGTTCTGAAATGCCGAAAATGGGGAAGAATCACGAAAATGAAATGGAAGCATTCCTGGTTGGTGAAGTAGAAGATCTGAAGAAGGAACTAGTTGGAATACACTCACAGATGCGGGAAAACTCTTTTGTAATCCAAGGTCAGATTGATCAACTACAGAAACAGATGGATGGTAATTCTTTCAAAATCGATTTACTAATGGAGAAGTTGAATGTTCTGGTGGAGAAATCTAAACAAAAAGAAATCTCCAGCACAGTAGCTATGCGAGAGAATGATTTTGATCAAGTGGGTCAGAATGAAATGAGAAACTCTATGTTGGGAGGAAATTTTCAGGGAACTCCTGGGAGCGGTCATTCAAGTATTCCAAATCATCATGGGTCTAGTGGTATGCCTAATATACCTCCTATTCCTTTTTGTTTTCCTTATGGATCCACATCGCTCCAAAGAGCTCTATCTGGACAACTAAGAAGTAATGTTAACAATATGCCTGGAACATTTGGAGTCAGTGTTTATCCTTCAATGATGGCCCATGGTACATTTGCACCACAATATATTGCTTCAAATCCACCCTTCGTACCTGCATATAGATCACTGCAGCAAAGGAAACAATCACCATTGTATCATGTAAATCGATCGTAATCAAGCTTATGGTGATAACACTTGGTCCAGGGCCTTTGATGGAGTAGGAAGAGACATTGTGAAGAGAGGAATCCTTATCAAGCTGGTTTTAGCAGGGGACCTAAAGTAGAGTTTCCAAAATTTGATGGTGATAATCTGGGGGCTTGGATTAGAAAGGCCGAAAGGTGCTTTGAGCTGGAAAAAACGCCGGAATGGCAGAAGGTTGCAATTGCTGAAATCTATCTTACTGGCCGAGCGGATCGGTGGTTGAACAGTAATCATATTGATACTAGCTCTTTAACTTGGCTGCAGTTTTGTGAGCTAGTGTACAGGAGATTTGCTGCTGAAACCAGAATAGAAATAGTGGACAATTTCAGAGGACTAAACCAGATGGGAAGTATTGAATCATACATTGATAAGTTTGAGGCAATGATGATTTTGGTCAAGAAAGATAATCCGGCTTTATCATAGGCATACTTTCTGGATTACTTTATCTCTGGGCTAAAGAATTATATAAAAATTCCTTTGAAGTCACTTCAGCCGAAATCATTGGTGGAGGCATATTCGCATGCTTGGAATTATGAAACCAGTGTATATCATAAGAAAAGTTATCAATGGACTCATGAATCTTCTAGCAAGGGAAATGCAGTAGCAAATCCTCATCAAAAAGGGGAAGCATGGATAAACAAAGTAGATGGAAAAGAAAAATCAAATCTGGCCGCCAGTAACAAATGGTCAAGAGAAAAATGCTATAAATGTCAAGAACCTTGGGTTCCAGGCATAGTAGAGTGTGTAAATTTCATAAGCAGTTGTATCTAATCACAGTTGAAGATGAAGAAGATGACAGAGGAAGGAGGTGAGGGTGATTATGCAACTCCACCAAGCAGCCCTCAAAACAAGGGTAAAGAAAAAGGTGTATATCAACTGTCTGTACATGCAACCATTGGAAATAGCATTGGGGTATCTACTTTCACCTTGAAAATGAAGATTGGGAAAGTTATTGCTATAGCATTGGTTGATAGTGGAAGTTCAGCCACTTTCATAACACCTGACATCATTGAGAGGGCCAAATGTGAAAGTAGCATTGGACCTCAAATTCAGGTAACAATTGCTAATGGGTTGAAGATGGAGAGCAATTTGGTATGTAATAATTGCCACTATACCATTCAAGGAGAAGAATTTTGTTCTGATTTCTTGGTGTTGCCCCTGAGGGGTTATGATGTTATCCTAGGAGCTGATTGGATACTCCAGTACTGACGAGTACTCATACCATGGGTACCCCCAGCGGCCCGAGACGACAAATGGGCTGCCCCAAGCCCAGCTTTGGCCAAAGGTCTCGCTGGGCCGTGAAGGACGCTCGTCCCCGACCAAACCGACCAGGGGGGCGGTCCGACCCCCGCCATGGGTCGAGCGCCCCATAAGCTCCGACCAAGCCAAGGTGATCTCCGCCAAGGGTCGGGTGCCGAACCATCATCGGTCGACCTCGAGTTGGCCACCTGCTCTCTACGGACACGACGGCTCAGGGCAACCATGTGAGGGTAGGTGGCTCCTTCCCAAGGTGGCGAGGAGGCTGTCGAAGTCAAGCACCAGTCTCATCGTCCAGTCATGCACAGTGGGAGGATATGCTCCCTCCCGAGGCAACACCAGAGCCAAGCACTACGACGTCAACACCTGGCAAACGCACAGAGAGTAGGTGCGCCGCTTCCCGACGAAACCGAAAACCATGCCACTCGATGTATCTACCGACCCAGCATAGGGTCAGCAGACACCGGTTAGTCGCCAAGACCGAAAACTAGGACTCCAAGGCGTAGGACACCCCATCCTTTCTTTTCCAAACTCCCATGTAACATGCCCCCTCCGTCTATATAAAGGAGGCAGACCTCGTGAAGGGGATGCTTTTTACGAGCGTAACAGCTTTTACTTTCTCACTCAGACGAGGCGCCAAGGCCGCCCTCCTTAGCTCTCGCTATAACACCGTGATACTATCTGCACCTCAAGGTGAAGGCAATACAGATCTACCACACTAATCGGAGTAGGGACATTCGCCCAACCAAGATACTTTGGGCTCCCCGAGTCGACTATTCAAGGAGAGGAGCGCTACCCTTGATTAAAATTCACTTGCCTCAGATTCAAACACCGACAAGTACAAACCCTGTCTACTTAGACTTGAGAACCTGAGAGTTGTCCATAACTAAAGAAGGACAGAGGACAGTTAGATTCCATGATGAAACAATTCCTGGAAAGAATCTTGTCATTAATGAAGTAAAGCTGATTAAAATGATGGAAAAAGGGGTGATAGGTGCAGTGCTCTATTCAAAGGCTATTGCTCATAACGAAGGAAGTTCACAAACTGACATTCCTGAGATCAGGGAGATTCTGCAGCGGTATTCAGATGTTTTTGCTGAGCCCAAGGAGTTACCACCCATAAGGGAATGTGATCACAAGATTCCCTTAATGCATGAGTTCAAAACTGTCAATTCAAAAGTGATTAGGTATGTCAGGTACCTCTGATTTCACTACTAAAAACCTATAGACAATGCTGCGATGAGCATATCCCAGAAAGACACAATCCACAGTCTTAGATCCAAGTTTGTGCTTTTTAGTTATTGGTACATTGACTTTCGCCAAGCACCCCCAAGTGTGCAAGTAAGAGAGTGATGGTTTTCTCCCTTCCCATTCTTCATATGGGGTATTCTCTTTATTCTTGGAAGAAACTTTATTCAGAACATAACACGAGGTCAATAGGGCCTCCCCCCACCATGCCTTAGATAATCCCGCAATGTCTAAAATGCATTAACCAAATCAGTTAGAGTGTGGTTCTTCCTTTCGGCAACCCCATTTGATTAGAGTGAATAGGGAGGCGTTCAGTCATGAATAATCCTATGTTCCTTACAGAATAAATCAAAATCATTAGGGAAATACTCTCCACTACGATCCGACCTAAGCCTTTTAATCTTCCTTTCCAATTAGTTTTTGACCTCTGTCTTATAAATTTTAAAGTAGTCTAGAGCCTCATCTTTAGATTTTAACAAATATACATAGCAATATCTAGAAGTATCATCAATCAGAGTCATGAAATATCTTTTTCCACCCTTCGTCAACACACCATTCATTTCACAGAGATCTGAATGTATGAGTTCTAACAAAGGTTAATATCTCTCCTCGTCGCTTTTGTGAGGCTTACGAGGTTGCTTGGATTGCACGTAGCTTTGGCACTTAGAACCTTTGACAGAAGTAACATTTGGAATTAAATTCATACTGGCAAGCTGAGACATACAACCAAAATTGATATGACAAAACCGTGAGTGCCAAACATTAGCCTCACCTCTATTAGAATTGTCACAAATATGGTTCGCAACTTTATTGCAAAAATCAGAAAGAGAAAAACGGAATAAGCCTCCGCACTCATAGCCTTTGCCAATAAAAAGTCCATATTTTAACACGACTACTTTATTAGACTCAAACACCACTTTGAACGCGTCTCGATAAAGAAGGAAACCGCTGACCAGGTTCTTATTTATTGAAGGTACATGATGCACGTTTTTCAATTGCACGATCTTCCCCGAAGTAAACTTCAGATCTACCATGCCAACACTATGAATAGAAGCATGTGACTCATTCGGATGATACGGTTTCCATATCTTGTAACCGATCACGAATTTTCTGAAGAGCAAAAGAAAAAATTGTAAAAAGAGGCCGCCCCTGCACAAGCTATTGGACCGGATTTTGGCGAACCATTCACGCAGTGTCAGACGCCTACCTTCGCCTCTGCTGCGTCTGCGCTCCAAATTTAGCGAAGCCGAAAGTGCCAGAAAGTTGTTCTTCTTTTTCTCTCCCACATAATCTAGTGGGATGAAGCACACTCTACTATTTAAGTTGGTGTTATTCCACTTCAACTAGCAATATGGTATTAAAGAATTTTACATCTTCTCTAATATGATGGGCCTTTGAGATTTATTTTGAATTATTCTGAAATATTCATAGGCCTAGCCTATATATTTCAACAAGAACACCAAAAGACAATAAGCACAGTAACTTGCTAGAATTCGATTGAGGTGCAGCATGCGCTCCAAATAGAACTTCAAGGGCAAAATACAAATTATGGTAATTAAATAAGATATTTCTTATTAAGATCTGGATTCAATAAGATAATAAAAAGGGCTAACAACAAAAAATTTTAAGTGAGAAACTGTCAGCTTAATGAATCCTAGCTACTTACAAGATTTTAAGTGGCAGGGCGGCGAGACCTGGACGTGGTAGGGCGGCGACGGCGCAGGCGCCCGGCTGGAGGCGCAGGCGGTCCGGCTGGAGGCGACAGGCTTAGGGGGCGCGGCAAGCGGGGCGAGCAAGGTGAGGAGCGGCGCGGTTGAGCGTGGAAGCGAGGCTAGCCATGGAGCCGTGGGATCGGATTGAGGAACCAACGCCGCTCGCTCTTGCTCGCTCCCTCCTCGATGACCGATGGGTGTTCGCCGAGCAAGACTGCTTAGTTGGGCCAAGCCCCAGGCCACCTCCGCCCCCGACACCAAGCAAAGCGCAGTATTCTACCGTGCGCGTTGGTTGTCCTTTCCCTGGGTCTAGTCTAGAGGTGAGGACTCGACCGAGCTATTTTAAGCTGACATAAGATACGTCTGATTCAGTTTGACTCATGGTCCAAAGATGTAACTGTTTTTAAACGGACGGACGCACGACATTTGTTGTTGTCCGTGCAGGTAAAGCCTCGTGATATTCGCAGACGATGGGCAGTCCGACCCGACACGATAGTTCGGGTCGTGCTTGAGCCGGCACGGCCCGAAATAAGTACGCACCTGTGTTGTATGTGTGGGTGAGCAAATCAAGGAGTAAAGTAAGAAAACTCTCGATGGACTAGAGAAAAGAAGGAATGCATCTATGCGTTGTATGTGTGGGTGAACAAATCAAGAAGTAAATGTATGGCTACATGCATGTGATTGGAAGGAGCAACTGAATCAAGGAAATCGAGAAGAATAAACACAATAGGATTTTGTTTCGATCGGAGGAAAAAAAAGTACTAGCAAATCAATCCGTGATTATTTTCTCTTATAGTAATAGTATAAATAGGTCGGATTTGGATCGGCACGCAAGATTTAAACGTAAATAGGTGCAGGCTTGCTCACCAAAGACTAACCGGTCACTTTACCGATACGCATTTGAGCACGATGAATCGTCACAGCTTAGTAAGGTTTAGACCTGAAACATAATAGATCCAGATTTGCCAGCCACCGACTTAAGACGACACGCACCTCTAGTCTCGCTTTGACGAATACCTGTGGCATGGGTATCCCCAATGCCCAGAGAAGCATATGGACCGCCACCGCTTCGAGCCTCAAACAAGAAGCCCCGCCAGAGGCTCCACGACTCCGACCTAGCCTAGCCAAGGGGGCCCGACCGACGCAATAAGTCTGACGCCTCCGAAAGCAAAGACTACAAAGAAATTGAAGGTCAACTAACCAAATTTACTTGAGGGCGCTTTGCCCCACCAAGCCAACCCCGTAAAGCAAATCCGACTAAGCGCCACAGACCGGGCGCCCACCTAACTACTAAGAACGACGACTCAGGTTGGTCTCACCAATGGGTTTGACCGATCGGCACTTTAACAAGCTCTGATCATCTTCACCGAGAAGCAGACGTCAAATCGCTTGGAGACCGGCCTCCGCCGGTCACCTAAACCGGCCGATGCGGCAGTCATTACGACGAGTAGGACGGATGCTACGACCTTCCCAAGATTTGCCTCGAGGGCTAACGCCTTGCCACCAAGACTGGCCATCAAGCAGAGAGAGCAGTACGCCTGCTTCCTGAGGAATGGACCGAGCCGCCGCTCACGCCTCCACTAACCCAATACAGACGCACCTACCCGCCAAAGGTCAAGTCCAAAGAACTGCACACCGAGGTAAAAGACCTGACTCCTAGGCGAGGAGCCCCATCCATTTTTTTTTTCCCTTTACACACTCCCCTGTAACCTCCACAGAACCGGCCCCCCCAAAGCTATATAAGGGGAGGCATGGCCCTTCTGAGCGAGAGAGGGGGTGTAGGCAATGAACATAACACTCCCGAACTACATTCGCAGCCTGCCCCCTGCAGAACCCTCAGTGCACAAGGTGCTCGAGACCGAGCTCACCGCTTGTAACACTACGTGATACACCAATCAATAACACTCACCACCTCACTGATCGAGTAGGACGCTCCGCTCTAACCAAGATAAATCTTGGACCTCCTTTCTTTTGCTTAACCATTCAAGGAGCGGAGCGCCAGAGTCCTCTAGACCTACAAATTTACTTTCACGGCTCCCTAAACACCGGCTGGGCCATGCCACAGGTAGGGGCTCACAGATCATCAAGATTCCCATTCCCATTTTGTCTCCTTGATGGCCTTCTCCACCGACGACATACCAAGGCCGAGCCGAATCCGCTTTGCCTTCGATTGTTGTCACCACGCAGAGAGCTCGCTTGTTGCTCCTCGCCATATCATGAATCGAGCCCCTGACGCTCGATCTCGCCACTCACGCCGACAACCTTCGACTCGAGGCCCCCATGCACCTTTTCGGTCGACGCCCACCGCAGTTCGTGATTTCGTGGCAATGGTCAGGCTACGACCGCCTCTGGCCCATGAAATATTGAGGGTTCCTCCGACACGACTCGGCCCGACGCGAGCAAGCTTCGAGGGACCATACTCTCGCTGAATGCAACGCGGGCCGATATAGCTAATCACGGCCGCTACATTTCGAGCAAGAAGCCGCCACCCAGCGCCTGGCGCCAGAGGCGGGCGCCAAGACGACCAATTTTGGTCTCTTCAGCCCACCATGACGAAGCTTTCTCCAAAGAACGAGAGCTAGAGTTACGAGCCAGACTGCAGAAGGCGAGGGTCGACCTGCCGGGCCGAGCTACCTGCGTCCCCCATTAAAGAGCCAGCGGCACAAGGCCAATATACAAGGCCAGTAAAGAATAATCCGGCGGCAGAGCTTGGCCGCTGCCAGTGTTTCTTCCTAGTTAAAATCGCCATGGCCGCTGAGCATTCACAGATCCCCGAGCCGAACGAGCCCGAGGTTGGGGATACTACCAAAGACCTCCAGAGCCGGTAGAGCACGCCAGACAAAGATGTGCCTACTGCACTCAATGCTCGAGGTCTCATTCGCCGCCAGTTAAAGCGACCACCATGAAGCCAAGAAAACCGCACTACGCTTGAGCGCCCAGTGCCTCCTACACTCAAGACGCCACGGCAACGCCACGACACGCGACACCTCGACGACGAAAAGGGCGGTCGCCGATGCGTGCCCGCCAGTCAGCAGATACGGCAATTTGCCGCGTCGAAGTCCGAGTTCGGGCGTCCGGACCTCAAGCATTCTCGCAGAGATCCGTCATGCGGATTTTCCCGCCTGCTTCGAAAGCATTTGATTAACATCGCCAAATACACGGAGCGACGTAACCCCTGTTTGGTCGAAGATTACCGCTCGCTGCCGAGCCGAGGAGCTACCAATGATCTTTTCATCATTCAAGATTTCCCCATTTACCGGCGGACTCGGCCGAGCTCGCTCGAGTATCCGCTCACGACCATCAGAACCGGGCCGACCAAGAACGCTCGCGGAAATTTCCAAGGCACTTATAAGCGCCTGGAACTCCTGGGACCTAAAAGCTACAAGCAAAGCAGCCAGAGAGACGCCCGACTATATCAGCGTTTCTAACAAGGTAATGAACTCCCGACATCACGACGCCGACGCCGAGGGGCATTCATCTACGGCGACAACTTGCGAGCCTTGGTCCACAAGCCGGGCCGCATCAAACCCAGACTACCAAGGAGCCGCCGACATTGCCACTCAACCACGCCTCCGGTGAGGAGGCCGTGGGGGCCATCTTCGATAAGGGAAAGGCCAAACGAGAGTCCGATTCCGAGCCTGCCCCTCCTCCCGATCACTCCGACAAATGGAGGCGAAAGGGAAAACAGTTCGCGGACCACACGGCCGCCGCCGACCGCCCGACAAGCAAAGAAAGTGCAGCATCCGACCACTTCAAAAGTTGATGGAGTGCCCAGAACACACCACGGGTACCCCTGGCTGTTACGAGCACGGATCAAGGAGTCCCGAGGCGCTCAAAACCCCGCAGCCACGGGTAAAGGAAAGAAGCGATCCGCACGAGGTCGGGAAGAAAAAGTGCACGTTGGTTCCTGAGTCTGACGGATGCCTCATGATCTTCGTGACCCGGAGAGTTACGCTGACAAGCGGAGGCAGAGCTTGCCTACCGCGAGGTGCACACGGTGACCCTCGCGGTCCTGGTACCTCGTGGTCTGAGTCCCCGATCACCTATGATCGGATCGACCACCTCGACCACATCCCGCACCGGAAGATACCCGCCATCGCCGATCCCATCGGGGTCGGCTACCACAAAGGTGCTCATGGACACAGAGCGGTCTCAACATCATGTATGGTGAGACACTCGACGCCTCGGGAGTTCCACGCCGACCGCGATCGAGCAAGGCACCTTTCCACTTGTCATCCTGTGCCAAGAGGCTTCACCCCTTAGGCAGTCGACCGCCTGCCACCTTTGGGGACCCGAACTTCAAGACCGAAAACCTCACCTTGAGGTTGTGGGGTCGCGGATCCTACCACGCCATCCTCGGGAGGCCGTGTTACGCTTAAGTTTATGGCGATCCCCAACTATACTTACCCGAAGTTGAAGATCCTGTACACGGGCGCCATTACTGCGGGTTCATCCTTCCACCGCTTAATCAAGGAAAGGAGCTTAAGTAGGCAAGCCGGGCGGCCATTGCGTCCCGCGAACTCGACCACTACCGGAGGAAGCTCGAGTCCCTCCCCGCCTGCAAGTCGGGACCCGGTCCTTGAGTCCGCTGAGGACACGAAGAGGGTCGCGGCCACCCCGAGGACCCAACCAAGACCGTAAGGATAGGGTCCGCCTCCACGCCAATAGGAAAGCGCTGCCGACTTCCTCCAGTAAACCGATGTCTTCGCATGGAAGACCTCCGGCATGCCTGGCATCCTAAGGAGGTCGCCGAGCACACCTCGACATCCGGCCATGAGGTCGGCCGCCTAACGCCCGCGCCGATTCGACGTAAGAAAAGCGCAGCTCATAGGGGAGGAGGTAGCCAAACTTTTGGAGGCAGGTTCATAAAAGAGGCACGCCACCCCGAAAGTGGCTCGCCAACCCCGTTTTGTAAAGAAGAAATCCGCAATGGAGGATGTGTGTTGATTACACGGGCTCAATAAGGCGGTCCTAAGGACCATTTTCCTTGCCCCGGATCAACCAGTCGTTGACTCCATCGGCGGGTGTGAATCGCCTCCTTCCTCGACGCCTACCGTTATCACCGATCCCGATGAAAGAGTCCGACCAGCTCGTGACTTCTTTATCACTCCCTTCGCCGCTTTTGTTACGTGAACGATGCCCTTTGGTTTGAAGAACGCGGTGCAATATATCACGCATGTACACCGCTTGGCGACCAGATCGCCAGAATATCGAGAAGTTCACGGGACGACATCGTCGCTAAACCGAAAGGTCGGGCGACCTTATCGCCGACGCCGAAGAAACTTTTTGCGAATCTCCGACGGCCAAGATAAACTCAACCCCAAAGTGCGTTGGGTCCCTAAGGGAAGCTTTCGCTTCATGATATCCGAGCGCTGCATCGGGTTAACCCAGAAAGATCTCGGGCGATCATGAAGATGGGCCCGATTGCCGATCTAAAGGGCGCCCGAGTCGACGGTTGCCTCGCAGCCTTTGAGCTGCTTTCGTTCGCTTGGCGAAGCGCGGATGCCGCTTATAAACCGCCAAAATCCACCACTTCGCTTGACGCAGAAGCTCAGAAGCCCTTGACCGATCAAGGCCTTCGACATCGCTTCGGCCCCGACCGCGCCACGCCATGCGAGCTCTTCGCTTTCACGTTGCCGCCACTTACCCAGTGTCGTGAGCGCGCACTCGCTTGTCGAAGCGAAGGAAGAAGGCCGCACCAAGGTGCAGAGACCGGTCACTTATCGCGAAGTACTTCTGAGTCCAAAGCCCGCTATCCGCAAGTGCGTTACTTTATACTTGCTAATCGCGAAGAGGAAACTAATCCACTACTTCGCCAAAGACTTATCTCCGCTGTGACTTCTCACCCTTGGCGAGATCGCCCGCAATCGCGACGCCGAAGGATAGCTGCTGGCACTCGAGTTTCACGGCCATTTACATTTCGCTTCGCTACCAGACGGCGATCAAGTTCAAGCTCGCAGATTTCGCCGCGAATGGACCGGCCTGTGTGCCCCTGCTTGAAGACCCCGAGTATTGGGCGATGTATTTCGATGGATCCTACACGAAGAACGAAGCAGGCACTGGAATCGTTATCATTTCTCCACTCGGCAACAAACTCTAGTACGCCGTCCGGTTGCTCTTCGACGCTACAAACAACGCCGCCAACACGGCCCTCATCAACGGTCTCCGGATCGCCGCGACCTCGGCAGACGGCGCTTTTACGATACGGCGACTCAAGCCGGTGGTAGACCAGTCATGAAGGCCTCGGAGCCCCGGACTTCGCAGATGGCAAAGATATCGCTGGCGCGCAAGCCGAAGAAAATTTTAAGGGGTTCGAGCTCCACCACAGCTATCGGCGCTATAACGGCGAGGCCGACCACCTCACCAACCTCGCTTCGGGCAAGGGACCGGTTCCGACCGGGATCTTCGTCCACGACCTTCACCAACCGTCCATCCGACTGGACCCGGCGGCCGAACAGCAGTGCGCAGATGTTCGGCCGTTTACCGACCGATCACCGGATGTCGGCCGTCCGAGCCGGGCCAAGACGTGCTGATAGCCAAATCCGACTGGAGGAAGCCCTACGTCGAGCGCTTGACGGATGGGGCGCTCCCCCCAGATCCGACCGAGGCCCGTGTAAGATCGAGGATGAGCCTAGAGGGGGCGTGAATAGGCTTTTCTAAAATTTTCTATCACTAAATTCAAGTTTAATGATTGCTAAGAACAAGTGCTAGTTTTGTCGAATTTAATACTTAACAATTCTAGTGATCACAAGATAATATCACTGCATAAGTATATTAATTTCTAAGCAAGTAGCACACAAGAATCAAATTGCTAGAATTTCACGAGAGTAAAGAACAAGCAAACCACAATTAATGGACAAGAGAATTTTTCCGTGGTCTCGAGACTTGCCGGCCCCCTACTCCACGCTGAGGTAGCTTCAATTCCTTCAAGCCGGCTCCACTCGCTTGAGCCTTCCCGATCACTAGCGATAGCTCTTCCCGCCGCCCGTAGGCGAGCCAGGCCTTCACAACCGCCTGGTCTTCACACAACCTCCTTTAGAAGATCACCGAGCCTCACGCCTCAAGCCGCCTAGGAGGCGGCAACCTCCAAGAGTAACAAACTTGACGTGGGCTTGAACCTCAAGAGTGCACACAATATGGCTCAACCAATGCAATGCTTTCAATGCACTCAATTTCCTCTCCAAGAACTCAAAAGACAACAATTGAATGCACAAGAGTGTGGAGAGAGATGCTAGGGCTTAGAATGTATTCAATGGAGTCACCAACCAGCCCTACATACAAGTGGGGGGGTATTTATAACCCCATCCCACACAAACTAGCCGTTATTTGCACTTTACCTAGAATTTATGCCATGGCCTCAGATTACCGCCTCTAAGGGCCGGTAGTAACAAGACTGTGTAACGCTATAACTGCATTTAATGCAATCGACACGTAGTCAGTACAGAAATTTTCTATATGGTCGGTATTATCATACATGGTGCGTGAGTACCGCACTCGCCGATCGGGAAAATAAATCATTTTGAATAAAGTCATAGAAATGCCTAGTACCAAGACTTATGTACTACCGCCCAATCCATGCGAGTGCCTACCGAGTGACCCAAACACACCAAGATCAAGATAAAGCTATCAAGAAGTTTAGGTGCGTGAGTACCAAGATTTATGTACTACCGCCCAACCCGAGCGGTAGTGCCGCCACTAGATTCAAACAAAACAAAAAATCAGCTCATCGAATTTAGCTACCGCCAACTATCTTCCGTAGTATCAAGACACTCACAAGCGGTAGTACTCTGACTTGGGGATTTTTCCATTTTAGTTTATCTCTAATGCATGAGTATATGAATGAAGTATTGAGCCATATCTTATGCACTTTCAAAATTCAAAGACCCATATCAAGTCCCCCTTGATAGTACGGCTATTATCCTAAAAAAAACGATCTTTTTCCCAACTCCGAGATCGGTGAAAAGACTAGAAAATACTTCTAAATTTTATACCTTCACTTCTTTAGCTTCTTTTATGCTGCATTCTTCCATTTAGCACTTGAAGCCATCCAACATCTTTCGAGGAATACATTTATCCTGCTTTCCAACTAACTTGCACAAACATCGTTAGTCCTTTTAGCGTGATTGTCATTAATTATCAAAACCAACACCACATGGGGGCCTAGATGCTTTCAATCTCCCCCTTTTTGGTAATTGATGACAATCCTCATAATCGAATTGAAGTGAATTGATATTTAGTGTGAGTGACCAATAAAAATTAATTACTCACACCATGGAATTCTTATTTAGCAATATTTTGTCTTTGGAGGACAAAATATATTTGAATGAAAATATTGCTAAATGAGAATATAGCTCCCCCTACAAATGTGCCATGAAAAAAAATTTGCACATTTGTATATGAGTTATATATGGCAATGTAGATGATATTATTCAAATTGCATTAGTATGTCATAATGCGAAACTCATAAGACGAATAATTTAACAAATGTAACAAAGGAGCGCAAAAGATCATTGAATTTAGTTCAGGACCGAGTTCACAATAGATATTCAACAAGACGCAAAACGATGAACACAAAGAGTTCAAATCCAACAACCACAAGAGTTAAACAAGTTTATTACAAAAGATAGATAGATTTGAGCTTCAATTCTTCATTTTTCTCCCCCTTTGTCATCAAGGACCAAAAGGGGATTGCCAAGATGCCGTCTATTCTTCACCATCGCCAGGAGCGGAATCAGGCGGCGGATGAGGAGACCATGGATCCCAGCTGGAAGACGGAGGAGGGTGGTAGGAAGGAGAAACATTGCTGCCATCAGGGCGACGACGCTGGTAGGACTGATGATATGAGCGATAGTCATCAAAAGAGGTGCTAAGCGAATCCAAGCGCTCACGTACATCCTCAACCATCTGACGATTGTTGTACTGCAGCTCCATAACGAGTGCAAACCGCCTCGCATATAGGATTCTTGTCTCGCAAATCCAGCCATCATGTCCGAACGGAGGGTCTCAAGGCTGGCAAGATAGGCATCGGCACGGGCGTTTTTGAGCGGCTTGAGCTTGGGCTTGGGCTGCTTGTTCGGCTTGAGCTCTTGCTTGAGCGGCTTGCTCGGCGATGTGATGCAGACTTGAGGAGGAGCAACACGAGGCTTGTACGGCTTATGTGGAGTAGGGTGGCACCATTGTACTCGCAACTCTCCGGATTAGTGCCATGATGTACGGAGCAAAATAGATGGTCTTCCCTCTATCCCTAGCCGATTGAGACATCTCCCTTATTATGAAGTCCACCACATCAAACTTCTCTCTTGCCATGACTTTTGCAATGACATTCCAAGCATGGCCTCTCACGAAGATCGAAATTGCCACTCTTCGAATGAATAGTGACACTAATAATTTTGTTCACCATGCTTGGTTGAGTTGCGGATCACCGAAGTTTCCAATCTTGTAGTGATGGGATTGATCATAGAACTCAGATGCTTGCTCCAAGGTCAGAGTAGGCTCGTCATGGATTTTAGGGTATCGGCTATGGAAAATTCCCAAAGCATGCTCAAAATCGTCCTTGGAAGTAGTGTATCGGGTAGAGTCGGTCATCCAGGTGATTTGCTCAAGATTTTCAGAAACATAGAGCGTTGCATAAAATTGCTTGATGACCTTCTCATGGTAATCAGTCCTTGTACCAAGGAAGTTGTACAGGCCAGCTCCTCCAAAAAGTTCCGGAATGCCAGCAAACTCAGGCTGCTCACGGATGTACTTCCAATCGACCCAATATTTGGTTGGCAAACTCCTCCAGATATATTTGCTCAAACACCCGTTGCTGAAACAAAGAATGGAATCTTGGATTTGGGGCGGAGCGAGGTTGGAGATACAGATTCTGACTTCTGCGAGCATAATAGTCATCTCCTTTAATTTGAGAAGGATCGTGCCTTCCAATTGGAGGCACCACTTCTTCTTCCTCTGAGCTCTCCTCATTGTCACTCTCGGCCTCATCGCCGCCAAGAATTTGAGGAGCAGGAGCGGGTACTTTTCTCTTCTTAGCCTGGGAAGGCTCAGCAGGACCCTTTCCTTTAGCCCTTGTGGTCCTCATGGCGACGGTGAAAGAGTTGTCGCTGTCTCCGCTGTCCGAGTCCGAGGTGGGAACGCCACGACCCTTAGTCGTCTTCTTCATACCCTTGCCCTCCGTATGACCGCCCAAGAACTTTAGTGCGAGGCATGATCTAGATAAGAATTTCAAGGAGTTTAGGGTATGAGCAATGATCGGGTAGAATTTTGCACTATAGAGATGAAATGTATAAATGTTATGGAGAAACATCACCTCAAAAATGCTCAAAATCGTTATGGGTGATCAAGACGGCCGCAGATTATCATGCATCGAGACCTGTAGTACCGCAAAGTCGGACTACCGCCTCCCTAGTGTTTGGTGAGCCGCCGAGCGATCGAGATGGATTTTGGGCAAATTCGAAGCAATGTTGAGGCACTGATGATTTAAACCAGGATTAGGGTCTAGGGAATATTAAGGACTTTTATTTTACACCTAATCCACAAAGATTTTGCCTCATTTCAAGTTTGCACAATTTGAACTTCCATTTAAACCCTAGGTTGCTCAAAAAGGGATGAAACAAAAGAGAATGGAGGAGATGATAGATACCTTCGGTGGAGGAGGTCACAAGGTTTAGGTCTAATGGAAGAAACCCCAGAAAACTTCAAGGATTCGAAGTGGAGAAGATTTAGGGTTTGAGAGGGAGAGAGAAAGAGCCGCACGGGAATGGAAGAGGAGGAGGTTTCGGGTGAGGGGAATTGAAGAAGAGAGAGAGAAGGCAGAGAACCGGCAGGAAATGAGGTGGCCCCACAATTTGCGATCTGAGCGGTACTATACTATCGCTTCCCGACCCCGTGTAGTATCAAGATTTGCAGATTACCGGCGGGTGGCCTTGTGAGTGCCGCAAGACTGGAAGATAGGGATTTTGAGAGAAATTGATTGCAAGTTTGCTCAGATATTGATAAGACAAGATGATTATTTAATAAATCAATTCCAACCAAACGACAGATACAAAGCAAGAACTTTTAAGCACTAACAATTTTAGGAATAAAGTTTTGACTTGTTCGAGTTGAAAATACCACATGAGAAACTAGAAATGTGGAATTCTAGTTCTATGGGCAAAACCCAATTGTGCTTTTAGTAGATCAATATAGATCAAGATTTTGGATTTTATCAAGCCTCTTAAAACAAAAGTTTTGTTTCTTTGTAAACATAAGGAGGTTATGATATGGTATAAGTTTCAAAGAATAAGATTTACATAATAATAAATTTTAAATGAAGATTTTAGAACACCTTGCACTTTGTAAATCCAAAATAGATTATTTCCAAATAATTTAGACTTATAAGGTCTAGTTTTATTTTTTTTAAAGATATTTATAGCACGATCTTCAATTCTCCACATTTAGGGGATGTGATATATACATGAATTGCGTATTACTCCCCCTTGATGTGAGACTCATCTAAAGAACACATATCAAATAAAGACCAATTTAAGCAACCAAAGGAATTCCACTTAGGCCACATTAGAGATATCAATGACATTTAATTCATTCCTCAATTTGCAAAATCTAGACTCATCTAAGGGTTTAGTGAGTATATCCGCTAATTGATTTTCCGTTCTTATGTGACTAATCTCAATATCCCCTTTACTCACGTGATCTCTCAAGAAATGATGACGAATATCAATATGTTTGGTTCTTGAGTGTTGAACGGGATTATTGGCTATTTTAACCGCGCTTTCATTATCACACAAGAGAGGCACCTTTTTAAAATTTATCCCATAATCCATTAGAGTTTGCCTCATCCATAATAATTGAGCGCAACAACTATCAAGCGGATATGTATTCGCCCGACGGTGGATAAAGCTACGGAGTTTTGTTTCTTGGAGAACCATGAAACTAGGGATCTACCTAGCAATTGACAACTCCCGGAGGTGCCTTTTCTATCCACTTTACAACCCGCATAATCCGAATCCGAATATCTAATTAAATCAAATTTTGCACCTTTAGGATACCATAACCCTATGTTTGAGGAGTGCTTTAAATATCTTAGAATTCTCTTTACGGCAACTAAATGACATTCTTTGGGAGAAGCTTGAAAACGAGCACACATGCAAACACTAAACATAATATCGGGCCTAGATGCGGTAAGATAGAGCAAGCTACTAATCATTGATCTATAAAGCTTTAAGTCTACCGGTTTACCTCCTTCATTTAAGTCGAGATGCCCGTTAGATGCCATTGGAGTCTTGATCGGCTTTGCGTCCTCCATGCCAAATCTTTTGAGAAGATCCTTCGTGTACTTGGTTTGACTCACTTAACGCCCCATTCTTGAGTTGCTTAATTTGGAGTCCAAGGAAGAAGCTCAACTCCCCGATCATCGACATTTCAAACTCCCTAGACATCATATCACCAAACTCTTTGCAAAAATCTTCGTTAGTGGAACCAAATATGATATCATCAACATATATTTGACATACGAAGAAATCATTATCAATTATTTTTGTAAAGAGTGTAGTATCAACCATCCCAATTTTGAAACCCTTTGAGAGTAGAAAATCTCTAAGTCGCTCATACCACGCTCTAGGAGCTTGTTTGAGTCCGTATAGCGCCTTAGAGAGTTTGTAGACATGATTAGGATATTTGGAAATTTCAAAACCGGGAGATTGTTCTACAAATACCAATTCGGATATTTGTCCATTTAAGAATGCACTCTTTACGTCCATTTGAAATAATTTAATGTCAAAACTTGATGCAAATGCGAGCAAGATTCTAATAGCTTCTAACCTAACTTTGGGTGCAAAAGTTTCACCGAAATCTAATCCTTCAACTTGGGTGAAACCTTGCGCCACTAATCTAGCTTTATTTCTAACTACAATACCATTTTCATCTTGTTTATTCCGAAAAACCCATTTTGTGCCAATTACATTATGTTCATTGGGTCTTTCTACTAATGTCCAAACATCATTGCGAGCAAAGTTATTTAATTCATCGTGCATGGCATTTACCCAATCCGGATCACTTAATGCTTCGTCTACATGAGTAGGTTCAATTGAAGATACAAATGAGTAATGCTCACAAAAAGAAGCGACACGGGATCGAGTTTGAACACCCTTACTTACGTCACCCAATATTTGGTCTATTGGGTGATCCTTGGAGAGACCGTGATGAATCCTTTGAGGCAATGGTTGAATTTGTTGCTCGTCATTCTTGTCATCCTCATTTATTGCTTGAATTTGACTCGGTGTCGCGGAAGTTGAAGGTTCAACTTGAGTAGATGAAGGTTGATCTTGTCTATCCACTTCCGGCTTCACATCTCCAATTGTCATATTCTTCATAGCTTCCCTTAAGCCTTCCTCACCTACATCATCCAAGTTTTCTTGCTCTTCTTGAGAGCCATTAGTCTCATCGAACTCAACATCACATGTTTCTTCAACAAAACCTTTGTTTTTATTAAAAACTCGATAAGCTTTGCTATTAGAAGAATAACCAAGCAAGAAACCTTCATCGTAACGACTTTGAAATTTTGAGAGCCGAACACCCTTTTTCAAAATGTAACATTTGCAACCAAAAACTCGATAATAGGAAATGTTCGGCCTTCTTCCAACAAGAAGCTCATAAGAGGTCTTTTTCAAAAGACGATGCAAATAAAGCCTATTTGTTGCATGGCAAGCGGTATTAATTGCTTCCGCCCAAAAACTATCGGAAGTACCATATTCATCTAGCATTGTTCTTGCCATTTCAATTAATGTACGATTTTTCCGTTCCACAACTCCATTTTGTTCCGGAGTATAGGTTGCGGAAAGTTCGTGCTTTATTCCAAGTTCATCACAATAATCTTCGATTTTTGTATTTTTGAACTCGGAACCATTATCACTACGAATTTTCTTTATTATAAAATCAAATTCGTTTTGAGCCCTTTTAGCAAATCTTTTGAAAATACTTGAGGTTTCGGATTTGTCATCTAAAAAGAAAACCCAAGTATATCTAGAATAATCATCAACAACAACTAAACAATAAGAATTACCTCCAATGCTCTTATAGGTTGTCGGCCAAACAAATCCATATGTAAGAGCTCTAATGGTCTAGATGTGACATGATACTTTTTGACTGGATGAGAACTAGCGACTTGTTTACCGGCTTGACAAGCACTACAAAGTCGATTTTTCTCAAACTTCACATCTTTCAAGCCCACAACTAAATCATTTTAAATAACTTTTTGAGTTGAATCATTCCAACATGAGCTAGTCTTCTATGCCACAACCATCCTAAAGATGTTTTTGCCATTAAGCAAGTTTGAAGACATGAGTCATTTGAAGTGAAATCAACTAAATACAAATTTCCAAATCTAAATCCTTTAAACACTAGCGAATTATCATTTTCTTTTGTGATAACAACACCATTTTTAGAGAATGTGCAAATAAGATCAAGATCACAAATTTGTGCGACGGATAGCAAATTGAAATTTAATGTTTCAACTAATGATACATTTGAAATGAAAAGGTCGTTTGATATAGCAATTTTACCTAAGCCCAATACCTTTCCTTTGCTATTGTCACCAAATGTAATCTTGTCATTTTGTCCATTTCCCAAATCAAAAGTGGTGAACATTTTTTGTCAGCCATCATGTGTTGAGTGCATCCACTATCCAACACCCAATGCCGCCCCACCGGTCTTGTAGTTTACCTACAAAATAAAATCAAGCCTTTTAGGTACCCAAATTTGTTTGGGTCCTTGGAGGTTAGTGACCAAGGTCTTGGGAACCCAAACGGTTTTCTTTCTTTGGCCAATTATCGGGGTCCCAACAAATTTAGCAAAGACTTTACCATTTCTATCTCTTTTAAGCACATAACATGAATCATGAACATTATCTTTAGATGCTTTGCTCAAGGCACAATCATTTGCTAGATGTCCTACTTCATGACACTTAAAACAAAATTTACCATTCGATTTCACAAAGCGTGGAGCTTTGTTACTTATTTTCTTATTCTTTTTAGGGATATATCCTAATCCTTCTTTATTATATGAGCATCTTTGACTACCCAAGATTTTATTTAGTGTTTCTTTACCCTTAAAACATCTATTCAAGCTTTTGTTTAGTTTATTTACTTGTTCTTTAAGCTCATTGTTTTCAACAATCAAATTTCTATTACATGAGTTTGCACTAGAACATGGCAAATCAACTAAAACATCACAAGAAGTGGATATGCTTGATTTTACTACATGAAGTGAGCTATTTTCTAATCTAGGCAAATCATCCATAATATTGCATTGAATACCAACATTATTTGTGGATTTTGGAATATTCTTGGCAAGGAGAATTTCATGAGCTTCCTTTAGCTCCTCATAAGAATCCTTGAGAGAAAAAAATTCTTTTCTCAAGACTCTTGATTTTGATTTTTCTTTGCCAAGATATTCATTCAATTCCTCGAGCATATCCATTAATTCATCATATGACGGTTCATCATTTTCGTTAGAGTTTACCTTAGTTTCTCCTCTAACCATAAGACATAGCGGAGTGACAAAAGGTGATGAAGCCTCTTTGATAGCAATACCGGCAAGCCCCTTTTTCTTTGAAGGAGCTTCATCTTCGGATGAATCGGAGTCCGAGTATTCTTCTTCGGAATCCCACTCCCCAATGTGAGCTTCACCCTTGCCATCCTTTTGGAATTTCTTGAATAGCTTCTTCTTGCCTTGAAAGAACTTCTTCTTCTTGGGTGATTTGTCTTTGTCATCCTTCTTCTTGGGGCAATGAGAGGCTATGTGTCCCTTTTCATCACATTCATAACATCGGATATTAGCATACCGGTTAGTGTTAGAATTTTGTCCTTTCTTGTACCTTTGCGGACCGCTAAAGCTCGATCGCCTTCTCATAAATTTCTTCATTCTTCTCACGAGGAGTGCCATTTCCTCCTCGGTGTCCTCATCTTCGGAGTCCTCATCACTTGACTCCGCCTTTGCCTTGAAGGCGATGTTTTTCTTCTTTGATGAGCTTTGTTCTAACAATCCTTCCTTGTCTTTCTTATAGAGCTCGTTGGTAATGAGATTTCCGAGAAGTCCGGTTGGCGTCATCCTTGGCAATTCCGGCAAGTTGAGAAATAAGGTAACCAATGTTTCATACTTCTCCGGAAGAGCCCTAAGCATTTTCCTGACAATATCAACATCACTCAAGGTCGTACCAAGACCCTTGAGCTCGTTAACAATATTGTTTAATCTAGAATACATTTCATTAATATTCTCATGAGGCAACATAATGAAACTTTCATATTTAACTCTAAGCATATGCAATTTAGCTTCCTTAACCGTGGATGTCCCTTCATGAATTTCCAACAATGTATTCCAAATTTCGTGTGCGGTTTCCAAATTACTTACACGATTAAATTCATCCGTATTTAAGGCACCAAAGATAGCATTCATAGCTTGAGCATTAAGATGAATAAATCTTTCATTTTGTTCCTCATTTAAAGCGACACCGGTGGTCACAACATAACCCTCATTGACAATTCTTCATATATTGGGACTCATAGCCTTAAGGTAAACCGTCATACGAATTTTCCAATACGAATAATTTGTACCATCAAAGAAAGGAGCTTTTCCAATTGACATACCTCGTTGGCCATCCTTGCTCTCTAGGCGGTAAAGCCAAAATAGAGACCAAGCTCGATACCACTTGTAAGATCGAGGATGAGCCTAGAGGGGGGGTGAATAGGCTTTTCTAAAATTTTCTATCACTAAATTCAAGTTTAATGATTGCTAAGAACAAGTGCTAGTTTTGCCGAATTTAATACTTAACAATTCTAGTGATCACAAGATAATATCACTGCACAAGTATATTAATTTCTAAGCAAGTAGCACACAAGAATCAAATTGCTAGAATTTCACGAGAGTAAAGAACAAGCAAACCACAATTAATGGACAAGAGAATTTTTCCCGTGATCTCGGAGACTTGCCGGTCTCCCCTACTCCACGTTGAGGTAGCTTGAATTCTTTCAAGTCGGCTCCACTCGCTTGAGCCTTCCCCGATCACTAGCGATAGCTCTTCCCCGCTCCGGGTAGGCGAGCTTCGTGCCTTCACAACCGCCCGGGTCTTCACACAACCTCCTTTGTGAAGATCACCGGAGCCTCACGCCTCCAAGCCGTCTAGGAGGCGGCAACCTCCAAGAGTAATAAACTTGACGTGGGCTTGAACCTCAAGAGTGCACACAATATGGCTCAACCAATGCAATGCTTTCAATGCACTCAATTTCCTCTCCAAGAACTCAAAAGACAACAATTGAATGCACAAGAGTGTGGAGAGAGATGCTAGGGCTTAGAATGTATTCAATGGAGTCACCAACCAGCCCTACATACAGGTGGGGGGGTATTTATAACCCCACCCCACACAAACTAGCCGTTATTTGCACTTTACCCAGAATTTGCGCCATGGCCGGTACTACCGCCCTCTAAGGGCCGGTAGTACCGCACCTGGGGTGTAACGGCTATAACGGGCATTTAATGCACTGACACGTAGCCGTTACAGAAATTTTCTATATGGCCGAGATTATCATACCATGGGTGTGAGTACCGCACCGCCGATCGGAAAATAAATCATTATGGAATAAAGTCATGGTTGAAATGCCTAGGTAGTACCGCACTTACTACTACCGCCAATCCATCTTGATAGTGCTTGGTGGGAGTGACCAAAAACACACCGATCATTATAAAGCTATCAAGAAGTCTTGATGCGTACCGCATTTATGATACTACCGCCCAACCTGAGCGGTAGTGCCGGCCACTAGATTCCGAAACAAAAACAAAAAAATCAGCTCACTTGGAATTTAGCTACCGCCAACTATCTTCCGGTAGTACAAGACTTATGTACTACCGCCAAGACAAGCGGTAGTACTGGGACTTGGGGATTTTCCGATTTCTTTTATCTCCGAATGCATGAGTATATGAATGAAGTATTGAGCCATATCTTATGCACTTTCAAAATTCAAAGACCCATATCAAGTCCCCCTTGATAGTACGGCTACTATCCTAAAAAAAACTATCTTTTTCCCAACTCCGAGATCGGTGAAAAGACTAGAAAATACTTCTAAATTTTATACCTTCACTTCTTTAGCTTCTTTTGCGCGTACTCCTTCCATTTAGCACTTGAAGCCATCCAACATCTTTCGAGGAATACATTTATCCTGTTTCCAACTAACTTGCACAAACATCGTTAGTCCTTTTAGCGTGATTGTCATTAATTATCAAAACCAACACCACATGGGGGCCTAGATGCTTTCAATCTCCCCCTTTTTGGTAATTGATGACAATCCTCATAATCGAATTGAAGTGAATTGATATTTAGTGTGAGTGACCAATAAAAATTAATTACTCACACCATGGAATTCTTATTTAGCAATATTTTGTCTTTGGAGGACAAAATATATTTGAATGAAAATATTGCTAAATGAGAATATAGCTCCCCCTACAAATGTGCCATGAAAATTTTTTTTGCACATTTGTATATGAGTTATATATGGCAATGTAGATGATATTATTCAATTTGCATTAGTATGTCATAATGCGAAACTCATAAGATGAATAATTTAACAAATGTAACAAAGGAGCGCAAAAGATCATTGAATTTAGTTCAGACCGAGTTCACAATAGATATTCAACAAGGCGCAAAAGCGATGAACACAAAGAGTTCAAATCCAACAACCACAAGAGTTAAACAAGTTTATTACAAAAGATAGATAGATTTGAGCTTCAATTCTTCATTTTCTCCCCTTTGTCATCAAGGACCAAAAGGATTGCCAAGATGCCGTCTATTCTTCACCATCGCCAGGAGCGGAATCAGGCGGCGGATGAGGAGACCATGGATCCCAGCTGGAAGACGGAGGAGGGTGGTAGGAAGGAGAAACATTGCTGCCATCGTAGGCGGCAACTATGGTAGGGCCGATGATATGAGCGATAGTCATCAAAAGAGGTGCTAAGCGAATCCAAGCGCTCACGTACATCCTCAACCATCTGACGATTGTTGTACTGCAGCTCCATAACGAGTGCAAACTGGCCCTGCATATAGGATTCTTGTCTCGCAAATCCAGCCATCATGTCCGAACGGAGGGTCTCAAGGTCGGGGCCGAAGAAGGCGTCGTCCTCGTCGCCATCCCCGGAGTCCTCGCTCGCCTCGGCCTCGTCGTCCGAAACCTCCAGGTGCAGTCGTCCCGCCACCATCTCCGCCGCCTCCCGTACCCTAGCTGCGCTGGGCAGCTCCACCAGATCCGGAGACGGTGGCCGTCAGGCTCGAAGGAGCGCCGTTGGCCGGCGCCGCGCCAAGACGCACTCGCCGTCGTATGGCGACCCTCCGCCTCTCGAGCAGAAGCGTTCCCGGAGAGCCTGGCAGTTCTCCAATGCCTCGGCCGCTCGGGAGGCCGAGGCGTCTTTGCGCCACGATGGGCTGAACCGGTTCGTTCGGGCCCACCCAAGTGGCCTCGAGCTCCCGCCCATGCTCTCATCGCGTGGCGGAGCATGGAAAGGAGAACCCCAGCGTGGAGTCGAAATCCTCACGCTCGCGGGCCATCTCCATCTCGGCGGCCTCGGCACGCGTCCGCTGAGCCGCCGCCTCATCTTCGGCGGCCTGGACCCGCGCCCGCAGCGCCGTCACCTGTACCTCAAGGGCGGCAGAGGACCCACTGGGACACCAGTCGACATGCGATGCGCATCGGTCCACCACGCTGGTCGCCTGCCCTCGGCCGGAGGCTGCCTCACGCCGAGGGCGCTGGGACTACCGTGGCGCTTGCCGCCCTTGACCCGATCCGATCGACTGCGAAGGCAAGGGCGGACAACGGATGTCAACTTCGAGACCCCGGCATCTTGCCAAAACAACCAGAAGAGGACTTACCCGCGGCGAGGGCTCCAGATAAAAAACCTCGGCGAGGGCAGGTCGAGCCCGCCCCCCGCCGCCGCAGCAGAGGAGCCTCCCTCCGTCCGAGGCTTCTTGGGGGACGAACCTCCAGGGCTCGCCTCCGCCACTCGCTTGCCCGGTCTTCGGTCGTCACCACCGCCGCTCGCCATAGCACTCGCGAGAAACTCCTCCAGAGGTGGGCTTGGAAGACGAAGAAGGCAAAGGAATACAGACGCCGAGGCAGGGTGCAATTACCACTTCCCCTGCGCCCGTATTTATAAGGGCGGATTCAGGGGGCCAAAACCGACGTCGCCTCGGCGCCAAGCGCCTCGACAAGCCCATCACGATCGATGGCAAGACGCGACGCATTAAAATCCCACCCACATTAAATGCGCGGCGACGACGAACAGAGGCGCGCCAGCACAGCAGCGTGGCCCTTCGGTTTTCACGCGGAGTTGGCTACACGGACGATCTTGGAATTCGCGCCAAGCGCCAGCAAGCCACACGACGACCAGTCCAAAGAGATAAGTCACTTGACTCCCGGTCTCCTTTACGATTATTTCAAAGATCCAGCAATACGCGTTTACCACGGCACAGTGCGCCACGCGACCGCTTCGAGGGCTCGAGAACGCGTCATTCACATTCATGCGGGTCGGCCATCCGACTGACCACTCGGCTTCCTAGCGGGTAACCCGTCCGACCCAAGCGCTACGACCTACGCCCCAGTGGCTACGGTTTCGAAGTGGCGCTTCGCGGTAGGGCTACCCGTGCGGCGTGAGCCACAAGTCAGTCGGGGACATCCTTCTCTTGCTTAAAATGTGAATGGATGCTTCTGTTTTTTCGACGACATTCACATTCATACGGGTCGACGGCCCGACTGACCACTCGGCTTCCCTAGCGGGTAACCTACCCGACCCAAGCGCTCTACGCCACGCCCAAATGCTAAGGTTTCAAGTAGCGCTTTGTGAGGACTACCGTCTGTGCATGAGCCACAAGCCAGTCGGAGTCACTTCTCTCCTGCATGAAACACGAATGGACGCTTTTCAACCCCAGGGTTCGTTAGCACCTCCTTCGCACTTCCCTCGGAAAAATCGAGTACGCCTACGCCCAAAAACATCAGCGGTTTCCAGGGCTATGGTTACCGAGCAGCCACTAGCACAGGAAAGCACGAAGGAGCTAGTTCAATCTCGTGAATAAACACAAAAGCGAACCCCGATTCATTACATGTCAAAGTTTTTTCACATCTGCAAAAAATAAATGTCTAACATCACTCGTATTCCCCGTGGAGGACGCTCTGCGGCGATATCCGATCAGCGATCACTCGGGCATGGGGCTCGACTTGGAGCGCAAAGCGATCGACCTCCTCGTCGGTCCGGTTCCTGGCGATCCCGCTGCTAACGTTGTCCAGGTTAATACCATTGTAGAAGGACATGGCGTTAACAAGCGCAGAAGTGGCTCCCAGGGCAGCACTCGTCTTCATCGACTTCTCGACGTGCTCCGGCACACGAGCCAACTTCTTGTCGAAGCAAACTTGTACCGGGCAAATTTCCCGAGCACTTTCGGTTGCGAGACGGCGGCCGACCTTCCCCGTGGTCGCTAACTCGGCGACGATTCGCCGATCGCTCTCCGCTTCTTTCCGCGCATCGAGCCACCGCCTCGCCCGCGGCACAGCGTCACGCTCCTCCACCGCCAATCGCCGCGCCTCCGCAACTTCGCCGAGATTCTTCTGCAACTCTGAAGATTGGAGCGGAGGTTAGAAAGCGTGCTCGACAACGGCACTTTCCAAATCAACCCGAATAACAACATCTTACCGGCTGACGACTCGGTCATGGCAATGAGCTTGCCCTGAGCTTCCTCTTCGAGTTTCTTCGCCGCCGCCGCTTCCGCCTAGGCAGCGACCTTGGCACTGCTAGCCTCCGCTAGGAGGGACTCCAGCTCAGTTACCCTCGCCCTCAGGGACCGACCCGATCGGCGCTCCTCCTCCAAGCTATCGGCCATCTCGTTCATCGCCCGGCGGGCTTCCTCTGTCGCCGACCGCTCGCGCGCCACGGCTTCCCAAGCCTCATGTAACTCGGAGCCCAGTTGGTCGCGATCCTTCTCTGCGGCTGTCCTCTGGCCGTACAGGCGACGGAAAAACCCAGACTTACCCTCTGAGCGCTCCCGCAGACGCTACAACCAGCCGACATATCACTGCAAGATCCAGCAGAATTTGAAAGGGCGGGGAAATTTCGAACACAACTTACCACGCCGGCCGGGTCAACCCCTCCGGTGATGGCGTCTACCACTCTGCTGGAGGACTCGAGGAGGTGACCCAGGCTCGCCCGAATCTGCTCCATCTCCGTCTTGGCTCGCTGGGAACCCTCCTGCAGGGATTCCCACTCCCCAAGCTCCGCCCCATCATCCAGCGTGAATGATGCCTCGCTAGATGGGTCGCAGTCCGGCCAGATTAAGATGGACGGCGGCGACTGAAGGGGCTCCCTGTGGTCATCCCGGCGGTCCGCACTGACGGCGGGACCTTTGCCGCCACCACCAGCGGGTCGACGATCACCGCCAGCGCCGCCTGCGACTCCTCTCCTGGCCACCCCCTCGGCGACAATGGCGGCAAGGCTTCCAGTGCCAGGATCGGTGGCACTTCAGCGACCGCCGGCGCAAGGTTCGCTCCACCATCATCGGCCCCCGATCCTGACGGTGAGCCGCTGACGGTCGCCCGGGCTTCGTGGCGTGCCGACTCCACGGTCGATTCCGGCACAACCATCGCGCCAATCGCCGTTCGTCGGCAGCTGCGAACACGACCAACGCCGCCGCCTCCGCCATTTGCCCGGCCGGATGGCGCATCGGCTCACCCGGCCACGTGGCGGCGTCGGTCCCGATGATGGCAATTCCGCCACCTCCGTCAGGCTCTCCCCCGTGAAATCCCTAAGAGCACGGACCGATCAGAAGCAGCTCAAGCGGAATCGGCGCGAATGACAAAAGAAACAAAAGTAACCGCATCGAGCGGGTGCTGAACAACCGCGCTCTTCACGGTCTCCTGGCGAAGGAGAGCCGCCTCTCCCTCAGGGGCACCTCCGTGGAGGTGTTCTTCGTGAAGCGCCGCAGCGGTGACTTCCATATCAACGTCCTCCATGATCGCCGCCGACGGCAAACTCAAATCAGACGCTTCGTATGGATCATTGAGATCTCTGCCATCGGAAGACGACCCTGCCGACCGAGGAGAGGCGGTCGACTCGACACATCCTCGCCACAGGCCATCGCTAAGCGAGTCTTCCTCTTCTCTTCCTCCTGCTCTCCTAGCGCTCTTTCGAAGCGGACTCTGCAACTTCGGCCTTTTGGCGGGCCGCCCTCATCTCCTTCTCCCCGTGACGCCGGGAGGATGCTCAAGTAGGCCACGAAGGGGTGGGAACTCTATTCGGGTCAAAACGCAAGGAATTAAGACAAGGGACACAGGGAGAAGTAGGGGAGCCACCCAATTACCAAATTTGGGGGGCTTTCCGCCGAGAAGGGCTCGGGAGCGCCGCCTGCCGCCACCGTGGCCCTCACAGCCAGGACGGCACACACCCAAGCCTCCACCTCTGACGAGGGAAGGTCCGAGCGCTCCATCCTCATGGGGTCAGATGCTCCCACATACTCGAACATTGGGTGAGGCCTGTCCATGAGGGGTTGTACGCGTCTCGCCATGAACGCACGGACGACAGCGTCACCCATCAGGCCTCGCCTCTTCAGAGCCGCGAGCTACTCAAGGATCACCACCATTTTCCTCTTCTCCTTCGCGTCTGCCGGCCGGTTCCATTCGGGCACCGCCTCAGGTCGTCTCCCGGTGAAGGCCGGGGCGCTGTCCCCCACGTTCCGAATGTAGAACCATTCGGAGTGCCATCCCCGATTCGACGTGGGCAGCTTCATGTCGACATACTCCGCCCCCCGGTTGGACCGAAGCTGGATGGCGGCGCCGCCGATCGGCGCCAACAGTGCGCCCGCCGCCAACTTTCCCTTCAGCGACCGCATATGGAAGAAATACCTCCAGAGGGCCCAATGGGGCTCGATCCCCAGAAAAGCCTCGCACAGCGTGATGAAGATCGCAATATGCAGCAAGCCGTGGGGATTCAGATGATGCGCCTCCACCTTATAGAAGTGAAGGAGCCCGCGAACAAATGAGTGGAGGGGGAGACCGAACCCGCGCTCGAAAAAGGACGCGGACACAACAATCTCGCCGTCGCCGGGCTCCAGAGCCACGGCCCCCGTCAGCACCCTCCACCGAGATTCATTGCGCGGGGGGAGAAATCGCTTCTTCGCAAGGCCAAGAACGCGAGCATCAAGAACGGAGCACTCCGGCCACGTCATCTCCAAAGAGCAGGACCGACGAACGGAAGGGAGGCTGAGGCGAAAAATCCCCTTCCTAGGTTTTCTGATTCCCCCCACTGTCGCCCTCGTCTTTCTCTCTTTCGCAGTGGAGAACAGGGCAGCGCGGAGAAATCCACCCCGGCGGCTTCCCCCTTGAGCTTATGAAGGGCGCAACGCACACCGACCGGACAGACGCCAACCGGACGGACGATACCGCGAGAGAAACGGCGTACGTTTTGCTCCTCCGACCGTCGCGACGGTTCAACGGTACGCCGCCTCGATTCCCGATCGCCCCTGCATTTAATCCCTGGCAGGACAGCAGCCAGGCGAGGAGGCCTCACATCGGGCAGCGTGGCGCACGGCTCCTCGGGCCTTGTTCCCAAAATGGAAGGGCCGTCTTGCAACAGAAGAGAAACACGCCAAGGCCGCTACGGTCCCGAAAGCCACGAAGAGGCTCACCAGCTTATGTTCGGGGCTCGACCAGGTGTTGTGGGCTCCGAACGCCCAGCCACCAAGTGGATGCACACACCGCCCCGAGCGAAAAATCGAGCGAGGGACGAGGATAAGGTGAGCTCGCAGTGGGCCTCTAGTTGGGTCGGCGGACGACCCAATCACCTTTAATCGTGTTCGAGACCATACTTCACACTCGCTTGCATGAGCCCGTCGACGAGTGGCGGCCAGCTGCGCTTCCGGTCGGCGACGACACGGGTCCGGCTGCACGGAGCGAGTAAAAAAGGTTCTCATGGGTGCGCCCCAGAGGGTCGGGCGCCCACGCCGATAACGTCCGCTCGGAAATGGTTCTCCTTCGAAGCCACCAGGCCCACTCGGACAAACCCGCCATCACCGCGCCACGAGCACGGCGTTCAAGCCAACGCGATGGCAACGCGCTAGCTCACCCCCTCCAGGTCCCACACCTGCGAACGGGGCGTATTCGTGGGAAACGCCGCCACTGCCCTCGCTCAACGAAAGCACAGGACGGGCGCCTTTATCTATTTCTGGCGCAACGCCGACCTTGCAGGTACATCGGGACCACGACGCAAAATGGACGCCTCTACACCCGAGGCAAACCCCAACCAGCTCTCTGACATGCTTAGAGGCTCGGGGTTCAAATCCGCCGGATCTTCGCCACACAAGACAGCATGGCGACCAACCCGTTTGGTCGGACACCAGCAACCGAGGAGGCCACCTCCGTCCAACTAATGCACTTGCAGGTACTTAGGCGACTCTGACCAGGAGCTCGAGTCCACCAACCGGAGCTGCCTCCGCACGAAGGGTAAACCCCCAACCGGCTCCCCGATCCGCTCGGGGGCTCGGGGGCTCCATCCACCGGATCTTGCTCCACAAGACCGGCAAAACCGACCAAACCCGACGTGGGCACTAGAAATCGCGGCCGTCGATCAACCCTAAGGCGCAGAGATCCGGCCATATCAAAGCGGCATGCTCGACCAGGATCCGTTGAACAGGGTAAACCCCCGACCGGCTCTCCGATCCGCCCGGGGGCTCGGGGGCTATTGACGAATACCCAGGGCATGGGTATCCCCAGTGGCCTAGGAGAAGCATATGGGCCGCCACCGCGCCTGAGCCTCAAACAAGCCCCCTCGGAGGCCCACGACTTCAGACCGATCCGGCCGAAGGGGCCGACCGAAGCAATAAGTCGACGCCTCCGGCGGCACTCACAAAGAATGGAAGGCCGACCAACCGGCCAGCTTGAGGGCACTTTCGGTTCCCGACCAAGCCAACCCTAGAAAGCAAACCACTAGCGCTACAGGACGGCGCCCACGAACTACGACAGCAGCGACCTCAGGTTGGCCCGACCAATGGGTCGGACCGATCGGCGACCGAACAAGCTCGGATCATCTTCACCGCGAGCGTCAAATCGTCGAGACCGGCCTCATTGGTCACCTAAACCGGCCGTCGGCGATTCGTCACGATCGGCGAGGACGGGCGCTCGCACCTTCCCAAGAGCGGTTCTGGTCGCGCCCTCGGCGTCGACTGACACCTTCTTGAGAGTGCACGCTGCTTCGGGAGAACGGACCGAGCCGTCGCCTGCGCCTCCACCAACTCCAACACAGGGCGTGCACCTACCCGTCAAAGGTCAAGTCCAAAGAACGGACAAGAGACAAAAGACCGGACTCCTAGGCGTAGGGAGCCCCATCCATTTTTTTGCCTTTACACACTCCCGTGTAACCTCCGCGTAACCGGCCTCCCCAGGCTATATAAGGGGAGGCATGGCCCTTCGGAGCGAGAGAGGGGGGTGTAGGCAGTCGAACATAACACTCCCGAACTACACTCGCAGCCGTCCCCGGCAACCCCTGTGCACAAGGTGCTCTGAGCCCGAGCTCAGCCCTCGCTTGTAACACGACGGATACACCAGAATCAATAACACCCGACCACCTCACGGACTGGAGTAGGGACGTTCTGCCCGAACCAGTATAAATCTTGAACCTCCTTTCTTTCGGTCTAACCATTCAAGGAGCGGGAGCGCGTAGCCCTCTAGACCTACAAATTTAACACGTCTCGTCTCATCTCGTGCCAGATCATCAAACCAGCAACCGAACAGAAAAGGAATACTATTCCGATCTCTTCTTCTCTCCGTCACACCAGACCAACCCAAGTACGCAATCCAACCACCGTCTCCTGCGCTGCGATCCATTCCGCCCTCGTGCTGTCGAGCTCATCGAACACCCGAGAAAAAGTAACAGCGAGGCCGGCGCTCGCAGGGAGCAACAGCTGTCGAACAATCCACCCACTGAGATAGAGGGGGGAAGAGAGAGAAGGAAGGAAGGAAGGAAGGAAGCGAGCAGCAAGTGGCTGAGGGATGGGGCAAGCTCTGCGCAGGCTCTTCGACGCCTTCTTCTCCACCAAGGAGATGAGGGTAACATGATCCTTTCCTTATACTGCCTTCTTCTTCTTTTGCGTCTCGGGGATTGGCGCTCATGTAGGTTCTTGCGATTGATGTGGTGTACTTCGAGTTGCTTGTTGAACCTTCGCTATTTCTTGCTTTGAATCCTACTGGGCCTGCTTAAATTGTCTCCCAAATATTGCCTAGGCTGGTTGGTAGCGTGCCAATCTGAACCTGTGAGTTTGGTGGGCTTAACGCTGTTTCATGGTGAGGGTGAACTGCGGATCCGAGTTCTTGGTTTACTTTCTTGTGAATTAGCGCGTAGCCTGGGTTTTTTTTTTCCACTCTAAGGTTTTCCTCTTGATTTGATATCCGGGACTTGAATTCTCAGCCGTTCACAGGTCCATTGAATTGAATGCTTGGTAAGGAGATCCTCCTTGCAGTGAGATGAGCAATTTCAGGTGAAATGGATTGGGATAGCACCCTCGAGCAGTTCACATTAGCAACGGATGGGTGTACTGACTCCCAACCCAGCTAATTTTGCGAAGGTCAAATTAGCATTAGCAAACTGAGTTAATGATCTTGTTAAATGTGGGTATTGCTTTAGAAGTACTTCTAATTTAAACCAAATCGTCAAATTTAATAAGCTTTCCAACCATTCATCTGCCTTCACTCAACAATTTGTGGCGGCTAGACTGAGCCATTTCATCAAGTCTTCTTAGCATCATCCTCCATCTGTTGCTTTTAATCAACATGTAAAGTTACATTATTCGATGTTCTTTTTTTTCACTAATAGTGTGATTAACCTTTTGAAGGTTGTGATGCTTGGTTTGGATGCAGCTGGCAAAACAACAATCTTGTATAGGCTGCACATGGGAGAGGTTCTTTCAACAGTCCCTACTGTAGGTAGGAAACTAATATAACAACCATCGTTTATTTATTTATGTTCAATGTTGAATGATTGTAGCATGCCATGCAGATGTAGGCCCTATTTGTTTAGGCTTAGCATTTTTGGCTTAACCAGCTTAAAAGCAATCCGCTTTTATACGTGAGAGGTGGGTAATTTTACCCAAACTTTAGCGGCACTAGCCTAAAACCAACCCTCAATAAGCTAAAAAACACCTCTCTAGTGGCTTTGGGCTTTTAGTTATATGGAGGCTTATAGCTTTTTAAAAAGTTCAGTTAAAAAGCCATCTATTTGTTTAGGCTTTGGCTTTTTGGCTTTTAAGCTAGAAAAAAGCCCAAACAAACAAGGCAATTGCATATAAACTATCTGGCTAAAATATTTTGGTTGCTGAAATCCATTATCTTATTTGCCTGCTGACTAGTGACTACAGAGTCAAAACAGATAGAAGCAGAAGAAACATGACCAACAATATTTTGTTGAAGTAATAGGATAGGAGAAAAACCTGGTCTTGTTGGTATTGATTCAAAAACTTATCCCTTGCCTTTATCACAGTTGATGATTCAGAAATGAGCTATGTGTTGTTCTTTCGGTACTGATCCAGAAATTTAGAGTAACATGGATTTGCTAGAAAGATATGCAATATGATGGAAGCTGGCTACTCAAATATATATAACCTTGCAGATTTCTATTCAATGAGAAACATTGTCATGCTTTTGGACAAACAGAACTTGATACATTTGATCACTGTATATGATTATTTGTTGTGATTACCAGACTTGCTGTTATGATTTATGAACCTTGCCTCAATTGTTTGGACAATAAGGATGAAAACCCCACATTGATGCAGTTCTTTCAATTACTAATACAAAAATTTGTGTCATTTTGTCGAAATTGAGTTTCCATGTTATTGGGGTGGTGAGCATTTTCTTCTTCCAGATCATGTTACTTGAAACAACTTAACATAATCAAATTTGGGGTGGTAGCAGAAATTTGTAGCCTAACAACTTTCTCCAGATCTTGACAATAAATTGCACAATTTTGACATTTTGGGCTTTACTGCAACCCTCATTTCTTCTGGTCTCATGTCTAGCTTTGGTAATTTCATTTTTCCCCTGCAGGTTTTAATGTTGAGAAGGTTCAGTACAAGAATGTGGTATTTACCGTGTGGGATGTTGGCGGACAAGAAAAGCTCAGGTCATTATGGAAGATGTACCTCAGCAATTCTGATGCACTGGTAATAACTATTAGAGACGTATCAATATTTAGAATCTTATTTTTCCATTTTGGCCCTTGTACCTAATACTTTCTCAAGTCTTGCTTTGATATTGTTTTTCACATGCTGTTCGTCTTCAGTTGTGGTTGATATGAAAATATAGCCTATATTTTCTCAAATCGAGGCACCTCCTGTAAAATTTGCATGCTATTGATTGTTTTCCTAAAGTCTATTAGCTGCTGGGTGAAGTTAGTAAATTGACATGCAGAATGTAAGTCAGAGCATTTAGTCTTCTTGCCAAGGATAATTGTTTAGCTGATTCAATCAGGAATTTCATGACAGTTTAATTGTTCCATGGATGATATGCATATCTTTTGCCGCCAAGGTCAAGGTTGTGTTTCTGCTTTCAATTTGTTGTAGATCTATGTCGTTGATTCTTTGGACAGAGAAAGGATTGTAGATGCCAGACAAGAATTCCAGGTAACATATTTGTACTATCTCCATCAATATAGGACTTCCTGGCTCCTTCAACTACATTGGTTGAGAATGTGAGATCCTGCTAACTTGCATTCTTTTTCCCTTTTCAGACAATTATTAAGGACCCTTTGATGGCAAACAGCATAATCTTAGTATTTGCAAATAAACAGGACCTGGTAAGTTAAATTAAAAACTTGAATTGCTAATTCGTAATTGCCTTGCTGTTCATGACTTTATTTGCATGGGTCAGCTTACATGTCTTGTCTTCTCAAATTCCCTTCTGATTGAATAGTTTGTTATCACATTTTTTTTAACCAGCTTGTACATTGTGGTACCCAATATCTTTCGTGTGGATTACATGTGAGCTTTGTAGGATATAGTTGTCCTACAAAATACAAAGTTTACTTTCAGCAAAAGATTGAGGTATAGATCATGCCATTCAGGATTTTTCTAAATTGTTTGTGTTCTGATCAAGCCTTTTAAAGCAGACAACATGTTCTTTTAATTCCATATTGCTAATCAAAAATGGGGAGCTGAGAGCTATTGCAATGTTAATGTCAAACCAGTTCTTTCATATCTATGAAAGTTTCAAATAAGCAGCAGACACCCAGATTGATTATGTTTCCTTCTTCACATAGAGAGGTGCAATGAGCCCAGCAGAGGTGAGCGAAGGGTTGGGACTGCATGATCTCAGGAACAGAATATGGCACATACAAGGGACGTGCGCACTCCGTGGTGAGGGCCTTTACGATGGACTTGATTGGCTTGCGTCCACACTGAAGCAGCTGCAAGACACTGGCCATGCTACTTCAGTTGCTGGCCCTTCCATCTAATTGCACAACAAAAGGTTCTACACTTCTACATAATTCTGAGCCCGCTTTAACTCCTTTTTTTTTGGCATCTTTATAAGATGAATCTTGTTTGTTCTTACAATTGATCATGTCTAGACTACTATTGGCTTACCGTCGCATGGTAAAGTAACCCACTGTGGGCACTTTAGTCTGTTACCACATTTAGCGGTCAGCACAGCAAACCTCATCCATCCTTACAAATTGTTGTGTGGGGTTAAAACCGAATTAATATATTTTTTAATTTCTTTCTTAGCTTAATTCTGAAATGCATGTGCTATTTGTGCAGTGACCCCAATGCCTCAAATCATTTGATGCTTCACGCCGCGGTCATCCGTTTATCCCACAAGAATATGCTGCAGCGCATGCGTTCCTTGCTTGCCTGATCTACCGGCTAACTTGGTGTGGCTGCTGGCAGAGGGCATTCACTTCGTCGTGTTCGTATGAGCTGACTCATCTGACACGAACTCGCAGCTCATGGTTCTCCCGAGATGTTTGTAAAGCGTTGGACGTGTGCATGGCAAACAGCACTTGACGTGGATGATGGATCATGTATGTTTATACTCGAGTGGCTTGTGCACATGATTGTTTTGCTGATTGCCTTGTCAATAAAAATTTGGGATGTGATTCTGATAATACCAAGCGATGGCTGAGTGCTTCTCTTTATGATTGCTCATAACTTCAGGATACATTGTATGCGTTTTTTTCTTCTTCTCTTTACGGCTGAGTGATGCTAAGAAATAATAATGAAAAAGAGTTCAGAAACATGAACTCCTGATGCCGTTTGGGCCAGAGGGGGTAATAAAAAAAAAAAGAAAAGGAAACGACGCCTGAGATTCCAACTCTCGCGGGGGCACACGCCTTAACCACTCGTCCAAAGCGTCGTCGGGGTCCGAAGCAACGATGAGGCGCACGCTAATCTCGTTCATTGTTTTTCTGAGGGCTACAACTACAACATGTCAGAGCCCTTCTTTTAAACCGGGCCATATGTCATGCCAGTATCTAATTATTAGGGCCTACTGTCATCCTCACGAAATATATATTTCTAACTTCGACTTGGAACTTCGCCATGTTGGTGACGTGCTGCACGCCGAAAAGACCACGTACCCTTGGACCTCGAGTACACGTGCCCATCTCAGCCCAGCCCAGTCTCCACGGCCTCCGCCTCAAGCTTGACCGTACCAACACTCGAGCCGACTTGGCATACACTGCATGACACGATCATCTCCAGAGAATGACAGGTTTATAATGAAAGAATTAAACATCACACGTTTTGGATGGTGTTCTGGAAAGGCTTCCCTTCCGTGCTTTCAAGACAGACGTCCCACAGGCCACCACCTGGACATGTCCAAGTATTTCAACAGCAATGCACAACATGGAACTAGTGGAATCATGGGAACAGCTGAAGAAGACTCATTTGCACAATCTGGAGCTGCCCTGCTGGTTCACTTCTCACATGGCAGAACCCAGCAGGAAGAGGAAACACACACCAAGAGCTGCTCGTCATTGCTCCTTCCAGATGCGGCCCGTCACCCGCAGCTTGAGCTCCTGCCTGTTGCTGCCCGAGAAGAAGAGGGCCATGTTCCGGTGGATGATCAGGCCATCAAAGCTGTCCCGCACCTTCTTGTGGCTGTCCCTGATGCCCCGGGGTATGCCCTGCCACGTCAGCTTCCGCCCGTTCCCGCCCACCTCCAGGCTGTAGCAGAAGCTCCGAGCCTCGCTGTCTTCGCCCATGAACCGCAGGAATGCCATGTACACCGGTGCCATACCGAGCACGAACGCCTCAAAGTGGAGGCAGAAGTGCTGCCCAAAGCACTTGAAGACCTGCAGGGCAACAAGAGGCAGAACATATCACTAGACCTGACACAGTCGGGAGCTGCTTAATATACGAACAAGTAAGTTTGGAAGGTTTTAAATGAAGGCAAATGACGGGGATACGATCACATTCAGAATGCAAAAATATACCAGCAACGCTTCTTATTAGGATAATACTATCCTAATGAAAATTGATTAATCGATGCACATACTACACGTTCCTTGGTGCTCCATTCTTTAGACGGAAGACAACAGACGTGTTCCAGATTGCATAATTGGATAACATTCAGAGATATCACTTACGGTGAGCATCCATGTGGCATTTTCCACTTCGTAAGGGTTGGACTTAACATAACGGTGGTTAAAGGTGCAGCCTTCATGCAAGTCTACCTTATGGTCATTTATGAGATGAGACACGAGCATCGGAACATCACCAGTGATCAGGCATTCTGAACCTGCATATGGACAATAGTACGGCCTGAATCTGCAGAGGTCCTCATGCTTAAGTTTGTTTTGGTAAGGATGAATCTTGGTACAGCCCAAGCTTTGGTATTTGCATGGAAGCTGGAGTGACTCTGCCACCTTCTCAAGAGCCAAGCATCTGATATTTCCCAGTTCCTGGTGACAAGTAGGGCAATGATTCTCTACCCTATGCTTGCAGTTGGAGCAAATTGTGTGGCCATTTGGGCACTGCAAGAAGAACAAAATTAATCAGCAGATTATTACCTCCCGCTTTCTGTATTCACTTTTATATAAATCATAGTTGACAAACGTTGTTCTAAATATCATGATCTAAAACTTCTAAATCTGTACTGCTCAAGTAATGCAATACGCTTCCAATTCTTTTGACTTCAATGAAAGAAAATAAGGGTGGAAGCATTAACAAAGTTGAGCAATTGAATGATCATAATAAAGTTAATCAAAACTCATATTTCAACATTTGTTGAGGCCATGAAATGTGAAAAAAAAAGGTAAAAAGAACATAAAACATTACGTACATGCGTGCCTGCATAGAAAGCACAGTAAGAAGGGTTCTCATACAAGGGCAGAAAAATTGTGCGCTTGTTGAGAGTCAAGACCATGCCGATGTCCAAGGAGAAGACAGAAGCACAGGCACTAAATTATGTGTGCATGAGCATAAACAATACGGACCACGGATCAAGCCAAGGAACTGTTCGCATGCATTCTTATTCTTTCTTCAACATGTGGAAGTTCTGGATTACTTTGATGATCAAGAATCCAGCATTGTAACAATGGCCAATACGATCAACACAAAATGCAAAACAATTGAGTTGGCATGGCCAAGTGTTAAACTTGTCATTGATTAGAACTTACATTACAATAGCATATAAGTGGACAGCCTAAATCTACTAGATCAACAGACAGAAGACAACGATTAAGGGTACTTTTATTCAGCAAAAGAACAAGTAGGCTTTACCAACACAATAATTTGAATAACTACAAATCCAAGTACGCGTTAGTACCTTAATGTCCTAAGTTGGTGCAAATGCAACATTTATACCTTAGGCTTAGGTATCAAAAGGCCATTTAAGTGAATTTGTCCAAAGCGCTGGGACTGGCACAACTTTTTACACAAACTCAACCTAAATATCCAACAGAGTCAAATGAAAATTGACAGAATTTCATTTGCACACAGGATGACGTGCAATAATGTCTATAGAAATTATCAAAGATCTTCCAATGAAGGATTAAAAAAGAGTATAGATAAGCATCAGCATACAAACCTGAAGTATAGGTGGCCGCATTGAGTTTGTACATACTGGACACTCAAGCAAATCATTCAAGCCAGTCAATGATGATAAACCAACATTGACAAGTGACGCAGCCCAGGATGGCTTAGATGTAGAAGCTCCATCAAGCCTAATACCACCAAGTGCCTCAGAAAGCCTATCATCTCCACAATCTGACTCAGGGATGTCAGTCACAATGCTGCTTCCTGGGGCCATAGTAAAAGCCTTTTCACATCGAGAAGCACTAGAGAATATCAACACCCCCACCACTCCATCCTTCCTTGTGAAGGGCTGCATTATTCAGTTCTATCCTTATTAGTCGAGACTACGGAAAAGCTGCAACAAGTTCTTACTTAAAGAAGATATCCAAACATGACAAAATAAATATGTAGCACAGATTGATACCAATTTTTATTTTTCAGTTTAAAAAGGCTATATAAAACCTGTATGGTTCCTCAACGGAATTCGGGTAGAATTTGTTTGTTATCTGACATACAATCAACGAATCAATTACTAGTCGTCAGTCTTGTCATCACCACCAACAGAATCCAACTTAATGAAAGTTTTTGGTAATTAAACTCCATTCAGAAGTCAGAACAGAAGAAAAACTAAAAGTCTGTCATAGAAAACCATCTATTTTGTTGGATCTCATCCATCAACTTTGATCGTAGTAGAAATTCAATATGCTATTAAGAGTAGTTACTTCATCCGATCTACATTTGGACTGACAAAAAGCCCCAACAATTCAACATTCTAAAAAAATGACAACAATCGCTCCTTGGCTCTATGCTTCATTTGGTTTCACAACAAACTTATTTCTCCTTCAAGATTCACAGACTTAAATTAGTAAAAGTTACTACCATCATGACAGAAATCAAGTTCAGCCCACCCGCATTCAAACAACATTTGTTCCTCACTGTTCTCCAATGACAACAATTGGCTTCGAGGGAGAAAAAGAGCATCTGATTTACCCAAACCGAGCAAAATTTAGCACCTTTTCTCTCTTCACAACAGCAAAAGTGGAGATTTTTTTACAGTATTTCTTCTTGAAGATTTACGTCATCACTGCAGTGGAATCTTTAAATGTTCCTAGGGCAGGTGAAGCCCCAGCATTTTTGAAAAATAAAACCATGCAGCAACCAAATCGGGGACTATAACTGAACGGACAGAAAGAAAAGATCCCCCAGAAGCAAAAGGACCTCTTGGAACAACCATCCAATGAATCAAGGGTTCCTTACCAACAAAAGAAGAACTTAATCGAAGTCGGGAGTCGGGACGGATCTCCACTCCACGCCAGTCCAGTACCAGTAGAGGGGGAGGCCTCGCCTACGGGAGAAGAATTCGGTGGAAGGAGGCCTGGTTTGCTGTTGTCACGTCGCCGGCAGTGAGGTCGCCGATAAGGAGGCACAACAAATTGTAAGGAAGTAAAGAAGGCGGAATGTGACTGGGAAGGGACGAATTTGGGGGGAAAATTAGAGAAGAAGACGAGGGAGGGGCGACGGTGGGGAAGAAGAACAGTTGAGACTGGGATATTACAGAATTCTATTTGTCTTGACGAAAATTCTATTTCACATGTAATCCATTTTAGACTGTACTAGCTATAGTGTTTTGTCACGGATTTTAAAAAAATTATCATAATAATCCACCATGTTGAGTCAATATCATCGAGATCCGTCTGCCTTCGCCTTGAATTGAGTCAATATCATATTACTTTACGCTCTAGGCGTCGCCTCTATATTTAGTCACACTTTGTACTCTCGGCTACCCCATGAGCTCAGAACAATCTCCTTTTTTTTCTTGTTAGATTTGTTTGTTGATGTATTGTTCTTTTGTTTTTGTTAGAATTTTTTTTAGAGGTGGGAAGAGGAGTTGAGAGTGGAGAATGTACAACGTATCACAAATTTCTTCTTTTAAATTATATACATAGAGAGATACAGAGTTAATGGATCAATATGAATCTACACAACGTTACTTTGACACTGTAGGCCAAAACAACACGCTTCCATAGTATTCTTTTAGGGTGCGTTTGGTTCCTTTATGCTGGGGTGAACGGAATGGAATGGTGCAGGATGGATGGGATGGTCTGGATGAGATGAATGCAGAGAGGTTGTTTGGTTGTGCGAATGGGATGGTACAAGATTTTGTTTGGTTGCTTGGATGGAATGGTACAAGATGGTGCGAGATGATGTTTGGTTGCTTGAATGAAATGATCTGAGGATGATGCGAGATGATGTTTGGTTAGAGGGTGAAGTTTAATTGAGAGATGAAGTTTGTTTGAGAGATGAAACTTGATTGACCGGACTCTGATACAACGAGCAATCTCAACCACGATCTCAATCGCACACAACAACACAAGACAAATACCCATTTTTATATGCTACTCTACTCGTAATAGCATTCACATTCATATGCTACTCTACTCGTAATACCAGATTCACTATCCAACTTTGAAAGATAAAAACAACTTAAGAGGTAATACCAGATTCACGTCTTAGCTTTTCTACTCTACTCGTAATACTGGCAGGTGATCCACGTCTTAGCTTTTCTAAGACAACTGTCGGTGTTTCGTAAAACCGGTAAGTAAATTTGTAAGTCTAGAGGCCGCGTGTCCCCGCTCTTTGAATGGTTAGACTCGGGAGTTCAAGATGTATACTGGTTCGGGCCGAATATCCCTACTTCCAGTTCGTGGTGGTAGATCTCATTGCTCAGGGTATGGTGGATTACATGCGAGGGCTAAGGACAGGTCCTTAGCGCTCGTCCGAGTGAGGGAGCCCGGGAGCTATGAACGCTCGTTCGGGTCGGAGGGCCCGAATCGGGTCGGGAGAGCAAATGAGATAGAATGCGGGAAATGAGAGAGTTCGTTTTTTCCCAGAGGACCCTGCCTCCCTTTATATAGTCGGAGGGGGCAGGTTACACGGGAATTCGGAGAAAAGAGGTAGGGGTATGCTACGCCCGGAAGTCCCGATCTTCGGTCTTGACGACTGACTGTTTCCTGTTCATCCCATGCTGAGTTGGTAGACACAGCTGATAGTGTTCCGTTGGAAAGGTGCGCTTTGCCATCTGTTACTTTGTCGAATCTTGGCGTTACTGTCTTTGTATTCGCTTTGGGGCCGAACACGTCTCTCCACTATGCTGGCGAGGTGATGGGACGGCCTTCGACCTAGCGCCCTTGTGCCATCTCGGGAAGGAGCCACCTACCCAGCATGGACGTCGTGTCCATGGGACAGGTGACCGGTTTGGAGTCGACCGTCGAGTGGCGGAGATTTACCGAGGCTCTGTACGGGGGCCTGATCGGAGCCCGCGGGATCGCCTCGACCAGGTTACTGGCCGGGCCTTGATCAACATCTGGTCGAACTGCTGGGGGCCTTGCGATCGGTAACATGGTCGGAGCGCCCCTGGCGGGCCTGATTGAGGCTGAGTGATCCTTTGTGTCCCCTTGAGCCTTGAGATGGGCCCAAGATGGCACATCCGGCGATCCAGCCGATATTTAGGGATAATCCCATCTGTGAGGGACGGAGGCTTTGGTAATACCCCCTCCAGCACTCTGCATCGTCGTCAGACTGGGCTCTGAGCCCAGATGGTGAGAAAATCTGATCTTGAGATAGATGTATACTTTGCTGTGGGGTACCCTCGGTATGAATATTAAATCAACAACCTAGCTTCCAAGAAATAATGTTAGCACTTTAGCAACACCTCGCGACGAAGAAAGGGTTCATAGAGTAGTGGGACCGTTTTTATATTATCTTTTTATGGACTTGGTGATCAATATCTTAGCTTTTCTAAGGCGATATAATCTCAAGAAAGAATGTTGAACACTTTAGCAACAACTCTCGTTGAAGTGAGGGGTTCATAGAGTAGTGAGACGAAAAGAGTTGGCTTGTGTTGACATAGTGTTAGTGCGTGAGACTTTGAGACAATCCAATTTATCGGTGAAGGCCGATTAAAATTGCACTAATTCTGTATCTACATAGGTCTAGTCCAGTGAAAAAAATCAATAGGAAGTGCTATTTGCAAGTCCAAATTTGAAATGACAAAACAAAAGGAAAAAGATGAGAAGAATAACATGTTATTTTTATTATGAAAATTGACAACACATATACCACCTTTGTTATACTCCATAGAGTTACCGGCCAGAGAGTCCCCCACGTGTCCTTCCTCTATGAAAGCCTCTCAAAAAATGCCTAATTACTTTTAGATCCTTTCACCGGTTGAGGTAATTTTGTTGCTGATTTAATTGAGCTATCAAATAATGTTAGAAATTTTTAAACTTTTTTATAATGGTCCTCAAAGTATGCATAAGTTACCATAAAAAATTCAGATCATGATCAAACTTTTCCAATTTTTAAAAATTCCGACAATACTACTAATGCATTCAGAGCAACTCCACTGATTTAATCGAGATAATAAATCATACTAGAAATTTTTGAAACTTTTTTATAAGGGTCCTGAGAGAATACATAAGCTATCATAAAAAAAATTGGATCATGATTAAAACATGTGCGATTTTTAAAAATTTTGAATGCATTTAAATTTGGCTTTTTTTGGTTTTCCAAAGCCATCAAACAAATTTGATTTTTAAAACTTTTTGAGAAGAGTCATGAAAGCATGACTAAGTTACCATAAAAATTTAAGATTATGATCAAACTTATGCAATTTTTAAAAATTTAAAAATGGTACTAATGCATTTAAAGCAACTTCACTAATTTAGTTGACCTGTTAAAACATGTTGCAAATTTTTGAAACTTTTTGAGGAGGCTCTAAGAGCATGCCTAAAATACTATAAAAATTTTAAAGTATGTCAAACTTGTGTGATTTTTTAGAATTCTGAAAGTACTCCTGAAACATTTAAATTTCACTCATTATCCAAAAGCTCACCTTCACGCGACGACACGGTGTAAGTGCGCGGCGTATCACCGCGCATTCGCGTCAGTACGTTCGATAGGAAGCAATAAATCAGACACTCCACTTGGCCACTCCCCTGCCAATACGTACGTCTTCCACACTTGTCTCTCATTTTCTATTCCCAACAGCACGCTGACCTACTTCTCGTCACATCCTTTTCCATTTCTCTTCCACCTCTGGCCATGAATGTCGTTGCTGCAGCGGTCGTTGGTGGCGGCGAGAGCACATCTCCTGTTGTCCGTTGTCTCTTTCCAATCGCCCACCCTAGCTTCTCTCTCCACCCCCCATTCCTTCTCTCTCCAGGCCGTTGGCGGCCGGGAAATTGGAACGGCATGCAAGATCAGATACTGTAACGGACCGCCCTTTTCAGGGGTGCGTATAAATCCTTCTGATTACTAGGGATTTTAGGTTGTAGGTAACAAAGTGTACATTACTGTTAAAAGAACAAAATCACGAGTATTTCTGAGGTAAAATAAGGGCCTAACGCCAAGGTTTTACAAGAGGTGCGGTGGCAAGAATACATTCTGAACACCCACGGAAAGGCTTGAGCAGATAGATCAAGGCCTCCAAAACCAAATAACATCGTTATCTCGGTCTTCTGAACTCGCCGACTTCAATTGAAATCTAAAGAGGATTGGGAGCAAGGGTGAGTACACAACCGTACTCAACAAACCACACGGAAATCAATATTACGTGCGGGATAAACAAAGGTAGGCACAGGTTTAAATATTGTGGATGCAAGTTGTAAACATCTGTTTTTATTTTACATTTGAAACACAAATCATAAATATCAATATAAATCATGGGGGGGGTTTATCTTGCAAAGTTCACCTTCACGACAAGTTTTAATTATAAAATTTACAGGTAGCGATTCTGGTATCACCCTACATTAACTCCGCTTCATTAACCTAGGAAGCTGGCGTATTCGAATACCATTGATATCACTCTGCAGAGGTGCTCGACTTTACCCACAAGATATCATCGACCATTGATGCCATGTGCACGAAACATGCAACTTTAATGCATGTGGCCCGGCCGGGATAATCATAGCATTTCGTTGAATTTCCCCCCTTTAGCTCCTACCCAGTAGGTGGTTGTGCCCACATACCCCAGGATCCTACGGGCCAGGTCAGGATGGGCGCCACAGTTACGATGGACACCTCTTTGTTGTGAAGCGGGTGGGCGCACCATTAGTTCCACCCCAACAACGATGCTTTCCCATTCTTTCACGAGGAATGGGGACTCGCCTGTAGGCATTCCAAGGGGAAGTACAATGTACTGAGCTATGTTGGACCAAGTCAATGAGATTGGCCGGCCCAACTTGTGGTTGAGCGGGATCTGAAGTTATTTACGTTGCCCGAGACCTCGGTCCTTAAATGCCAAAGACTTAGCCAAATGACATTCCACAAATCATTGGTACCAAGCGTACCACCACCACATCACATCCATTGGCCGTCATCGGTTGGGGATTGGTAGGCATCCACCTTCAGTGGCCGCCCAATAAGGGGCCCCGTCTTCAGTAGCAATTTTATAAAACCAAAAATCATCCAAGCCAATCCTTCTGAGATTAAGCATTTGTCTAAAAGGAATAGTGGTATAAATTGCTATAGCTACGGAGGTTCAATATATTTTGTATCTTAGAGTTAAAAAGAATTAAGACATAACAACCGGTTTAATATTGGGTTTTATCTATTCATGTCATTCGAAACTACCACATTTTCTAGTTTCGTAAAATAACAAAAATAATGCAATACAAGAAATATATATATACTATAATGGAACTGGGTTCAACATGTTCAAAGAGTGTGGCTTGCCTTGCGAGGTTAGAGGTTCGCCTAATGAGAGGGGTCGATGTTGCGTCTGATTTTCGAACGACGTTTGCTCGACACTTTGTTAGAAGCTGCTCGGCTCAAGCACGCTCCTACTCCGATATTCGTGCCAACTTGTTGCGTTGATGTCGGATCTAAGCGAGCATAAACAATAAACAAGCGGATAAATCAAAGCAATGGAAAGGAAAAATCGAAGAGAAATGGCGGATCGGAGCTCGAGGGTATTCAGGGAATTTTCGGGACTTGGTATGGCGAACGGAGATCATTTTTGGACTCGATGGCTCGAAAGGTCAAGAAATGTATTTTTGGCATTTTGGAATTTTGGGAATTTTTGGGAATTTTTCGGAATTAAAAGGATTTTTTGGTTGTAAAGAATGAAAATCCGAAAATGGAAAAATAAAATGGGAAGGAATTCTTGGCTCGGGCACGCCGACAAGAAAACGCCTTCTACTGCTCTTGTGAAGCGCGTGCTCTCGTGGCGTTCAGGCGCACGACCACGGCGGCAATGACCATCGCGTGTGGAGAAACGGTGGTCGACCGTGGGCCAGGGGTTGAGCGGCTGCCACTGGTCCGCTTAGCGGTGGCAGGGAGAAGAGGTGGACAAGCGAGCCCACGACTTCGATGTTGGGAGGTGTCTTGACGAGCGGGCCATGAGGCAATGACTTGGGAGACAGGGGAGGTGGCGGTATGAGAGGCTCACCGGAGATGGAGAAAACGCAAAGCGATCCGTGAAATAATGCGAGGGAAAAAAGATGAAGTGGCGGAGGAGGATGAGGGGCGTAAGGTGAGTTTGGGGGAGTAGCAAAATGAGAAAGGGAGTGAGCGGCGTGGCTCGGTGACGGCGGCCAATCGGAGCCGAAGCTGGAGACAGTGGAACCGGTGAATGGCGGCTCGGGAGGCAAAATGGAGTGGTGGGGAAGGATGAGTGGCTTACGGTGATCCCGATGGTGGGTGGAATCGACTGAAAGAGATAGCGAAGCGGCGGGACGGCGTGCGGCCACCGGAGGGGGAGAAGAAGCTCGTGGCGCGGCGGAATGGGGTCACCGGAGAGGAAAACGAAGCAGGAAATGGGAAGAGGAGAGCGCGGGGATGAAGAAGAGTTACTCACCGGCTCGGGTGCGGGGAGAAGATGGCGCGGCGCTGAGTTTTTGTAGCCGAACAGAGAGGGGAGAGAGAGTGTGCGGAGGAGGCACTCGAGTGGCGAAATGACCGAAGCAGGGGAATCAATGCGGTGGAGAAGCGCTTTGTGTTGGCGCTTGCAATGAGGTATCTGGCGTCATTGGTTAGGCGAAATGGTGGCGTAGCGAAGCGGTCGTCTTGGCGGAGGAGAGAGGCTGCCATGGGCGGCGTGGCGGCGGCAGGGGCGGAGACGGAGAGGAGGATGGATCGGCGTGTGGCCTTGCTGCAAAGAGAGGGCTCAAGCTCTACCGATTAGGCGGCGGCGTCCGCGGGATTGGGGCGGAGGCGGGATTCATGAGTCCGCAGGCGTGGCGTGAAGAAGAAGAAGGAGGGGGAAGAAGACCGTTCACAAGGGCGGTAGAAGCGGAGAAATTGGGCGGGGCAAGGAAGCGGAAATGGAAAATGCGTGAGCCAAAGGAGAAGGCGCACTGGATGGAACAGGAAAGCGGAAAGGGGGAGGATTTTTCCCGAAAAGGAAAGTTTTTTATTTAAATCAGATAAATTCGGAATAAATTCAGGAAAATTCAAATAAATTCCAAATAAATAACAAAAGCCAAATAAATTTTATTTTTTGAATTATTTTTTTTTTGGGTGTTTCAGATACGATCATATATATGTTCTTCGATAGATTCGGGCTTGGAAATGGAAGGCGTTAGGAATTTAGCATGCGAATGGTCATGGCGGATAGTGCTTGGCCGAGGGCGCCAGACTAACGTGGAAGTGCTAACAGCGCCAAGAGCCCTAAGATCGATCAAACCAGCATTTAATTAGCGCCATCAGAACCGTTCGTTGCTTGCTTGGTCCCTTTTGAGAAGAGCTCTTTTTACAGTAGATTGAAATTAATATAAGCCATCCATTCCTTTGAATCTAATAGTTGAAATTAATTTAGATCTAGTTATACTACCACCTGTAGTATTGGTAGTAAAATTCAGAGAGAGGTAAAAGGGTAAAAAATTCCATCATACTATTTGTCTTCTACGATAAAATACGTTCTATGATCTTGATGAATGACAAATAAATAGATAAGAAGTCTCTGAAGACCAGCCACGTTGAGCAGTCGTCGTGCTGCTGATCACCTGTTGTTCCACGCATGCACTACAAGTTTGTATAAATGGCATGCGGCACTAGCAGGCGCGTTGGACTTAGCTGTAGGTGCCGAATAAGTTGAACAATCAAATCTCCTTCTTTTTCTGAAAAAAATGGATACTATACGGCATTCATGCATTTCAATTGCTTCCTAGCTACCTGATGGTCGTGTGTATATAGGCCCTGTTTGGGAGAGCTTCAGATCCCAGCTCTAGCTCAGAGCTGAAACTTATAGGCTAAAATAAAGCAAATTAAGTTTATATTTTTAGTCTAAAATATAAACAAGATGATCTACCTAAACACTCTTAATGTACCCACAGCTCTAACTTCACAAATTTCTGGACCCATACTACATAGGCTGATATACGATCTTGGGGTCCTAACAATTCGGAAGGCCATGTTGCTCTACAAGTTACATCGAGTGTTAGTATCTTTGCTTATCGGTCAAATCAGCATCCTAATCTTCAACTGTGCAATCACATAGTTGTGTTTTCAGGGGTTTTTTTTCTCTGTTGTACCTCCTGTAGCAGATATGGCGAGCTGAGCATTGCCAAGGATCACGGTTCCGTGATCAATTTGAACCCAAGTTGTAAAGTTACTTGTAACCTTGTATTGTAAATAGAAACTGGAACCAGAAGAGTTTCTTGCGGCAGAACATATTTCTACTACGTACGTGGGAGCAGTATAGCAGTGGCACGCGTGCTAACATGCAAAGCTCTGCTCTGTTTTCATGCTTGCTTCATGCATATGTTGATATCTTCTTGCTTGCTCTTCAATTCGGCTTGGAAGGCATCATGAGTTTAGGGTGCCAGGAATCTGGGGTAGTGCTCACCTAAGCGCACTGGCCTGTGTCTTTGCTAACATCCTGCTTCCTGACAATCTGGGAGTGCAATTCAACATAAATCTAGGAACGAACAGCTTCAGCTCCAGCCAACAATTTCTCCCCTTCCCCCCTTTTCTGAGAGTATGCCCTGAATGAACAATGAACAATTCAGTGTGTAAATGTTTTTTAAGGGAGACCGAGTTCACTGAGTAAATATTCTTGACACAAAATTTGTGTAGATCCTTCGCATGCATTGATTGATGATGAGTGTATACCTAATACCTACACACTTGGAATGTTATAAAACTTAAATTTACGCTGAGAGAATTTTACATATATATGTGCAGTCATGTATGCATATACATAACCTCGCACAGCTTGTACTCTCTAAGAGAACCTGTTCTCGTGGCTAGTTAGCTTATATATATTATCATGGGTCTAGGTTAATCCCATTTGTCTCCATATACTAAAAGAACCGGTTTCAAATCGCAATGGCAGACAACCATGCAGGTGAGTGCACATGTTGAGCTCAGCAGCAAAAGGTTTTGCAGAATTGAAGCATTTGTTTGTAGGTGCAGGCGTTAATTAAGTGCATGCAAGAATCACCATTCCCTCCTTTTTCAGAAAAAAAAAAGATACGACAATTAAATGAATTTAAAACTACTGAATGCTCAGCAAGATAAAGTAAGGATTCTGTGTCTCTAAGAAAAAGTAGAGATTGTAAGATCCCAATAAGTAGGACTCTATTGCTCTACAAAGTTGAATGCTATATATATGGTGCTGGCAGGTGCTGGCAAGCTCAGCTTACATTACTTTCCAGTTTCCATGTTCAGCTCACCTTCTAATATCTCACTCGATGCTTCGATCTGCTTAGGCTTGAGAGACATTGGGAGTTCAGCATGCCCACCATGTCACTGTACAAGGGTTCGCCAAGGAGCAAATTGCTCCTCTTACCACTGGCTTAAAATGAAGCCATACCTGTGCAGTTCTTTGGATCTAGCAGCTTCCTTACTATATCTTAATCTCACCCAACGTGACTTCTTGCAACGTCCAGAGCATCACTGCAGTTTCCTAATGATCCATCTTTGATGGGTGAAAGAAAGATAAAAAATACACGGGTAGGAAGCATACGTACACATACGGTCATCATACACGAAACTTGTGGTGTACGGTATGTGCAAGCAAATAGCTAGCAATAATAGATGCAGTGTGTCTAGCTTCTTCTACCTACCGACTACTTCAATTCATTCTGCAGCTTAATTGTCTGCTGCAACTTGCTTGTGTATATGTATATTTTGTACGTGTGTGTGTGCACATGCTGAGCTCTGCATGCGTCCCTACTACTTAATAGACGCCTTGTAGTTGTCGGTGCTGTATGTAAGCGGAAGAATCAAATACCGATCGGTCCCTGCATTTTTCAAGTGCTCTTACAACTAGCCAGGGCGGACCCAACAGGCAGGGCTGGCGCACCCCTTTACCTCTCTGGCTTGATTGTGGGTACATATAAGCCAGTGGCGTATCCAAAAACTTAAAAAGGAGGAGACTAAAATTAAGACTTCTAAACTAATATATATAATATATTAATATATATAGTATTTTTTCAGAACATAGAACATGACAAAATGATATATATATTATAAAAATACCAACACTTATCTAACAGTCGCATATAATATAAATATGTAACATTACAAAGAAAAAAAACGTATCGATCATTACTTCTTAAGGGTTGATAGTTGATATTTACGGGTTTTTATGTTTTGAAAACGTTACAAAATATCTTCCATATTTATCTTGAAAAATATATCTCGCTCGATGTAGTATACCATGAGATCATTTAACCAGTCATCACTTATCTTATTACGCAAATCTATCTTCATAATCTTCATTGTCGAGAAAGCCCTTTCAACTGTAGCTGTACCCACAGATAAAACTAATACTAATTCAATAAGCATATAGACTAATGGATAAACAATATGCTTTTTTGTTTCAACCATCATCACCGCGAGACTAACAAGATCATCACAACTTGAAAATTTTTCTCTTCTCAAGTCATCAATGAATAAGTCAAGTTGTGCTTTCAAAACCACATGATCATATGATGAGAAATCATCTGAATAAATCTCTGAAAGCCGAAGAAGTCTACTATGTTCAAAATTTGTAAATGAATCTCTTAGGTCTAGACAAGTAATGCATCTCAAAAGCTCTATCGAAAATTCACTGAACCAATTGTTTAACTCGATAGCTTCCCTAAATTTGTAGACGAGTTTTTTTTCTAAATTTATCTAACTTAGGGGGGAGGGGGGCACGGATGGGGCTCCAACCCACCTACGCACCCCCCTCTTGTAGGGTCGAGGATGCGCCTAGAGGGGGGTGAATAGGCGTTTTACAAAATTTGATCGCTCACTAAATATTTCGCTCTAATCAACCCCTATGTCAAAATCTAATCAAATATATATGCGGAAGCGATAAATAGGTTTTGACAATTAAAGCCTAAATCAACTAGGCTCACTAGTGCACTAACTAAATTATGTCTCTAAACTAGAATTGCTAAATTGATCAATCAATTAACACTAAGCAATTCTAATTACAATCAAGTGATTGAACAATATACAATAAATGTAAATACTTGAAAGTAAAAGAGACAACCGATATTTTTCCGTGGTGTTCGGAGACTTGTCGGTCTCCCCTAGTCCACGTTGAGGCAAGCCCACACTTGGACCGGCTCCCGCTCGAGCACCCGCCTCTTTCCACTAGTCGTGGTTTTTCACGCTCGCGCGTAGGCTCAACCCGAACCTTCACAAACTTGCCGGGGCTTCTCACACCTTGAGAGCTCCCGCGCACGACGCCTACGCCGTCTAGGAGTCGGCAATCTCCAAGAGTAACAAGCCGCTCTTTCGCTCGAACCTCACCGAGCACAACGAATGCGCTCCGGCGATCACCAAGTGCAACACATGCACAAGGACCTCACTCAAGTGCAACACATGCACAAGAGCTCACTCAAACCACTCCCTAATTGCAACATATGCAATTAGCCTCACTCTTAAGCTCAAGAGGCAAATGGAGAAGAGCAACACATGCACACAACTCCCACACACAGCCAACCTTCAGCCCCAACCCCCCACAAGAAAACTAGCCGTTTGGGGGCAAAACAGGGCAAAACCCGAAAATCCCGGTCCAACCGGACCTCAACCGGTCCGACCGGCCCTCACAGAGCAACGGTCGGATTTTTGACCGTTACGCGGTCAGATCGCCGCCATGACCGGTCAGACCACCGTCCGGTCAAGACGACACCGCCGATCACACCGCCCAACAAAAGCCGCAGAAGCAACCCTCTCGGAAAATACACGCCGCTCGGCCGGTCGGACCAAGACGGCCGGTCCAATCGATCACCGGCGGTTACTGCCGCCAGGGTTTGGCGCGACCGCCGGCTTGGCCACACCGCCCTTGGCAGACAAACTCCGGTTTCTTTCGCGCGAACTTTTCCGAACAACCAAAAACCATTCTTTGAGCTTCTCGGTGATCAACACATGATCAAATACCCGTGCAAAACACATTTGCACCAATTCAAACCATGCTAAAAGAATTCAAACCAAATTGCAAAAACACATTTCGCAATCAACTCAAAATCTATTTGCAAAACGTATTAAGCGAATCAAACTCGAGTTTATGAGATTAATCCCCCTAGCCATGTGAAGGTCAACACAAGACCCGGTCAACTTGCCAACACCCGTTGCAAGCCCCACTCACATGCTCTCGGATTCGGACTCATAAACCTCGGTTTATTCGCTGTAACTTGCAAATAACGCAATAAACACATTTCATGCTTGAGCACTACTCTTTGCAACACATGCAAAAGTCTAGCTCGAAGTAACATCAAATCAAGGTGCATGAACTCTCTAATTGCAACACATGCAATTCTCTAGTTCAATGCAACACCAAAACCAAATCAACTAAAACCAAATCACACGTATGAGCTCTTTACTCGCAACACATGCAAGCCTCTAGCTCCATACAAACACACAAACATCAAATCATGCTTGAGCTCTCTCCTTTTGCAACACATGCAAAACTTAGCTCCAAGCAACCACACAGTTTTAGAAAGATTGTTTTGCGAAACCAAAACATGAAGCTTCAACTAATGCAACACATGCAAAAGTGAACTTCACGCAAAAGCCAACGCACTAGCTTATCACTTCTTGCAACACATGCAAATCAAAGCATTATGCGAAAACCAAATGCAACCAAGCATAAGTTTAACCCATTCGCAACACATACCAAATGGTTAACCCATATGCAAAAACCAAATTAAATAAGATTTGAGCTTGAGTGAACGCGGAATGAGATCACCAACACATGATGAAGCTCAAGCAAAGGGAACGACCCCTCTTAATAGCACGGCGATAAAACCTTAGACTCAAAGACTACAAAAGTCCTTAGCCTATCTAATTATACCTTCGCCGCCGCGCACAAGCAATCCCCTTTGGGGTCTTTATGATCTTCACTTTGATATTCCCCCGGGATCATCACTTGACGTCTTCGGGATCCACTCTTGACGCCCATCAACTCATGATGCCGTCCTTGTCCCGTTCTCATCATCTCATCCATCTTTGGACCTAACTCAATCACAACTCATACAAATAGTTAGTCTAAGATGCATGGTTGTCTCAATTATCTCTTGCACTCCATTAACACATAATGGATGCCTTTAGATCAATTGAGCACAACCTAAGTCAATTGAAATGATTTAATTGTGTCTTAAGTATAATAATGCAACTCATGCTTCGTTATACTTAAGAGCTATTCATTTGTCCTTAATTAATCAAGGAACACCATCAACACATGATGAAATGTTCTTTAATGATTAACAAGACAAATGAACTCAATTTAAATTATCATTTAAATTGATATGAGTATATGTTAACTACACAAGTTTCATATACTCATGTTGATGAAAAGTAATGATCCATTATATGTAAATTGTATGGAAATGATCATTACTCTAAGTCATCAACTATAGAATAAACTCCACATGTATATGTGCATAAGTATGATTGACTTGGATATAATATGCACATATTCAATTTGATTGTAATGGAGCATATCCTATATTTCCACGAGTATACTTATAACTAGGCAATTCAAATATATACTCAAGGATTTAGTTTCTTTGTCTTGATCCTTATGTGTGTCAATAACGAATCGATCAATACAAAGAGACTTTCAAGTTAAACTACAAACTCCCCCTAAATATGTGCATCCATGTAATATATGGATTGAGAAACATAATGCACATTTTGTGGTAAATGTAATGGGGACATTCATACTTTAACTTGACTCCAAAGTATGCAACTAATATTAGAATGAATACACATACATACCTCGGGTTTTCCATTTTTCAATGCGATGAGACTAATCAAAGATATTCTAAATAAACAAGTTAGTCTCGATATAAGATTTGTCATTAATAACAATATCGCATTAATGGATAATCACAATATTAGATTTGTCATTAACACCAAAACCATAACTAATGAAGGTTGAACTTACACCTATGTATATGCCACTGATCTAAGCGCCTATATATCTCTGCATGCTCAATTTATATTTCATTCACTTATTTTATGTTTTCATTGTCCTATTAGTACCTTCTAAATTTTAGTCCCAAGCAAGGTTAACCAAATCAAAATTCAATTTTTGAATGATTTTTTATTTTCAAAAAGGGGTAAAAATCGAGTGAAAAACGGTAGAAATCGAAGAAGTTTAAATTCAAAATTTTTTAACTCGACGGTCAAACAATGGCGGGGAAAAATAAAATCAAGCGATTTTCACTGATTTTCGATCGATCTCCTTCAATTTTTAATTTGTGAGCTTTTTTATATTCGGGTGATTTTTTTGATTTTTGAGCTATTTTTTTATTTTCAGCACACCAAAGAAAAATTGAAAAAAATTCAAAAAAATTGAAAAATTACAAAAATCCCAATTGATCTATAAAACACCTCATAGAAATTTTAAAAAATAAATCATTTAGTGCTTCTAAAAAAAATCCAAAACATCAGTTAATGAAAAGGAACAAAGACAGTTTCAAATTTTTATAAAAATTTAAAAGATTTATTATATTCTAAAATTTTAATGTAACCATAAATAGTGCCAAAGGATCATTACTAAAATTTTTAGAAATATTAGACTTCATTTAGAACCCATATAAAATCAAAAACAGAAGAGCATATACAATGATAGTAACACGTTTAGAATTTTTAAAAAATACACATGTCTGATCATCATCTAAAAATTTTAAAACAGCATTAGAATTATGTTATAACAAAACACAAAAAGTTTAAGAAATATTAGACTTCATTTTTTGCCCCTAGAAAATAAAAAACTGAAGAGCATATATTCTGATATAGTATCACTGTTAGAATTTTTTTTTAAAATACATAGATATTCTAATCATCTAAAAATTTTATAGCATCATTAGCATTTGCATTTAAACTCCACGGTTTACCAAGCGGTTTTTTATTGCTGAGCCGGCTCGATACAGCCGAAAATCATCGATTTTGTGAATTCTGGTCCATCTTGTCAGAAGAAATATATGGCCATTATTTCAATTCGAAGTACGTTGTGTATATATGTCCAATAAATAGGTGAGAACCATGCATGTTCTGCATATATACACAACTACGTACTACTACTACACAAGTTGAATAATGTACGTCGTGTATAATGTTGACAGGGCCAGCTAGGTCAACTTATTTTCCATGCTCGGCTCACATCTTTGTATGTTTGCTCTGTCAGACTTGGGAGGCATAGGGAATTCCACATGCCCATCTTGTTAGCTACCCCACACGACAACGAGGATAAGTGCCGCATTCCTAGCTTGCCCACTGCATACATGCCTCATAGCATATATATATACGGGGCGTTTGGTTATATGATCACGTCATTTTAGAATGGATTGGTCTATTACGTGATCGTACTAAAAATTTAGTGGAATGATATCATCTCTTATTTTATACTAAACATATATGATTATAAAGGATGAGGTGACGATAGACTAACTCATTCTTTTCCTCGCACCAAAAAAGTGGGATATGTGAGAGGTGATTCTATACCTTTCTTTTTTATAATTGCATAAATATTAAAACATGAATAAAGCGTGGATAGTGATTATTTATCCTTTCGTTTGCTACAAGATTTGTGCAACTTACATTAGAAGGGAAAGCATTGAAACATTCAAATATAGAACAGAACCCTGCATGCAGCACTACTGCTACTAATTAATGGACGCCTCGTACGTAGTTATTGTAGGTGCAGAATATATGCAAGTGAAAGAATCGTGTATTTCTCCCTTCTTCCAAGTGATCCCATATATCTTACTCCACTGGACGCTCAGTTTGCTCGTACAGCGAAGGCAAAGGCATATATGTATATCTATCCTCGAATACAAATAAATAGAGACCACGTTGCTAGATCTACAAGCTGATTGTTACTACTGTACATCCAAGCTACTCGAAAGTTTGAACGATTTCCATAATGTCACTGGTTCTATCTAATACCTCTTGCTCTTGCCTGCTCGTCATTGAACGACTACAGGTATTCTGATGCGGGACGATACGGACCTTCTTAATTCTACACGGACGATTTTACTTTAGTTTGAACTGCTGCAAGGAGTCAAGGACGACAATTGATTCTGGTAGGCACCGGCGCGTGATGGGCTCTAAACACTAGTGCATATATACATAGTTCTTCAGACCTGGCAATCGGAACAGACAGAGCACATGTTGAACTCTCCAGCGACACTTGTATTCCAACATCGAGATGAGCACAATTGCAGAGTTTACCATGAGTATATGTGATTGATTATCTAGCAATAGCGTGTGTCCTAACAAATCTTACGACAGTGACAAGCTCTCATGAGACGTGCGAGCAAAGCTGATGCCTTCGAGCGCATGCATAGATGAAAATTACTGCTGATGCTGAGCAGCGGCTTGCCGGTTAGTACTAAGCAGCAAAGTCTTGTAAAAACGGAGGGCTGCGTCGGACGGAGTGGGTAGAAAGCACCTGGGGGCAATGGAACTGCGTGTACTTTGACCACACAGAAATAGGAGTATGGGCGGAACATTTTTTTTCCTTTAGTTACGACTTGGAATTGCAAGGACGATACTTGACTTTGGTTGGTACTTAGCCACCGGTGCGATGAACAGTAGGTGTTGGAAAATTCGCACTCAGCGGCACTTGGACGCGTTGCCATCTGAATCGATTGTTGCAGGAGTCGAGCCGGCACATTTTTCAAAGGAAAAGACGCGACAATTGAAGAGCTAATGGTGTTTTTATGCATCACCCTTTTAATATTTATATAAATTTTAAAACATACACAGGGATAAGGGATCACCGTCACCTGTAATCGCACCCAAAAGTCGCCAGGTGGTCGGTGCTGATTTTCGTCAAAAATCGGTAGAAATCAAAAGGCAAACGATATTTGAATTGAGCCTAGTAAATGATATTTGAATTGAGCCTTTCTCACTAAAATAAATGTTCCTTGTGGTGCATCACGGCTGTATTGATGATCCCTCCCCTTGGTTGCAGTAGTCGCCCTAGTGATTGTGGAGCCCCACGGTTTATATCCTGTATGGCATAAGTGTACTAGGACTCCCTTGTAAATTGTATAGCAACAGGAGCTTTCGAGTAGGAAGTGGAAGGGATGGAGGCATCAATAGGGGCCTAACCGTCATCGCTGTCCGTCTTGGATCTACTATCATTGGATTCTTGGTACGGCGGGCTCTGATAATCTGTGGGAGTACTATCAACTGAGTCATCATTCCCTAAGTATTGTTCCTGTTGTTTGTCAAGCTTCCCCTTTCCTTTCGAGGGAGCTCTTCTTTTTTGCTTGTTCCCTCGTTAGCACTGTTTGATGCTTTCTCTATCCTATATGAGTGTGCCCCGCTATCGTTTCTGCCCATTCGAGGATACTTGTAGCTCCAGTATTCTTTCGCATCGCAAGAGTGTCTACCGAATCTATCACGAGGTGTGATGGAAGGGGGGTGTCACTCTCCATCTCCATGTCCTCCTCATCAAATAATGGGTAAGCATTTGACCTTCCTTTCTCCATTCATCGTTGGATTAGATTTTCGGTGTCGCATAGTGTGAGCTCCACAAGGCGCTGAAATGGATCATCTTCGGCTGCAGACTTGTCATTTTCTTATTTTTGGATTCTAAGCCGCAAGTTGTAGTTCACATAGACCAACTTATAGAACTTCTTATATGATAAATGGGTATGAACATTTGTGTGGATGAATTTGAACGTGCTCCAATTACACTCGCAACTGCTAGAAGAAGCGCAATGAGAAACGATACGCTGAGCCAACTGCTGGAGCGTGGGTGTATCTGAACTGAAAACACCCCACCAATGTACTGCAAGTAATAGAAGATAACAATTAGCAGGAGATGGAAATACGAGATTAGCACTATATTTAAGATGACATAAGGAATATACCAGCGGTAGTTTTAGGATTGTGTGCCATCCTCTCAGCTAGCGCAGTAGAGAATGATCCAACCTTTCTTTTGAAAAGATCAGCCTCGTGAAGACCTCGCATCGCCATATCAGTATCATTAGAAAGCGCTTCAAAAGCATCTCAGAGATTTGGCAAGATGGTGTTGGTCATCCCATACGAGTCATGCGTTCGGGGGTTCAAGGCAGCAACTGCATGAAATTGAAGAAAACATGTTATTACAAGTATTTGTAAGTACAAGATATTTTGTTAAAAGAGAAGAATATATTACCATTGTTCATATAAGTATCACATATTAGGTCGCCCATTCTAAGATCCACGACATTAATGTATTGCTCAAAAGTAGCTGGAGAGTCATGGAACAAGCTATCATATTCATATTATATTATATTATACCACAGTATCACCTCGCTCAATATAAGAACCCTGTCTTGGTCAACAAAACACAATGAGACATACAACGGTTTCATAGATTTAACAAGCGAACGAAGATTGTCCTACCACTCCAAACTCGACAGGCACCCATATATGTACCTACCCTCAACAGTATTAACAAAGCGCGACGACAAAAATTCCTCTAATGCCATCTATTGTAAGAACTTGTCCTTACGATGAAGGAGATTATCCATAAACATGTAGTTTGTTCCAAACCGAATAACATTCCACTTCACCAACTCACCTCCAATGTGCTTCTTTATCATGGCGTGAAGCTTGGAATAGTTGTAAATCCATCATGAGATTTTTTTAGCACTCTCGATGACAGCGACGTGGTCAGGGAACTCTCCAATTTGTCTCAGCATTAAATTAATCGTGTGGGCCACACAAGACTGCCACACGATATTGCAGTGCTCACGTTGTAGGGTCGAGGATGCGCCTAGAGGGAGGGTGAATAGGCGTTTTACAAAATTCGATCGCTCACTAAACAATCGCTCTAATCAACCCCTATGTCAAAACCTAATCAAAGATATATGCGGAAGCGATAAACTAGGTTTTGACAATTAAGGTCTAAATTAACTAGGCTCACTAGTGCACTAACTAAATTATGTCTCTACACAAGAATTGCTATATTGAACAAATAATTAATACTAAGCAATTCTAATTACAATCAAATAATTGAACAATACACAATAAATGTAAATACTTGAAAGTAAAGGAGACAAGAGGCAAACGATGTTTTTCCGTGGTGTTCGGAGACTTGCCGGTCTCCCCTAGTCCACGTTGAGGCAAGCCCAACCACTTGGACCGGCTCCCGCTCGAGCACCCGCCTCTTTTCACTAGACGTGGTTTTTCACGCTTTCGCGTAGGCTCAACCCGAACCTTCACAAACTTTGCTGGGGCTTCTCACAACCTTGAGAGCTCCCGCGCACGACGCCTACGCCGTCTAAGAGTCGGCAACCTCCAAGAGTAACAAGCCGCTCCTTCGCTTGAACTTCACCGAGCACAACACATGCGCACCTGGTGATCACCAAGTGCAACACATGCACAAGGCCTCCCTCAAGTGCAACACATGCACAAGAGACTCTCAAACCACTTACTAATTGCAACACATGCAATTAGTCTCACTCTTTAGCTCAAGAATCAAATTGAGCAGTGCAACACATGCAACCACCTCCCATAAAACTCACAAGAACACCAAAGACTTGCCATCGCCCCCAAGGTCCCTTTATAGCCCATAAAGGAAAACTAGCCGTTTGGGGGCAAAACAGGAAAAAACTCGACAAGCCCGGTCCGACCGGACTCAGGCCAGTCCGACCGGCCCTCACAGGGCAACGGTCGAAAAATCGACCGTTACATGGCCGGTGTGACCGCAAAAATCCCGGTCCGACCGCTCATCCGGTGTGACCGGAGGTCCTCCGGTCGCACCGCCCTCAAATGAGCAAGAAAACACATGTTCCGGAAATTTCACACCGCCTGAGGTCCGGTCACACCGGACTGGGGGCGGTCGGATCGGCCTTAGGGCGGTCAGACCGCTGCCACAGCACTAAAACGGCCGTAACTTTTTATTCCGAACTCCGATTTAGGTGATCTTTGATTCTATGCGAAGCTTATCACGAGGGCTACAATCTCCACCCATTTTTAAGATTTAAGCAACTATAGATATTTTTAAACATCACCAAAACAAAACTCTAATGTAGTCTTTCAAGTCTAAAACCGATTTTCAAAATCCTCGCATAGACTTGATGAAGGGCATGACTACAAGCTAGAAAGAGGTCAACAAGATTAAAACTTGAATCAAGTGATGATCAACTCATGATCAAAATAATTTGCAAAACATATTTGCAAATTCTATTCACATACTTCAAAGAACCACACGAAAACTCCAAATCCAACTTTCTCGAGCATCCTCGTTTTGCAACACATGCAAAAACCTAGCTCCAAGCAAAACCAAAACTTACTCAAATGCATGAGCTCTCTATTTGCAACACATGCAAGCCTCTAGCTCCATACAAACACAAAAACACCAAATCGTGCTTGAGCTCTCTCCTTTTGCAACTCATGCAAAACTTAGCTCCAAGCAACCACAAGTTTTGGAAGGATTTATTTTGTAAATAAAATATGAAGCTTCAACATTTGCAACACATGCAAAAGTGAACTTCACGTAAGAGTCAACGCATATGGCTTATCCTATTTGCAACACATGCAAATTAAAGCTCTATGCGAAAACCAAATGCATATGCTCTTCTTCTTTGCAACACATGCAAATCCGAGCATAAAGCAATCAACAACCAAGCATAAGCTTAACCCATTCGCAACACATGCCAAATGGTTAACTCTTATACAAAAACCAAATCCAAATGGTTTGAGCTCGAGTGAACGCGGATTGAGATCATCAACACATGATGAAGCTCAAGCTAGGACACAACCCCTCTTAATAATCGGCGATAAAACTAGACTCAAAGACTACAAAGTCCTTAGCCTATCTAGTTATACCTTTGCACGCCAAGACGCAAGCAATCCCCTTTGGGGTCTTTATGATCTTCACTTCATATGCTTCCCCGGGATCATCAGTCGACTCCTCTTTTAACTTCGGGATCCACTCTTGACGCCCATCACCTCATGATGCCGTCTTTGTCCCGTTCTCATCATCTCATTCATCTTTAGACCTAACTCAATCACAACTCATACAAATAGTTAGTCCAAGATGCATGGTTGTCTCAATTATCTCTTGCACTCCATTAACACATAATGGATGCTTTTAGATCAATTGAGCACAACCTAAATCAATTTGAATGATTAAATGTATCTTAAGTACAATAATGCAACACATGCTTCATTATACTTAAGAACTATTCATTTGTCCTTAATTAATCAAGGAACACCATCAACACATGATGAAATGTTCTTTAATGATTAACAAAACAAATGAACTCAATTTAAATTTTATTTAAATTGATATGAGTATATATTAACTACACAAGTTTTCATATACTCATGTTGATGAAAAATAATGATCCATAATGTGTAGGCTATATGGAATTGATCGTTACTCTAAGTCATCAACTATAGAATAAACCCCACATGTATATGTGCATAAATATGATTGACTTGGATATAATATACACATATTCAATTTGATCCCATTGGAGTATATCCTATATTACCATGAGTATACTAAAACTAGGCAATTCAAATATATACTCAAGGATTTAGTTTCTATGTCTTGATCTTTATATGTGTCAATAAAGAATGGATCAATACATTGAAACTTTCGAGTTAAATCATAAACTCCCCCTAAGTATATGCATCCATATCATATTGAGAAACATGATGCACGTTTGTGGTTAATATAATGGGGACATTTATACTTTAACTTCGAATCCAAAGTATGCAATTAAATACTAGAAGGAATACTGCATACATACCTTGGGTTTTCCATTTTTCATCCAAATATGAGACTGCTAAATATATATGCTCAATAAAACATGTTAGTCTCATAAAGATTAGGCTTGTCATTAAACATAGATTAAACATTAATTAACATCAATCACCAAAACCAAAGGCTCTTGAACTTACACACGTGCGATGAGTCTGCATGCCTTCTTGTAGTTCACACCATTTTTCGTGATAAGTTGTATGATATTTTGTGCACTCACCTCGTCGACCACTGAGACAATTTCCCGCGTCAACGAACAAAATGGAAACATCCATTACTTCACGCGTACTTCAAATAAATTTCAAAATAAAATCAATGAGAGAAAGCTTGCGCAAGTACGACTAATCCTGACTTTTGCCCATCGCATCCACAGACTTGTGGAAGAACATGGTGTTGTTGCAGTATAGCATAAAGTTTATAATGCTCATGCGTGTCGGCCTAGCCTAAGAATAGCACATAATGGTTACACCATATGTAGACCATTCTATCTTGAACTTTTTCATCCTTTCATTTATATTTGCTGCATTGGCGTCTAAATATTTGCCGTCTATGTCTCTCCCACTGGGAGAAGGGACATCCTCGCCTGCAAATGAGATATAGGATGACCATGTGAGCTATTATTGCACGCACAACTGGACGAAAGTTTGAAAGCTAACTTGCCCTATTTTTTTAGTTTCCCTGACAGCGCTAACGAAGTAGGAATTGTCTGCTTTCCTCCCTGCTATGCCAGCCGTGTGGAAGAATTTAGCCCATACCGAGCCAATCGCTTGCTTCGCATTCTTTCTCTTCTGTGTCCAGCTCTCAATATCAATCCATGTTTGCACAGGGCCACGAGCTGTGCCAAGATTGTAATCCCCCATGGGTAGTCTGTCCCATTGCGATGAACTTTGAAATATCCTTGACAACACACCGCCGCCCCTCCTCTATCCCCTCTAGATCCCCCACCGCCGCCACCATGCTCATACCCGCCACCTGCCCGGCTCATAAATTCTACCTCCACCCTTGAGACATTCATCACATGCTGCAGTTTGTCCTCATCAGCATCACCCGTGTACTCAGAATATACACTTATTATCGGCAAAAAGTCGTCAGCTATTGCTTCCTTCCTGAGCCTCTCCTCCCTAATTCCTTTCCTTTTGTCCTTCGTCCTATCTAGCTCGCGTTGAAAATACTCACGAACCTCCTATAGAACTTGACTGCAATGGACTATATTCCCACTGTGCCCTACCAAATGGTGCTTCAATCGGGTTGCACCGCCCTCTTTCTTTTCTTAGTGACAGAACTAGCATCGAAAATCGATCCCTATCTTACTGATGTGCTCCCACACAACGTCACCTTACTCTGCCATCTACGCATCAAAGCAACAAGAAGTCATCATGCATGCAGTTTTAGATTCTTATCAATCTTATTCATATGTACACACAAACTTCTATATAGTATATACAAGTTACAACTAGAATTTTATAACATAATTCAAGTTTCCTTCATTAATAGAGAGTACATACAGAAAAAGAATTACCCAAAATACAGAGAAAGAATTACCCAAAATTCTAAATTAAATTCCTTATTTCCAATATTGAGAACATCTATCATGGCTTTGCAAACCCTGCACGCGATTCTCTTGCTGGGGTATTTCTGCACAGACCAGTCGTGTACGAGCTCTCGAGTAATTACGCGCTTGATGCAAAAGTGTTACACCACATGGACTGAAGATTTGGAGCTATGGGAATGGGAGCAATGCATTCCTTCCTACTTTCCTACGTGCAGCAGAATCCATCAAGCATATACATCGGGGGACAACAATTGACCCTCTTTTGAGATGTGACTCTTGAAAGCTTCTAGGCAGAAGGAAGGATGTCGAGGGCCACTTCCTTCAGTGACGGCATCTCCTCTTGCTGATGCAAACAGACGAAGCTGCCACCTATGTTTCTCAACACCTTCCAGGGGCCAGGGTAACACCTGCCAGAAAAGAGAGTTCGGCAAAATCACTTGTCTAGCCTTTGTGTCACAACAAAATCTGCAATCAACTTCTTATGCTGACGAGATGAGTATACTGCAATTCATACAAAACTGAAACCTGCAACTAAATCCTCAGTGCGATGAATTGGGATAACTATAGCCACTAGACTGTACCCAAGTCTGTAACAACAATCTTAATGGATTACAGTTCCAGAGCAATATACATAAAGAGCAGGATACAGTAGCCACCATGTAGATAGTGCCCAATAACATCCAGGATAAATAGCAATATATGTATATGTCTAATGCATAATACATGACATTTAAGCTTCCATATTAACTAGAGCATTGCATTAAGGGTAAATAGCAATATCTGTATATCTAATACGCATAATATAGAATAGTAATGGTATTAACTAATTTGTGTTGAAAAACATATGATACAACTCTGTGCATCTATGCTATAGATTGTTCAAGCATACACATGGATCCATGAATCAGTGAAGCTAGATTTGGAGAGTCCAACACAAACGCACAGGACAAGAATGCAAACCTGAAAAGTGTTCCCCCTTTGAGTCCCTTAAAATTGTGAATATAATAAACTGTCTCCAACTTTGGAAGAAATGCCTTGGAAAGTTCTGCTAGCTTTGGGTAGAAAAAGGGTGGATAATCTTCACTTGTCAAGGAAGTAAAGTAACAAAAAGCAAGGAATCACTAATAAGAGTTTCACAAGCAGAAGTGCACCTGTTTTTTTAACAAAGTCAGCACTAGAATGCCCTCTTATATTGCGCAAAGTGCTTATCAACGAAAGCTTACGTAGGGAAATATAGTTACCTTATTTGACATCAGATCAAATATTCAACATCTTACGTGTAATAAAATAAATGCAGAAGAGCATGCTCATACATATCACAAATGAAATGTTTTCTGAAACATGAGCTTTAATTTATACAGAAGGATACATCCACTTCTTATTCGATCTAGCTCACCATTGAAGATTATCAATTTCCGGTCCGTGTTAACAACGGCTTCCTTGTAAAGCTCTTCAACCACAAGCATTTCTACATAACATCATCGACGCATTACTATAGCAGTAAGCTCAACTTTGACAGAGCAGTACGATGGAGGATAGCTAAAATGTAAAAGCATCAGCAAAATATACCATTGACATTGAAATAGGGATAAGCCACAAGGAATATCTCGTCTTCAGGTCGCACACGGTCTGCTATTTTGACCTTCGTTGTAAAACCAAAATCTTCGAATAACGATGGTTTTGTTAGATAATCTAGCTTCAATGAACATCCTTCGAAGGCTGACTGTCTTGCAAAGGAAACCTCATTTGCCTCAGGGAAAAACTGAAACATGTTGAGACAGGAACAGTAGAATAAGGCAAAAGATTCATCCAGTTAACTTGAGAACAATTTAAGTACACCTATTTGAATATAGTCACAATTAAAAAGACAAATACTTGAATCACTAGGAAGTATTCGGCAAAGATTAGGCATTGCATAGCCTAGCATGCTATTTAGAATCTATTCAAAAAATTAACCTGTATGTATAGCAACTAATAACTAAAAAAATGCTTAGGACATACAATTCTAGTTCGAGTAGTTTTCTCTGCAGGTACAAAGCGATTGCAAAATTCTCTAATGAGAAGCATGCTTCCTGTCATCTCATTTCCTCCTTCACCATCACCTAAATAGAAGCAAACTGGAGCTTTTTCACCTGACAAATAACTTATAGTAAGTTAAGTATACAGAAAGGTCATCTATGTAGAACCTGGTACAGATTGTAGTCCTGCTGTAGGGAACTCAATTTCCTGTAATATATTACATCACAATTTCTTGACACAAAAGAAGAAAAATGAAGCAGACTAATTGATAAGATTGATACTCACCAATATCTGCTTTCCATCCTTAAAAGCTGATTCCGTAGCTTCTTTAGCCTGAAATCACTACATGTATACATCCATTAGCCATTTGATCATTCTAGCATTTTCTTTCACAATAAACAAGACCAAAGGACAACACACTGTTATATAAAAGGTACGATTAAATACAAATGATATTTACGTAGTTAGTCATCAAAGGTAGAATCAATTATGCTGACAGGCTTGATTCTCATAAAACAAAATGCTGACAGGATTCTCTGCCACATAATCGTATGAGAGAAGAGGCTACCAACATGGTTAGCTCAAATTGTCCCACTCATTTGGCATGTTTATCGGTACTATCCAAACAGTTTCCAGCTTTAGTACAGTGTTGGGTTGTCGGGTACAAAATTTCACACAACCCTTCGTATGCTACTCTTACAACGACGGCCTACAACAATAACTTTGCAGCATAAAAAAGAATAGTCCAAGACAGATGTAAAAATTGCTGCATCTAAATGTGGTATGTTTGTTTTCGCATATAATTGAGAAGAACGCCATATTGAACATGTAACATCTAACATGCATGACAAAGCATACCTCCTTGTCTTGCTGATCTAGGTAAATCCAGTATAGCAAAGTACCCAACCGAAAATATTTTACAAGAAAATATCTCAGCAAAATCTGACCGAAATGCAAATGACATCACTAATATTCAAACATTCCACAGCTGTCTGATAGACAAAAGATTTGACCTTTGATCATTTGACGTGTGAGTTCATCTGGATTACAGTTGCAGAGTGCACATAATGAGATACATGCTCGTATTAAAGCAAAGTGACTAAGATAGACATGTAAAACTGGCACCACACAAAGATCCAAGCGCACCGTAGAACTAGCAAATGTCAATAAACTAGTTTTCACAGGAACTACCTGCACTAGAAGTTCAGTGTAATCATTTGGGAACTTTGCATCAAACATATTGCGAGTGCCCTGGTCTCCAGTGACAGCACGAACATGGAACCCAGTTCTTGAATTCCTCCTTGCCCCAGTAAACATAGCACCACTGCCATTGCTGATTGTAGGGAGTATCCAATTTGGGACCTTCATAAAATCAAGACAATGCATGAACAAAAAAGCTCAAAAAATAAAGGAAAGAAACAATAAATGATATTATTTGTTTTGTACTTGTTTATTGGGAAAGGAATTTTTGAAGGTAAATGGTGGATTGGAGAGGGAATAATTGGCCACCATGGCCATTGAAGCCTGGAGGTGGGTGGGTAGTGCGTGGGGTGGAGACTGGAGAGAGAGAGAGAGAGAGGAGGGTGCATCAGTGTGTGGTAATGGAGGGAAATTGCTATTGGAGTAGCAATCTGTTTGTGGGGCCTTACTGTGTGGTCTCCAATTGCTGTGATGGGGAATATCTTGTCTGTTATGACAGTTACATTTAGTTGTGTGCATATGCTGCTGTTGGTTGATAAGATGTAGACTTTTCCCCAACCTGGTTTATTTTAAGCAGCTTTAACTGTTAGCTTAGAATGTCTGAATGAAAATTGAGCGAGACCACTTATATACAGTTTAATGTTCCAATACCTCACATTGTCTCACCCCTTTCAAGCATGGCTAGGGCTGTAAAAAAAAGCTCGAGGCAAGCGAGCTGCTCGAGCTTAGCTTGTTCTAGGTTCGATTCAAGCTCCAAACCAGCCGAGCTCACTTCAACGAACTAAGCTCGAATAACTCGTTAGGGCCCGGTAAATTTCCTAGCCCTCTTGCACCCCTGAGTCCTTTCTTTTCATATTTGTTCCTGTTAAAGACATGCATCTTATTGTGATGAGAGTTGTGGTCATTTTTCTATTCTCATTAGTTGAATATTGCTGCATGTTAACTCTTACCGAGGTTAATCGAGCTGAGCTCGAGCTTTTCTTCTTGTTGAAAATTGGAGTGTGTTGATTTGTTGACTGGGCTCAGACCCCAACTTAGGCTCGCTCGAGCCCAGCTTGAACTTGGGAGGCCAAGCTCGCTTGAGCTCGGCTCATTTACAGCCCTAGCCATGGCCAAGGAAATTTCAGAAGGATGCCACTATGGTGTTGTTTTGAATTTCTCAATTACGATATTAGAAGGAATCTTCACAAAAGAAATGAATGGTCTCCAACACCTCGCAATTCTTTCAAAAAGCACTTAACATTTGGGCATATCCTGGGCCCCTACCAAAAAATAATTATTTGTAGTTTGGTCTTTGGAGCCATGATGGTCATGGAGTTATTTCACAGACATTTTCAGGGTTCCTTTTGATAACTATATCAGCTTGCCTCTTCTATCATGACAGAAATATTATCAACTTCTTGGCATATCTGCTCAATCAAAGGATGTACATTATCATTTGATGAGAAGGAAACAACTTCCCCCTTCAGCTCAATCCAACTACACCCAGTCTCCTTCTTTAATCCCCGCTCTTTCATGAATCCTCTAACACATGCAGCACTGCTCCACATCTCTTTTGAAGCATAAATGTTTGACAGGAGTGTATACATTCCTCCATCAGAAGGTCGGGCTTGAAGGATATTTTTGCTATTAGTTCTCCAAGTTGGATATCCCCATGAGCATTGCATGCGCTAAACAGTGTCTCCCATGCATTTATTTGAAGGTCGGATGGGATTTTACTGCTGAAGTCATAAGCCTGGTGTATAAAACCTAATCTTCCTAAGAGATCAACCATGCAGGAATAGTGATCAGATCTTGGAATCAAGTTCCAATCTTCTTGCATACTTCTAAAATAGTGGCAACCTTCATATAAATAGCCTTTGTGTGCACAAGCAGACAATACACTTAGAAAGGTTGCATGGTCTGGACTAAACCCATCTTTAGTCATCCTGTCAAATAGTTTCAGAGCTTCAGCAGCCATACCGTGATAAGCGTATGTCGCAATCATGGCATTCCATGTCACTGTATCCCGCTGCAAAATCAGCTCGAAAACTTGGGAAGCTTCAGCAACTAGCCCACACTTTGAGTACATAGATACCAATGAGCTCATCACCAAAGCATCATGCTCAAAACCAGTTTTGATTGCACAGAGGTGCACCATTTTTCCAGATCCGAGGGCAACAATAGAGGCACAAATAGAAATAATAACGCTCAACGTGGCTTGGTCCGGTCTGAGTCCTCCTCGGACCATTTCTGACAGCAAAGCTAGTGCCCCTTCATCTTTATACCCAGAGATCAATGTGTTCCATGAGGTCTCATCTTTCTCTGGCATAGTTCTAAACCAGGTATTCGCACTATCCATGTCCCCTTGTTGAACATAGCCTTGCAAGACCGTATTCCATGATACCAGATCCCTATCTGGCATCTCAGAGAACAATCTCAAAGCATCATCCAACCTCTCACTCAGCACAAAACCACCCATCATCGTGTTCCAAGCAACAACATCGCGATCAGGCATGTCCTGGAACACCTTCCATGCAGCATCAACATCTCCATTCTGCAAATACCCGCGCATAATGGCAGTCCAAGATATAGTGTCCTTTTCAGGCATCTCATCAAACAGACTCCGTGCAACCTCTATCCTCCCAGCCCGTGCATAGCCTGTGATCATAACATTCCAAGAAACGAGGTCCCGTCTCTGCATCCGGCCAAACAGATCCTCTGCATCCTTCATGCAACCAAGCTCGACATAACCTGACAGCAATGCATTGCACACTGAAGTCGAAGGGGAAGGCGCACGGTCAAAGAGCCCCCTCGCTTCACGAACACGCTTCCTCTTGATATACCCGGAGATCATCATCAGCCATGACACGTCATTCCTTGACGGCATCATGTCAAACAACTCACGCGCCCTCTCGACCATCCCATTGCGCACATAGCCTGATATCATCGCGTTCCAAGAAACTACATTCCGATCAGGCATCCGATCAAAGAGCTCCCTGGCCTCGGTGACCCTCCCGCACCGTGCATAGCCTGTCAGGAGCGCGGCCCATGACACGGAGTTCCTCGCCGGCATTGCATCGAACATCTTGCGGGCCTCTGGGAGCATCCGGTTCCTGATTAGGCCGGAGATCATGCAGTTCCAAGTAAACACATTCCGCTCCGTCATTTCGTCGAACAGGCGACGAGCGGCGGCCACTTTGCCAGCGCGGAGGTGGGTGGTGATGGCGGAGTTCCATTGGAGGATGTCGCCGGCGTGCGATGGCGGGGGCGGTCTTAGAGATGTGGTGAGTACTCTCTCTAAATTCAGGCCATCATCCTCAAGGTCTGGCAGCGGAGGCGGAGGCGGAGGCGGCGCGCGGCTGTAGGAGAGATGGAGGAGGAGAGAAGTGCGGCGGGGTCTGCGGAATGGCTGCAGAAGGTTCTGGAAGGTTCTTATCATGTTCAGAAGCGATTAGAGGTGCGTGGGCGCGTGGCTGCAACGTAAAGACGAGTGGATGTTTCTGTGCGTTCTCTTCTCCAATAGCAACCGTTTGATCTGTAAATGACGGTGAAGATCAAGTGGATAGTTTCAGGCTTCTCCAGGGTAGGGGTGGAAATCAAGCTAAATCAGTGTTTTTTCGAGTTTTTTTCAAAATTGTATAGTTTGATTTAAAATTATTTTATTTATAGTTTGGAATTATTTTTAGAATCGAGCTAACGAGCCGAGCTGAGTCAGAGCAAAATCCAATTCCATTTGAAATTGACTCATTTCAATGTTTAACTAAAGAACGAGTGTAATTGGTACAATTTTAAACCGAGCCAATAAACCCCACAAACGAGCTCTTATTCCGGCCCTATTTGAGGGGTTACGCTGCTTCCGACAAAATACCCGTGAAATTATTTGTTTTATTCCAAAACCAGCTTTCAACAGATGCTTCTTATTTACGTTACCACTTTCATTAGTACATTTTCGTATCTAGGCGTAAAAAGAGAAAATTAAGTCTATTTGGAAGGTCTTACAACAATGACGAGGTGTATTAAAACACCTACCAAAGGCTCGCAAACTAACAATAAGCATTTTCTTGTGATGATAAGACGTGTAATAATACCGAGAAGAGAATTTCACCTCCTTAGTGCAAATAGAACAACAAACCCTACTTGCAACTTATAAATAACAAACATAAGAAGATGGATTGTATAATAAATCCTTGTTTACATCAGTTAAATTCTTTCACACTAGCTTAGCTTTGTTTCTAGCCAGTAGAGCTGACAACAGGATATATTTCGTCAAAGCATAAGCCGTATTCAAAGAGAATTGCATCTACAAATACAAAAGACACTTGTTTTGTTGGCTGCATGAGGGGTGGAGCTTGTCTCCCAAAATGCAATTGCATCCGTCGAGCCAGGCTGTGGGGAAACGTAAATTTTGGTCGTTTCCTGTGGGCCTGGCTAGTGGGATACAAGTTAGGGTGCATGCAAGGCATGGGGAGGCACATAAACAGTCAACCAAACACATTCTCCCCATTTTTCTCACAGCCTGGCTCAACTCATGCACTCAATCAAACACCATCTCTTTGCATCTACACAACCTGACTCTCACCAGTCTGGCTGACTCGTACGAGCCAGGCTGAGATGAGAAGCCAACCAAACAGCCTACAAATGGTAGATTTGGCTAAAGAAAATATGACTTATCATATGGTTGCTAGAGTACTTGGAACTGGAAGCATTACATTGTGGAGGATTGAACGGACGAGGTGATTGTGCATGGGAATCAGGCGGCTCCGCCCCTGATGGGAATTTTCTCCCTGCCAATTGTTCGCTCCAACACCGCATCAAACTCTGATTTTTATTCCATCCTCGTTGATAAGAATAGGGGTGAAAATTGACCAAATATTTCTTATCGATCCGGAGCAAGATCTGGTCAGAACCAGATTCGAGAAGTAATTTAACTATCCAGGCAGACTCGAGATTAGATCCGGATACTCGAATCCAGATTTAAGATCAGATCCAGCCAATATCTAGTAAATCTAAAACGAGATTTAGATATCTAATTTTTTTTCTATTCGATTATCCGGTGCCATTGCTGCTATATCGGTTTGTTTGTGAAATTCAGACTTACACCAAGTGGGTTCTTGTTATTGTATTGATTAGATTTGATAGAAGAATTCTTGGTGGCTGTTTTGGGAGTTAGGACATGAAAGAGAGGATTCTGATCTAACTAGATGTTGAATAATAGAACCCAAGCGTGATCCAAGGAACTGTAGTGCCAGCAAGAGCCTGTAGTGGATATCATATTATCAATCATGCTTCTGCAACAGGTGAGGCTATTGATTGAAACGGGGGAAATAGTCCAACTTATCTATTGCAACATCCCAATCTTTGGCCTCAATTTAAAAGTGCATAATTTGCATGAGTTTCAAAAAAAAAAAATGGTGCATTTCAGAATTTTCAAAAAAATTTGCCTTGCAAATTTGCAAAAACATAAAATAAATGCTAGGAAACGAAAAATATTTAGAACCTTGTATTGCAAAACCTTTTCAAAATTTGAACTCAGATTCAAATCAAATTTTGAAATGTAAATAAAATTTCAAACCCTTTCTTTTTTCCCTCTCTCTCTCCCTCTCTTTCTTCTCCTTACAACCTAGCCCAGCCGCCGCTCCCAACTTCTCCTTCCCTCTCTTCTCTCATAAATCACCAACGCAGCCACTGACAGATGGAGACCGAGCAACTGGCCATTGACAATTGGCCGAGCCAGCCCAGTCGGCAAAGGCTTAAGCCTCTATCTCGATGTCGTAGCTCGAGACCAAGCAAAGGGGGAGCGAGCAGGTAAGAGAGGAGGCGATGGCGGTGGTGACCGCGTCGTGCTACCCAGCTCCTTAAATACTGAGGTATGCATTCCTCTTGAGAGTGAGGCATCTCTAATCCACACCATTTTTGTTGAGCTTTGACTTGGATCTTACTTTCTCGATGCTCTCTTGTGATTGGCCCCGTTCTACTCCCATTTTACCTTGTGGACGCTGCTCCTGCATGCAACCCGAGGTGATTTGAGGAGGAGACCTTGACCATCGAATTGAGGCTTCGGTGGAAGGCAAGGTGTGTGAGGTTGTCTCTGTTACTGGGCTTGTGAGCCTTGCTTGTTCAGTTGGCTGGTCTGGCTCTGCGGTGGATTGGCTTGCTTGGCTATGATGTTGCCTTATGTGGAGCAGGTCATTTGTGACCTACTGTTCTTGCTCGATTAAGTTATCTCCTTCGGCCAGGAGACGATTCTACGTTTCTATGCAGTTTTGGCTGCATCTTGGGACCATTTGGTGAATTGCCTCATTCGGTGGTCCGTGGCTTTGTATTTTCGAAACAATCGCCAGTGAATTTGCGGCATTGCAACGGTGGTATTGTTTTTTGGGACATCGTCTTCGACGAGCCTAGCCTTCTGCATTGACAGTCAATTGGTGCTTTGTGAGTATACTTAATCTTATGTCATTTGTTTTTGTGCTAATTGTGTGCAAAGGGGGCTAGATAATTGATTGTCTTAGAGACATTCCATGTGGGGTGGTTGTTGTTCGATAAAAATTGGGCTGGAGAGACAATTTATGACAACACTCTTTTATTTTTCATAATCTGCAATATACTCGATTAGTTCAATTGCTTACAATTGGTCAGTGCTCATATATATCTTGCAATCTTCTTGCTGTCATTCCTCTTCGAAGCACATGCAGACCCGTTGCCGGCATCGATATTATTCCTTGTTTGGTTTTACTGCTAGTCCCTCCGTTCCCTCATGTTCCAGCTTGATGCAAACTTGATAGGCTAGCCAGTGCACCCTCTAGATGACCATAGCACCTTGCCGCGTTGCCGCAGGCCACTGTGGATAGCTCAGCAAAAAGCTTCATCTTAAGCATCATCGACACCGCTAGGATCGCCTGGGCATGAATACCCGCAAGCCCTATCTTATTTTGGAGAATCACTAGAGTTCTAGAATCCTCCATACACAGTACTGCCACTGTCTTTTCTTTTCTTTATTTCCTTTCTCTTTTCTTAAAAAAAATTAGCCAGAAACTCTGGCATTCACTAAAGAAGAAGAACAACCATCGAGCTACAAACGCAAACCCTCCCCCCCCCACACACACGCCCCCAGACACCGATTTTCCTCTCTATGTTGACATTGAGCTACAATATTTTCTCTTTTATTGTTTCTATTTTGTTTTAAAGAAATTTCCCTCTCTATATTAAAATTGAGGGATCATTCGCAGCAACACGCAAGATTCTAACTAATATGCCATCATTTTCTGCGAAAGCTACAACGATTTGAGCTCCACATGACACCACATACCACACTAGTTTTTTAAATTTCGAGAGAACACCATACGAAGTGCTGCAAATCCCAAATGCTACATAGTTTTTGTCAAAACTGTGAAAAATTGTGCTATTATATGAAAAATATGGTATGGTACTCGGAAAACTGTAGTATTTAAATATTGTAGCATATAAATGCTGCAACATCCGAACAGGTGCAGTGTTAGTGTATTTGGAATATACAATTTCATGACGTGACTTGTACGTATGGGAGAGAACAGCACGGCGCATACGTACGTGTCACACTGCCACTTAGCAATCAAGATACTATTGAGACGAAGACAGTTCCAGCTTTATTTATACGCTAGTCCATATTTTTTTTATCAGGAACGTGAATCAGGCCTGCCAAACCATTGAATCAATCTTGCTTAAAACCAGTGCATGAACTTTTATTCGAAGAGATAAATCAAACTGAATTATGACTGATTTTCAGTTGTTCCATCCGAGGTGGAGTTTTTGTTTTAAGAAAACGAACGATTTCACAGTACACTTCCACAAATTCAGGAGGGAAAAAAGGCATAGATCGTTGCTTAAACTTCTTCTCTCGAACTTGTCCTTGCCAGGTAAAAAGCCTAATCTGAAAGGAATATGGTGTAGCGAATCCTAGAGATTTCTGCCTGAAAAACAATGAGAACGGATAACAAGGGCAAATGCAAGACTCGAGTGAATGACTGAAAGTGAGCATAAGTGAAAGTCATGCTTGTTGTAAAACGTAGTCGTTCATCTATGTTCGTTCAATCAGCACAGCAACACAATCACAACGATAATGAAAGGAGCACAAAGAATATAGGGGTGGAATGATAGAATCTAAGGCTTAATTAAACATGAATCATTAGCTAGCCTAAAGGATGATCATCAAAATCATAATGCGAAAACTAAGACATGAGATTAACTGACCCGGCGATAAAGTAGAAGCCATTAGAGTTCTTGTCGGTGTAGGTGATTTGATCAGAGTAGAAAAGTGTCGGGGTAGAAGGAACACCGATGCAGGATGAAGACAATGGGAGCACCGTGATCCTCACGGTGATAGAGAGAGTCTTCGTTAGCCTCAGCACTAAACCCTGGATCGGATGGGTGTCGAGGAGTTGCCAAAACTCGAGAGCAATTGTTTTCTTGAGTTCTGACTTCTCTTCTCTTGATATAGCGCTGGCTAAATGGACCAAACCAAATTTTCCGTTGGTAGCTCTCAATCAAAGCGCATGAGTAGTGAGCCTAGCCCCTAAAAGTTGGATCTGGCAGTTAGCTAAGATCACAACCAACATTTTCCCACTTGATCGTAAGGCTAACATCATAAGTCGACACTTAACAGAATAGCACATCAAGATAAAGTATTACAACGGTTAATTTAAGCACCACTGTAACCTCAGTATCTATAGTGCATCATTCTATTTTGATAGGTTATTTATTTATTCTTAAAGGGAGTTGATTTTTGTTCTTATGGTCCTCATTTCTAGAATCAGAGGCTTTCCAATAAACCTATGCCGGTAACATACTCTCGAAAGAGACTGGGTGGTAAGACATTAGTAAACGGATCCACAAACATAGACGTAGTACTGCGATGGGTGGCAGTCGGGTTGCAGCGGCACGGCGATCCGAGCTTTAGGCGGACGGTGGCCGATCTGTGGTGGGCGCAGCGGCCATCGCTACGGCGGCATCTACCAATGGGCGATCATTCTTTTACTTGGTTATCAATCGCATTGCATTTGTTGCAAATTCATGCATCAAATTCTAATTTCTAAACAATGAGATGGATCAAAGTACATGATGCTATGCTATGCATATTGTTAGAGGATGAGTAGCAGCCCCAAAATTTGCAACGATCTACAGGATGTACTGATCTGTTCAAGTACAATCAACCAGCAAAGATTGAGCTTACGTAGGGCTTGATGTAGTTTGATCGTGTGATGCTGGATGAAATTTGGTGCAATGTTGATTGTCACAGGCAAATGATCACAATCGATGGACTCAGTAAAGCTTCGTGTTGATAACATGTTGTAAAACGTAGTCGTTCACCCACGTTCGTTCAATTAACACAGCAATACAATCACAGCGGCAATGAAAAGAGCACACAAAATATAAGGGTAAAACTCTCTTGCTTTATTATAGGGTGCGTAATATATAGTGAAAAGCACAAGAGATGAGTTCGAATTCATCCACATATAAGAGATAGATTATAACCAAAACAGTTATAGAAATCTTATCTCATAGCAATGCTATGTCCTTTCTTGGAATTAACAATAGCAACCAAGACAACCAATTTGAGACACGAAAACTACAGTAACAGAACTTTACCCGACGTATGCACACAAGAACCAGGAGACGGTGAGCACTGCTCGCCAGTGACACTATCCATCACAGTAACGCAACAGAAGAACAACGCAATCTTTCAAGATAATTTTCCCAGAGGGTAGAGCCCATCTCACCGGCCGTTCCCAAATCAGAAAATTTACAGCGCTGAAATGAACGGAGTGTGGCAGCATCAAGGGGGACCATGCTTGGCAGCAGCTGTTTCAGACTTTTCATGTGCTGGAGGCCTGGCTGGAACAACGCAAACGACACCAGCTAAATCAAACTGATCACAAGACCCCACCATGAAATGGTGCAGAATGGACAGCACTTTGATTTCCCCCTTCTACTTCTGAAGAGCAACAATACCATATGCTGTTAACAGTTTTAACACTTCATGATGGTTGGACAGAAGAAAAACTATGTGATGTGTTTCCACTTTTCAGTTCCCACAAATCTTTATCACCACCATGTTAGATCATACAAGGATGAAACAAAATGTTTTACCGTCGCCATGCTAGAACATATGTGCGAAACACCTTAGTACATCCTCTCAATGCTGGAATTCCATCATGCTCTGCTCATTCATTCAAGTCTATCTAGGCACGTCAGATATTTATATTCCCTGACAGCTTTTGAGAACATGTTCTCCAGAAGGCTGTCGCGGCTTTTAGCGGAATATTCTAACCACAAAAAATTACACCTCACTGATCAGCTCCAGCTCAAAATGTAGGGAATCCACTTTTCCTGGAGCAAGTTCAAACGCCAGCCATCGACGACCAGCTAGTGCCAATCGGCTACTTTGTCTCCTCCCTCTTTCTGATAGAAAAAGAATCTTGATCCCTGAGCATATATTCCTGGACACCTAATGACCAGTTTTTTTTTTTCTTTTCTTTCTTTTTTTAGAAAAAAAAAGAGGAACCTAATACCCACTTTAGCTATAAGAGTCACAAGTAAAATATGCATCAAAGCATGATAATGGTGAATACGATGCTTGGAAACTTTGCATATTGTACAATGAAATTTCCACGTATAATTTGCATCAAATCATGGCAACGGTGAAAGCAATTGTTTGGGAACTTTAGCATATTGTACAATGAAAAAAGTGGCTTGTATGTGGCAATGTTATATTTTGCCAAAAAAGAGTACAGCATGTTACCAAAAGCATGGCTAGTTCTAACATAAAATGGCACTTCAGTATTAGTAATGATCCTGATCCAACACTTGGAACCTCATGTGTTGCAGTCATAGCTTAAATTTTGAGCATGCAGCAGGTGCTAGGTAAAAGATGCACATGGATATAACAAAATTTCCAGGACTTAAGGGTTCATCCAAAATAATTCCAGACAACAGTACCTCACACAGGAAATCTAGCATACATGTAAAGTCCTTCCGTAGGTAACAACAAAAGTTGCTTAAACCCACTATTCGTTTATGGGAAAAGGTAGATCTACCGAGCTACCTAGAATACTAGACTAATTAACGATCTTACTGTTCAACTAAAACTAGGCTGTTGTTTGTTTATCAATGATTTGCAGTAGATTTACTATTTCAGGCAACGCGGCAAGCTTCCATCCAGACAAAACTCGCATCCCTAAATTCAGATGTACATGACTACACGTACTAACATGGATGCAAAACCATAAAAGAAACAAATCCAATGGTTGAAAGCTGTACACCATGATGCTTTGAAAATGCTCTCCACAAAACAAAACAAAACAAAAAAACTGAATTTGACATACCATGTTTGACACTTTGACTTCAACTAATACTTTCACTATAAGTTGAATTACTCGGCTTTATAGCATCATAAATCCACTTAGCCATAGCTCAGTAGATAAACCATGTTCCTGGTTGTGAAAAACCAGCTTATAATTCGTTACTTATAAACAAACAATCAAATAGTTTAGGGGTGAAAATTTTTTTGACAGCAAGCCTTTTGTAGAACCTAGCTAATAAGTCAATAATTGTAACATTAGTTGGTAATGAAACATCCGGGAAGCAACAGAAAAAGGTTAAAATCTTTAACACCTGCCCATCCCTTTCAAAAAAAAAAAAAAATCGTTACAGCCTTTTCCTATCACAGCTGGGATTGAGATTAGCTCCAAGCCTCCTGTCTGGCTTAAACCTTAAAAAATTGGAGCCAACATCAAAGATGGTTGTGAACTTTGATCTTTTGGCCCATCCCCAATTATCACGTGTCTGTCAGGTTCCATTATTGTGGAATAAGGTCTTAAGCTTTTGAAAAAGCAAACCTAAAAGGCTAAAACGAGTATCCTGTTTGACCCTAGCTTATTTTTATTTTGGTGATAAACGCACGCCTAAGTTAACCCAAAACAGACCTTACAGCAATCTCTCGCCCACATGACCACTAACAAAGAAGATAATCTTAGATTCAACCGGCTAAATTTTGACAAAAGAACAGAACCGCACCTGATTGGTTTCAACATTTCTAGAATTAGCATACGTCCTGAAGACCATTCAACAGAATACAGCAAATGAGCTAAATAAAGTATATGCAGGCATTTAACATGCACCTGCAGTTCATAGATCCTGCCAAAATGAGTTCACCATAATTCGTAGTTTCCTAGTACCTACCTTACAGAGCTGGTATGCCCCTATTACTAATAGAAGTTTGATAACAGCTAGATCAATAAATATTTTTCCACAGTTCAATCGAACCTTATAATGCATCTACACAAGACCTGCCTATGATCCAAAACCAGATGCGCATCATGACAAACTAATTCTACCTATCCCGCAGCATCCCACGGCCTCCCATTATACCATACATCACAAAAGGCGCAAACTTTCGGGGAAAATTGCCTTATTAAGCCGACATGTATCCTAACGAAAGGATAGATCTTGCTTGCGTGGAAACACAGCATCCAACCCGTCAGAACAAACTACCAACAAAATTAGGCACCGGATCCAGATCTAAAATTCTAAACCTACGCAGAGATCCACGCGCACCTATGAACCTACAGCAACATCTGAACATCTTAGCAAACGAAAAAAAAAATCGCGGCAATTAATTAATCACCAGCCCCAGGTCGATCCAGCGAGGCCAAGCAGCATCAACAGACGACTACAGCAAGCGGCGGCATCCCTACACACGGCGGCGGCAGCGGCTCTGGGGGCAGTCGCTGCGCCGGCTCCGATTCACTTGGTGCAAGGCGGGATCCGGCCCGGCGGCGCGGGTGGCGGGTCCCGATCTGCACCAAGCGAGCCCGAGACGGCGGCGGCGGAGAGAAGACGAGCCATCTACCCGCTTAGTTGGGACAGCAGATAGGGAGGAGAGGGGGGTGGGGGGGGAGGCGTGGCAGCTACGGCGACTGCTCGCTTGGGCGGAGGTGGTGGTGGGATGGGAAGAGAGGGGCGAGGGAGGAGGGGCTTTATAGTTGGGGACTGGGGATTCGGTAGAGGGTATTAGGGCGGGGAGGTGGGCCCGTGCCTACAGGGAAAGCATGTGCCCCCAGGCCCGCCCACTCCTGCCCCCTACCTCCCCTATTTTTAAGGCTTCTTTCTTTCTTCAGTGAGAAAAAGCAATTGATTGATCGGAAAGATATGTTTATATTTTTTTTATAGTAGTATAAATATTAAAACATGAATAAAAAGTAAATGGTGTTACTTACCTCTTTACTTGCTTTAAAATTTATGCAACTTGTATTAGGAGAGAAAGTATTGACGCAATACTTGATTATCTACTTCCCTCTACTCCCAGTTTCGTTTTCCTTGCATACTTTCGTTTTTGTTTAGTACAAAGTACAAACGATGAGAAATAAGATTGGCTTTGTCATTGTCGACGGGCGGCAATGTCGATGAGCAGCCATGAGCGGTGTAGAGGTATGATAGTAGCAACACATGTACAAGGAAAATCACCGACATTCTTCTCCTTTTTTTCTTTGGTTTACTAGAAAGACAAAATCGGGATCCAACGTTTGCCTTTGTTGACAAGTAGTGTTAGTGATGAATGTGGAAGGCAGGGGAAGGGACATCGGTGTAGATGGCTAGATGCATCAAGTGCTATATATTTAGGGTTCGTTGACCTCTCCAACCTCAGATCTACATGATTAGGTTGCTTGTCATAATAAGGGAAGGGGTAATAATAGCACTATGTTGAGTCTCTTACCCCTAGGTTCAAGCAATAGGAAGACCAACGATGAGTGTAGAAGGAGCGATAGAGGTTGTGTTTGTCGAGGTGGGTGAAGGTGGGGGTTTGGTTTGTTGATAGCACTGGGGGTACCCATGTTAGTAATTGTAGGTTAGTATTTTGTGGGTAGTTTATCTAAAGTAGGGGTTTGTGACTCGAAAGCAAATTTATAGGATAGTGTAGATGATAAGAACCATTAGATTGGATTAGATCCGATGGTTTTGCTCATATCTTCTTGTGGGTTAGGGTTTTGTATCCAATGGTTTTGCACCTTCTTTCTCTCTCTCGTGTACGTTAGAAGGTCTTCTCTCTCTCGTGTACGTTAGAAGGTCAGGTAAAGGATGGTCGAGTGGCATTTTTTGTTTAGAACAGGAGATTGGGCCTAGATACAAGAGGGTTGGACCAATGGCCTTGTACAGGCGAAGAAACGCGACACCTCCTTAATTGCTCGTTCTTTATTTATGTTTCGTTTGTTGTTCTGTTTGGACTCTAGTTCTTGATCTGGAATGGTGAATGTAGATGCTCCATTCTCTTCTCAAACTGGCTGCTTGTTTATTAAATTTGATTCGAAGGAGAGGAAATGGTGTATATGCTTTAATTCTAACTAGACTGTATTTGTTGGGAGCCGGCAGGTGGAGAGCAGTAGTCGACTTAGGCCAGAGGATGCAAGCAAAGTTAAACAACAATCAGCAATAGTTCAGGAAACGCAGAAGAGACGGGTGGTTTTGTCGGGGGTGAACAAGTGAATGCATATGTCAAATGAGGAAGAACGTGCTAATGGTTGCATTACTGTTTAAAGACCATGACTAGCCCTTAATTTGTCCTTACCACGACAGCAAATGGTTTATAAACGTTGTATAACAAAGTAGTATTCTATTTTTTAAAGGAACTATACATTGTTTCATAAAAAGCAAAACAACCAGCTAGCGCCTAACTTCTATACTTTCTTGTGTGTTGGCCTAACTTGAAAAGGATTTCTGTACTACAAAGTAGGAAAATCGAAGGCCAGCAAGACTTCTAGAAGCTGTACACGAGTCCTCCTTTTCCCTCTTACCATCCATTTTTTCTTCTCGAGAGGCGCCATCTTTCCTCTCTACCTGCCTGCAAGGCTGCAACCATGCGTGCCGAGCTTCGCCATGCCGGCCATCTGGGCAGTTCTTAGTCGAAAACACTTCCCAATTTACGGTGCAAAATTCAATTAACAGCCACAGCTCCTCTATTTCTAGGCCGAGTTAGTAACAGAAACCTAAAATATTCTTCGCAACTCCACCGAGAAAAAACCTAATAAATGTTCTGGAATTGGTCCATCAGTAGAACAGTAATCTGGATGCACAGAATATTTTTCCTGTGGAGAAATGTCTGGGAGAACAGTGAGGAGAATCTTGTTCACATGGGAGATACAGGAATTCCCAGTGGGCACCATTGCGTTGCCATTGGACCAAGAATAAAGATGAAAGTGTGATGCTTGCACCTACTTGCCTTGCTTGCTTTCTGCCAATGGTGGACTCGTCTGGCGCTCGCGTCACATGAATGGGGAAGAGAGAAGCATACGTAGCTTAAACTGAATGGTTTGGACACATGTAGCAAAACAACTAAAAGAAAGAAGCTTTTTTTTTCAAAAAAAAAAACATAAATAAAAAGAGCACAATTGTAACTTTGCGTGATTCGTGACAATATCTTGAAAGACGTATTCTACCCTCGGACGGGTTCGCCGGCAAGTTCTCGTTTTATGCGTCTTAAGGGAAAAAGGTTTTCCTTTTGTGCATAGCAACCAGAAAAGGTAACATGAAAATATGCTTTTCGGCTAAAATATGCAGAGGAATTTAGGTAGTCGTTTGCTCTTATTCATCGATGGGTACGGGGAGAAACGTGAGAAACTGGAAAATTTATAATCTAGAGTCTGTTCGAGGAATTGTAGCTTTTCTAAAAAGCTGTTTTTGATTTATTTTTTTTAAGTTGAAAAACGACTGTAACTTTTTATAAGAGATCGTTTAATAAATAGCTAATTTTCCTTACTAATAACCTGCAAAAGTAGATCCAGCTCAGCTTTTAGGTTTTGTTAGTTATGTATGGCTTTTAGTTTATGACAAAAGCCGTTTAAAAGCTGAACTGTTTAGAGGGGTTGCTGGCTTTTCAGAAACTGAAAATGGCTTTAAACCCTGCCAAACAGACCTTTAGTGTAAAGAGTTGGCTTTATTCGAGCTATGTTATCTTACACCCCCACCCCCTCCCGCTTCTCCATTCTACCCGTGAAACACACATTGAGACTAAAAGGTTGTTTTGTTTGAACCTTAACTGTCATGTTTAACCTTAGGGTATGTACAATGCTATTGACGGTGATTGTCTGTAATATACCTCTATGTCATCTATAAACAGGACTAAAGACACATTATATAATAAACTGTCTATATGACTTTCTATAATGATTTCTCATACAATTAATAGATTGTTTATACAATAGTATATACAGTATAAAACCATCTATAAGATCGTCTATTAAATAGTGGACAATATATTTCTCTCTCCTCCTCTCTCTTTCGCATCATCTAAAATCTTATTGTATATGCCCTCAGTTGTGCTATAGTTTTTTATGCAAGTATTTTGGTTTGTTGCTATAATTGTGACTTGCTATACTTTCTTAGCTCCACGACCCACACATTGTATACTCAGTTTTTTTTTGGTCAAACTTTGCTATACTCATGACGCTAAATTTTATTATCACAAAAAGTATAACAATCCACGTTTACCCAAACTTAGCTATGATAAAGTTAATCACAAGCCAAACAGGGCATACTTTTGACATGTCGATTACCATCGAAAAAAGGCAAACCTTATAAACGTGCAGCTTTAAAAACACTTGTCGTGCATATGGCTAGAGGGCCAATCCAAGGGTCCATATTCTGTTCGATGGCTGGACAGCAGTGGTTGGTGGAGCACCAGAAGTTGCAGCCTTGAAGCCCATTTACTGTTTTTTTTTTCCGGGAAAGGCCGGTTGCATACTGACGAACGAAAATACACACATGCAGTATTACTACATTTTCCTCTCATTTTTTTTAACTCTTTTACGGTACACTATTGGTTAGTTTATTTTTTCGATCTAATGATCAATGAGATTAGCTATTATTTATTTATACTTTTTCTGATAGTAAAGTAGTAAGAATACCGTAAACAAATCAATGACTAAAATGTAATTTCTATTGCCTTCGATATGCTACACAGCATAATACATCCTAAAATTTCTTTCAGTTGAAAAGAAAAAAGATTCCGCTGAACATAAGCTGGTTTACTTAGACTACAAGAATGCACATAGCAAACTAAAAGTCAATGCGTTCTAGCCACGATTCAAGGTAACATTAGCACATCAGCAAATGGCGAAAATGTCGACAGCCCGTGCATTCATTAACCTTGGTCCTTGGCTCCGCAACACAATTTAGGTTAAATTTAAACACATCATCTCGTGACAGAGTAACACTGTAACCAGAAATCACAGATATACATATAATCTATGTAACTTACAGAATGAAATAATCTCGCCAGTCATTTGGAGCTCAACTCAGAAGTCTGTGAGATTCATATGACGTCGTAGCCTTCAACACCCGTGTTAATTTCTTGTCAACGATGCTCCTATTATACGACTTGTATTGAGTTCGGTGCAAACGCTGACCGAATCAAGCACTGACAAGCATGGTAAACAAATTAGCAGTGATACTACGGGCCTGTTTAGCAGAACTCCAGATCCTGATCCTGATCCTTCAGCTCCAGCTCCTGATTCTCTATGGAATCGATTCTTTGATGGAAGTGATTTCTATCTGAAAAATAGTTATAAACTTGGTGAAGATGTTTATAACTGAGAGGTTGTGAATCAAGTGGGGAGCAAGTTTTTTTGGCTCACAACCTGCAAGTCAAAAAACATGAATCACTTCCTCGGATTTCTATGTGAAGCTGGTTAATTTTTTCTTGTTTGGTAGGACTCATCAGCTTTTTATAAGAAAACTAAAGCTCAGAGCTCCGCTAAACGCACCCTACATCTTTTTTGAGGATTTAGGGTTTTGATAACATTTAACAGTGATGTTAAAAGTAACGGAATGACTTGTACTCGAACGTCCGAAATTTTCAAACGCACTGTAACATTTTTTCCTTCACATGCAACATTTTGTTACAACGTGTGCAACATTTTCCTTCGACAAACAGTAAAATTCGCTACAGTAAACGAATGTTACATGCGTTCAACAAAAATGTTTCACGAGTTGACAGAAAATATTACAAACGTAAAAAAAATTATTGTAAGAGGTGTCCGATAAAATGAACAGAAATCAAACATCTGAGCACTAGTTTCTCTCGAAAAGTAAGGATTACAACCAATGCAATTGAAGCCGCTGAGCCGCGCGGACAGGAGAGCAATCCCGGAGTACTACGTTTCACCTCAACTCTACAAATCTAATGCATTTCTACTGTTGTACCACATGTGAGTGTGACATGCATGTCTCTTCGTTCGCGTCGAAGAGGCATTGACAAATTGCCTTTAGGCCCTCCTAGTGTCTGTAAACCGTGTCGGCGCCGGCGCGCGCGGCGGCGAGCTCCCGGGCGAGCCCTTCGACGCGGCCCTGGTACGCGCGGGCGAGCTCGACGGCCTCGACCTCGGCCTCGCCAAGCTGCACGCACAGCCGCTCCTCGGCCTCCTCCGCCGTCTCCGCCCGCCGCCGCGCGGCCTCCAGCTCCGTCCGTAGCGCCGCCACCTCCCGCTCCAGCTCGGCGTTCCGCCGGCGCAGCAGCTCCGCCTCGCCCACGGCCTCGGCCTCCGCCGCCTTGGCGCCCCTCCGCTTCCCGCCCGAGGCCGGCATCGCAATGCCGATGGAGATAGCCGGCGCCATCGAAGCACACACCGAGAAATCAGCAACCTCGAGATGGGATGGGAAGATCGAATTCAAGTGTACCAGTAGAAGATTCTCGTCTTCTTGCGTTGCTTGTTGGGTCATTGGGGCCGACTATTTATGGCCAGGTCCAGGTTCGGGAAGGCGTCCAGGTTCAGTGTATCTGGGTGTGAGGACGGGTGGCGAGAGCGGGATACATCAGCAGTGATGACTCGTGCGGCGAGAAATTTGGCTACGGTGAGTCGGTGACGAAGGGATGGGGTTAGCTGCAACCTGTGGACGAGATGAATTTCGTCTGTTGATTGAACTAGGTTGAAAACGGTTTAGATATTTTTCAATCGATCTGAATATTTTTAAATATGGATTCTGTCAAATCAGATATTTATCGGATAGTATCGGATCAGATACAGATATAGATCTTTTTTATCGGATACGAATTCGCTAGCTCATTATCCTTATCCGTCGGATACGGATACGGATTCGGATAATCTGGATAACAGTGGGTCGGATATCTGGATAGACATATGGGCTGGATCAAGATAACTCTTTTGGCCTAAAAAGGTTTCTTAATTTCAAAATTATTTTCTAATTTAATTAATCTCTAAAGCAAGTTTCAATTATTAAAATTAGCAAACCAACTCTAAAAATTATGAATTTTTTTAGAAAGTTCCAGTAATAATATAACATTTAAAAATTATTTTTAAGGTTTTATCAGATTTTAATTTTTCTCAAAAATTCAAAAATCCTATTCTTGATAGGAAAATATATTAAATAAGTAATTAAAAATGCATAAAACTCATAAATACATAATTTATTATTTTAAATATAATTCAACTAAGATTATAAATCTTGAGTCATTACATGTAAGTGTTATATATTTTTCTAGAGATATGATACCTAAGTATTATCAAACTTTTAGTGTGTTATATGTTTGCTTCTATTTGTATCTCTGAGCAAGGATTACCTTCATTTTGTGTTTTAATCTATGTGTATGATGAACTAATTGTGTGTGTGTGATAAACTAAACCTTATATAATTTTGTTTGCGATATGGTATCTAACTATTGTCTAAGTGAATGAAAATGCTTACATTTGTTCAATTTTCAATAATATTTTGATCAAATCAATTAGTTATGTATTTCTATTGATTTTTTATGTACAATTTAAGGGGTTATCATGTTCCGATAAATATTCGAAACCGTATCCAATTCGATTCATATTCGATCCGTATCCGTATTCGATACTATCTGTATCCGTATTCATATCCGGACTATCTGTATCCATATCCGCATCCAAGAAAAAATATGAAAACAAATATGATAAAACTATTATCCATCTATATCTGATCCATTTTCACCCCTACTCGCTTGCAATGCGGCAAGAAGAAATGGTGTGTGTGCCCAAGCCAATGGAATGGGAAAATGAGCCGAGCCGAGCCAAGCTCGGTCAAGTGGCGAGCCGAGTCAGGCTCTGCGTGGCCCTGAAGCGAGCCCAAAAAATCGGCTCGGCTCGGCTCGAGCTCAGCTCGCGAGCCGGCTCGCCGAGCTAGACCATCAAACAGTACAATTTCTTCATCTTCTCTTGAGTTTCTGAAGCTCTAAGACAAGAGATGGTTCCCTTTGTCGACACAATTATTGTGTTGAATTAACTCATCCACGATACGAACTACCGATTTCCTCTCCCATTGAATTAATGTATTTAACGAAGAATTCATCCACTCATGTGTTTGTAACTTTGAAAAAACAACCTTCCTTCATACATGTGTGTCGACGATCGGGATCGCCAACCGCAAGAAATGTGGTAAAGGTCTCGAGTGATATGGGACTTAGCAACCGGCTCAAGCGAAAGGAAAGTCAGACGAGGTTATGGTGAACAAGGCGTCCAACGAGCGAGAGACCGAGATTTATCTTGGTTCGAGCCCTGTGGAAGGTAATAGCTCTACTCCGTCCGCCTTGCGGTATTTTTCTTAACTAATTCGAGTACAAGGGTGTTTTGCGACTCAAGTTCACTATGGCTAAGTCTAAGCTCGAGCTAGGGTGCGTTGTGCGTAGTTTTCGTCGTCTCGAAGGACTGCTCCCGGTTTTATGCCTCCTCGATGCAACTGGATGGGCTAGATTCTGGGAGTGGCCTTCATGCACGCCGAGGGCCAGAATGCCCGAACTTGTTGCATGCATCTGCCCTGCTTTACGACCGCGCCTTGAGCAACCGCTATCAAATGCTTGATCCGAATCCGAGGTGGATCGTGGCCCGATCAAGGGCTCCGCCGAGCTCGAGGTCGGCGGGGCGTGCAGTGGGTCTAGCGCTCTAGGTCGAGCGCCTCGGTATCTTGTGTCGAGGCCGGGGCCTCCGAGTCTGGGTCCGCTGACAGCAAGGCCACCGATCAAAAGGACGCCCACCCTCATCGGCTAGCCCCGAGGCTTAAGGTCGAGTTTAACATGGGCCGACCTTGAGTCTCCATAGCCGGATCGATTCTGCATTTCCTTGAGGTCGAGGTCGTGCGGAAATGTAACGCCAGGTCTTGAGGATGCGACACCTGGCGCCTCTTGAACTCCGTCGCCCTGGTACGGATGCGATCGGTTGGTGACACCTGCCGTGCCTCGAAACCGCCGCCCCAGCCTTAATTGCATCTGTCAAATCGTGGCCGGCGAGTCCTCAAAACACCATGATCTGAGTCTTGGCGACGGTGCGGCTTATAAACCCAAAAAAGCTGCCGTCTCTTGAGGAAGCTTCCCGACCAGTGCCTTTCGCCCAAGCAAAAAACCTTCCTCCCCCGCATTCGACCGAGATCGCCGCGATCGCCATGGCCAAGCTAGGGAGGAGCACGCTGTCGCCTTCGAGAATGAAGGAACTCGAGACCACAGGCCGCTTTTTCGACCCATACACATGGCGGCTTCCGCAACGAGACCGAGCCAACCCTGGGACGACGAAATCGTCGACCGAAAGCCGTCCTCTTCGCTGCGGACCGGAGAGCGAAGTTCCTCTCCGTGGTCCTCACCACCGCGAGATCGAGCTCGTAAACACAGTGCCGAACTCCATTCTTACTCTCGCCATCTTTTCCCACTGTGCGAGGGTTCCTAGGAATCGTTCCCCACCCTCGCTCTTCTTTCGATTTCACCTCTTCGCTCCAGAAGGACCCGTGGTCGGTGCCTCTATTTCGGCGCGACAGGCTCAAGTGGTCCTTCCCAAGATTCAATCTCGGGACTCCCTCGGGCCGTGGGCGCCGGTTCTACTCAAGAAAGGGGAGCGACGCAGCTGTCATACAAGGGAAAGCCCATCGACGGAAGAAGGAGACCCCGAACCAGCGACCTCGAGGGCGCACGAAGAGGCCATTGCCGCCATACACCTCTGCGGCCGAAGCGCGGTCTCACCGGCGGCGATCGCCGTTGATTTCTGCGAACCGAGTGTCTCCCCTCGGCGAACGCACCTGTTCTTCGAGATCGAGGGCGATCGACCGACACGCGAAATCGTCCGTAAGCCCTTTCTGCCGTGGTCTTGCTCGAATCGCCTTCGATGGTCCTGAAGGCGCTTTTTGCACCTTGACTCCGAAGAGTCTTGGGTCGCCGCAGGGGCGTCTGAGATGTTCGGAAATTGGCGACAACTACTCCATGGACGACTCGTCCCAAGGAACGTGTTCGCGAAAACCCGAGGTAAACCAATCGGACCAAGGGCTCGTCTCGATGGCCCCGGGCCTTTCTTGACCCTCTCGTCTTGTGCAGACCATCAAGAGTCGCTTGATCTGACCAGGCGGATGCTCCCGCTGCCCGGAGGGGGCAAGGGCAAGAGAGGGAAGAAGAGGCCTCCCGCTGCCGGAGCGGGCCCCTCGGAGGCGAAGAAGTCCCACGTCGAGTGGGGGGACCGTGCCATGGTAAGGATCCCACCGGTCGAGCCCCCGAGCTCGCGCCCGCGCGACCAGTCGGTTGATGAGTTTTTCCTCTTTGTAGCAACAGAGTGCGGCGGCCGCCGCCCGGACTTCGAGCCCCCAGCCGACCCAGGGTGCTCGGGCTCGAGGCCCTAGGACCTCCGCCCTGGCGGCTGAGCCGGCCGAGTCCCGAGGTCCCAGTCAGTGGGCGCGAAGCGACGTGCTCCGTGCACCGGGCAAGCAAGATCTTCGCCGTCCCTCGACGAGGCGGAGGCTGGTGACCTAGGTAAACCCCCAACATCTTAGACCGCACCGCCCCGTGCATCTTTCTGGCTTAGCGTATGCTCTTGATTGCAGACCTTGAGCGCCCGAGCTCGAAACTTGCCGTTTGACGATGGTCGTTATCGGTATGAGTCCGAGTCCGGGAGGAGGACACATTCGAATTGGTCCTGCCGCCTCGCGCCCATCGCGAACTCCGTCGGGTCGTCGGGCTTGGTTCCGGCCAAGTTCGACCAAGGCCTCGGCGATCTGAGCGATGAAGAGGTCGACCCGCAACCAAAGACGGATTTTGACACCGGCGAGGCTCATGATGCATTGCCGTCGTCGACTTTCCGGTGCCACGACGAGGAGGACGCCCGAGCTTTGTGGTCGCGCCGAGGCGATATCCCGAGCTCCCGACCACGACCGCCTCCAGCGTCGAGGCGCGATTCCGCCGGCCGAAGGTGACCAGCCGCAGAGGCCGTGAGACTGCCTTGAAGCGATCGTCGGTACCGAGGTCTGCACCCCGGCCACGGAGGACGAGAATCCCGCGGCGGATCCGGCCGCCGTCCCCTTGGTGCCGAAGACGGGTGGGGCCCCGGCCGTGGAGGCCCGGAGGAGGCGACGGATGACCAGGCCGCCCCCAGGGCGGGAACTCAAGGCCTTGGCCCGAGCGCGTCAGCGGTGGTCGAGGTCGACCTCGACACTGGTACGGCGGTCGATGAGGAGGAGGAGATCCCTCGCAATCGTATTGACGACCGCGAGGAATTTACCCGCACACGCCTGGAAGGCCATCTCCGCATGGTAAGGGTCTTCCTGCGCATCTCGTAGTTGGTAGCCTGAGCTCCTTGTCCCCTCTCATTTTGGACCTCCCCTCTCGTCGCGAAGGTGATCGACCACGCCTCTCGAGGGCTTCAAGGTCTTCAAGAGCACGCTGTCGTGCTTAGGGGCCTCCTGGACGCGATCGAGGCGCGGGAGACTGAGCGCTCTAGGCTCATCAGTACCATCGAGGTCGAGCAGGGGGAGCTCGAGCAGAAGGCCCAGGAGCTCAACGATTTGCGCCGGACGATGAAGGCGCAAGAAGTGGCTCACGTGGCAGAGCTCGAGCAGGCCAGGGCCTCCAAACGCGACCATGGCTTAAAGGCCGTGGAGCAAGAACGCGCACGGTCGGCCAAGGCGCTCGAGGCCGAGCGGGCTAAAGTCGAAGCTCTGGAGAAGGCTGCTGCAGAGCGGGCGCCTCCCCTGCCGGAGGCGTCCCCCGAGCTCGAGGCCAAGATCATGGAGCTCGAGGAGAAGCTCGGCCGCGCCAACAAGGCGGTCGAGGACGAGCGGGCCAAGGTCGAGGCCCTGGAGAAAGCCCCCGCGGACCGGTCGTCTTCCTCGGCGAAGGCGTCCCCCGAGCTCGAAGCCAAGGTCTCGGAGCTCGAAGGGAGACTTGAGCGCGCCAAAAGGGCGGCGACGAGCGCGATGGCCCAACTCCAGGACGAACGGCGCCGAGCTGCGGAAGCCTCCACGGTGGCCCTCCAGAACCAGAGCGAGCTATCGGCCCTGAGGGCCAAAGTCGCCGAGCTCGAGCAGGAGAAGCTTGCCCGCGAGATGGCCGAGCTGTAAAAAAAACACTTAAGACGAAATGTGTTAAGAGCTGAGATCTGCTTTTGGAGAAGAACTATTGTCTCGTTTTAAGCTTATTGTCGAGAGTATTCGGTGTTCGTCTCTTTTGCTCCTAGTCGTGCGCCGTAGGTCGTATGCCAACAGGATACCCCTATCCAGCCCCCGTTGGGTCCGAGGTGGAGCGACGCGTGCCTCGGGCACAAGACGTGAATCTGACAGACGATCCACGACACGTAGAGTCGAGGACAAGTTCGCGAAAGTAGAGTGAACCAAAGCAAACCTGTTATGTAGATGGTTACACCCAGACTAATGCACGAGCAACCATCACAACCATGCGCATTTGCTCAACGGCCAAAGTGTCGCGGCTCCCGTCTCGGGCCCGGGCACAGGGGAGAGCTAGATCGTGAAGAGGTTCGGCTTACGTTTAACTCGTCCACTGGAGGTGAACGTTAAACCCGCGACACGTAGACCAAGAGTAATCGTGCCGTGCGCGAAAGGTCGTGCTCTAATAAAAAGAAGGCTCGTGCAAAGAATGGTAACAACACAAGTGGAAGCAATTATAAAGAGTGACAAAGGGACAATCAGCTTTATTGAAATGTAAGGTATAGAGTTTACACATAAAACTTCCGAAGCTGATCAATGTTCCACGAGCTAGAGAGCTCTCTGCCATCGGGCATCGCTAGCCAGAAGCCCGTCACGATCTGTTGAAACGACTCTATAGGGGCCCTCCCAGAGTGGGGATAACTTGTTGGTCTTTGGACGAGCCACGAATCCGTCTCGGGGCTAGGTCCCCAACAAGGAGCTTCCTAGGTCGTCTCGACCGAGACGCATGTCTGCGAAGAGCTTGCGGTGCGTTGATCGTAGCGATGGCACGGCATCTTACTTCTTCCGCGAGGTAAGGTCAAGAGACCGTTCGTGCTCGAAGTCGACTTGGTCGACCAAGCTGACCCTGGCAGAGCCCAGCGTAACCTCGGGAGGCAGGACGGCTTCGGTACCAAACACGAGCTGGAAGGGTGTGGACCCCGTGGCTCGGCTTGTCGTGGTACGGATAGACCATAGGACGGTGGGAAGTTCATCCACCCAGGTCTTGCCGTAGCGTTCGAGCTCATCTGCAACTCGTTTCTTGACGCTCTGGACAATTTGCCCGTTGGCGCGTTCATTTGCTCCGCTTGCTCGGGGTGAGCCACCGGCGAAGCATATTTTGATGCCGAAGTTCTCGCAAAATTCCTGGAACAACTCACCGTAAACCGGGTACCGCTTGTCGCGATAATTTTGCATGGGACTCGTGCTGTGACCACGAACAGCGAAGAAACGAATCCGCTTGGCGGTGATGGTCGAGACCGGTTCGCCGATCCACTTGGTGAAGGTGTCGATGGCCACGAACAGGAACTTCTTTCTCCCGACCGCTTGGGGAAAAGGGCCGACCGGCCGAGGATATCCAGCCCCCATGTCGAGAAGGGCCAGCCGAGCGGGATGGTCTGGAGCGCGTAGGCGGGCTGGTGCGACTTCGGGCGTGGAATTGGCATCGCGCGCAAGTGCGGACAATATCACGAGCATCTTGAAGAGCCGTTGGCCAATAATACCCCATGCGGAAGGCCTTGCCGACCATCGCCTCTGTCGAAGAATGTGCTCCACAGAGGCCCGAATGGATGTCGTTTAGTAGGTACTTACCCTCCTCCGTGGAGCGTACTGCGCGCGGAGATGCCGGAAACATGCCGCTGTAGAGCTTCCTTTGACGAGCGTGTATAGACTCACCCAGCTAGCATCCGGCTCTCTCAGGTCGGGTGGTAGGTCGCCTGCCAAGGAAATCACAGATGGATTTGGCCCAGAAGGTGTACCTTCGACCGCCACGAGCAAGGCCTCTGCCGAGATCGAGGGGCCGCCAAGATCTCGTGGATGACGTCGGGTGGGACCTCGTCGTCGGAGGAGGCGAGCTTGGAGAGGAAATCGCTACTGAGTTGTCCTTCCCGGGATGTGCTTGAGCTCCAAGTTCAAACCACTTCTCCATTTTGCGCACTCGGCAAGGTATTTCGCCATCGAAGTCTCCCGAGCATTGGTACTCCTTGTTGTCTTGGTTGACTTACAGTGCCGAGTCGCCCTTACGATCAACCGGCGCACGCCCAAAGCCTTGCAAGCTCGGAGGCCCGCCAAGAGAGCTTCGTACTCTGCCACATTATTGGTCGCCGCGAACCCAAAACGAACCACGTACCTCAGCTGGTCGCCGCGCGGTGTGAGAATGAGGATGCCAGCCCCCGAGCGCTTGAAGGATCTCGAGCCGTCAAAGAACATGACCCAAGGCTTTTCGTCCTCGATCTCAGGCTCGGGCGCAGATTGCGACGCCTGCTCGACCACGAAGTCGGCGAGCACCTGCGACTTGATGGCTGTTCGAGCGACGACCTGGACATCAAACGCCGCTAGTTCCATAGCCCACTTGGCGGCGCTACCGCCGTCTGGTTCCGCAAGATGTCTCCAAGCGGGAAGTTGCTCGACGCGACCACGGAATGCGCCTAAAAATAGTGCCGAGCTTGCGCGACGCCATGAGAGAGCATACATCTGGCGTCACTGCGGGTAGCGCTCGCCGGGTCGTGCAATACCTCGGCGGCGTAATAGATTGGGTCTTCTTTGACCCCGTTCGCCACCAGATTCGCAGCGACAACGTGGGCGGTGGGCTGCGAGGTAGAGCAACAACCTCTCACGGGTTGTGGCGTTATGGAGGGGCGGAGATGACAGTATACCTTCAGCTCGTCGAAGGACAGCTGCGCCCCAGAGTCCACTGAAGCCCGTGCTTGCAGAGTTTGAAGAACGGAGCCCGCCGCCGAGCCTCGAGATGAACTCGCTGAGGGCGCTATGCGGCCGTGAGGCTCAGACTGCTTGACCGAGGTCGGGGCTCCATCTTCTCGATCGCCTCGATCTTCTCCGGATTCGCCAACCCCGAGCCTCCGATCATGTAGCCGAAAGACCTTGCGGCCGCCACGAACACGACTTTTCGGATTGAGCTTGATCTCGTGCTCGCTCAGTTGGCGAAGGTTTCTCGAGGTCGCGAACGTGGTCGCCCTCGGAGGCTCTTGACGATGATGTTGTCCACGAGACCTCAAGGTTCCGCCCGACCGGGTTCAATGTCTTGGTCATCGGTATTTGAAATGTGGTCCCCGCATTGCGCAGACCAAACGACATGGTCGTATAGCAATAGGTGCCAAACGGCCTGATGAAGGAAGTCTTGCTCTCGTCGTCGACCGCCAGCTTGATCTGGTGGTACCCCGAGTAGGCATCCAAGAAGCTCAACATCTTGGCATTCGCGGTGGAGTCGACGATCTGATCGATGCGCGGAAGCGGGAAGTTATCCTTCGGGCAAGCCGAGTTTAACCCCGTATGGTCGACGCACATTCTCCACTTTCCTCCCTTCTTCTGCATGATGACCGGGTTGGCCAGCCACTCGAGTAGTCAATCTCACGGATGAAACCGGCCTTCAAGTGCTTGTCAAGATTCTCCTTGATGACCGCGACCTTCTCCGGGGAGAAGCGACGCAGCTTCTGGCGCACAGGCCGAGAGCCGGGTCTCACCTGCAACTTGTGCTCGATCACCTCCCTCGAACGCCGCATGTCCACGGGTTCCTGCTTAATATACCCTTGTCGGCGCTAGCGAAGGTGACGAGCTCGAGTTCTATTTGGAACTCACTCGGCCGAGACGTGATGCACTTGGTCGGGTCGCCCTCCTCGAGCGACAAGACGTTTCGTCGGCCATTGGCTGGATTGCCGCTTCGGCGGGCGTTCGCCGTCACCTCCGGACCATTGGCCGACAAGATACTGCAAGGGCCAAGGCCTTGGTCTCACACCCATGCGCCGCCGCAGTCGCCCGCCGACAGTGATGATGCTGCCGGGCGGCAATTTCATACATCGATGGCTATAATGGTTGGCGCCATAAACTTGACTAAGGCAGGGCCCGAGAATGGCGTTGTGCGGAGATCACCCTCGACCACCTCGAAGGTGACCACTTCGGTCACGGAAGTTGTCCGAGTCACCGAAGGTCACGGCAAGACCACCGCCTGGGGATGGTCGAGCTCGAAACAATCGAAGAAGGGTATGGCGACGCCTTGACCTTCGACCAGGGAATCTGCATCCGATCGAGTGCTCCCACCGCAAAGAAGTTTAGAGAGCTGCCGCCGCCGACCATGACGCGCCGACCGCAGATTAGCCGATGGTTGGGGTCACGACCAAGGCGGTCTTTAGGTCTCGAGCCATACCTGGGAGGGCGTCCTCCGGAGAGAAGGCGATGGTGGCCCTGCCCACTTGTGGTCGCTCGGTGGGTCTTCCAATGGCGACACAGTAGATGGTCACAATGGGCGGCTTTGACCTCGCGCTGATCGTAAGCCGACGAGCCGCTAAAGATGACATCGATCCGGCGCTCGCCTCGCTGAACTCCAAATCGAGGTCGTCGTGGTTCGTGCCGGCGTCACCCCGCTTGCCCGTCGTCATCCTTCGGGAGCATGGGCATCTCGCCCCGCCCATCATAGAAGGCGCCCAGCCTTGCTCGCTAAGCCTCGCAGTTCGCAGTCGTGGGCGCCGCCCTATGAAACAGCAGAACTTTGTTTCATATCCCGAAGCCCTCGGCCCTCAGGCTCGGCATCGGTCATCGCGGGCCTGTCGTTAGGTCTCTTGTTGGTCTGCAGTTCTACCGATGAGGTCGAGGCCGACCTTGGCGGGGTTTGAGCCCTCACGAGCCCGGCCTCGAGACCTCGAGACTCGCGGTGGCCGCCGACACGACCACCCACGGCAGACCGCCACCGCCTGCCGGTCACGCTTCCGCTTAGCGGAAGCGTGGTCGGCACCTCGAATTGACGGCCACCGCTGGGTTTAGACCAAGCTTACCTTGGTCGTAGTCGGCGCTTCAATGATCAAGGCGTCCGTGATCCGCATATCGCCCGCCATGTGAAAAAGTTTGTTGACGCTAAGCCTCGAGGTGATCTCTGTGTCTTTAGTGAGGCGCCGGTCATGACGCCGAACTTGAATGCCTTGATGATGGCTTCGCGGAGATGCTCGAATCGTTCCTTGTCGGATAAACCGCCGCCGACGAAATCATGCGGCTCTCGCTCTTGCCCCGATGACACGGTCCAGTCCTTCTCCCGGCCGCCAGTAATAACTCGAAAGTTGGAGCGAGGCGCTTCGATTTGGCGCCACGACCGGAAGGAACCACTTCGCTGAAAAGCCGTTCTCGTCCCGGCCCAAGACGGCCGGGAGGTAGTTTGTTAACGCCATTTTGTCCCCACCGCGAGATTGCGGTCGAGTAGATGTACAAGAACTCGCCGGGTTCTTAGTCCCGTCGGCGCCGATCAAGGCGGGCTTAAACCGAGCCGCCATCGACGCGCGCAGACCGCCGGAATACGCCATGCGACCATAGGTCGACGGTCTTGGCCGGTGTGGTCATCACCGACAAGGTCCTCGCCGCTACCGGGACTCGGAGTCGAGGTCGCCGGCCTCGACCTTCGGGGAACGACCACGGTGTCGGCGCGGAATCACCGAGGTAACGCAGCGGTCTGGACCTTACGGCGCTGGGCGAGCGTCCGGAGAGGTCCGCAGACCGCTTGCGGTCGACTCGAACTTCGTGGGCTCGACTCGGCCCGGCCCGGCTTGTGCGGTGCCGCCGGGGCCGGCGCCGCCGTCAAAGCCTCATCCGAGCCTTGCTCGGGGCCGATCTGCGCGGGCGTCCGATGGGTGCGCGGTGATGGCGACGTGTTGTCATCACTCTTCCGGGAGGCGGGTCCCGAGTGTTGACTTCGGTGCTGAAGGCGCGACCTCGATCGCAGCCCGATCGAGCTCTTCGCCGTGGCTCGCCAAAGAGCTCGACCTCGCCCTATCGGGTCACCATGACCGGGCGATAGCGGAGGCGCTCCGTGAGAGGGAGACGGGGCCCAAAGGACGTCTGCCCTCTCTCGGCTTCACGAGGGCGGTTATGGCTTGTTGATGGCGACGTGCACCATCCGGCGGTGTCTTCAAGGTCTGCGGATCACGGTCATCCGTATTTCCTCCGCGCCTTGGCCGTCCGCCATCGTAACGCGTTGCCGCGGGCGACGGCGGCGTAAACAGGACACGGAGTCGAGTCCGTGCTCAATCCACGCTGAGGAAAGTCCGTCGATGAAGTCGCGCCATGCTCCCGGTTCTTGATGTTGTTCTGCGAATAAGCGAAGCAATCGCCCCACGGTGGACGCCACTTGCCGACGATCGGGATCGCCAACCGCAAGAAATGTGGTAAAGGTCTCGAGTGATATGGGATTCGGCGGTAACCGCTCAAACGAAGGAAAGTATGCAGACGAGGTTATGGTCGAGCAAGACGCCAACGAGCGGAGATCGAGATTTATAATCGTTCGAGCCTCGTGGAAGGTAATAGCTCTACTCGCTTGCCTTTGCGCCGCTTTCTTGGCTAATTTCGAGTACAAGGGTGTTTTGCGGCTCAAGTTCAGCTATGGCTAAGTCTAAGCTCGAGCTAGGGTGCGTTGCGAGTGGTTTCTTCCAAGGACCTGTGCTCCCCGGTTTTATGCCTCCTCAGTACGCAATGGCTGGGCTAGATTCCCGGGGAGTGGCCTTCATGCACGCCGAGGGCCACCAGAATCGGCCCGAACTTGTTGCATGCATCTGCGCCTGCCCCACGACCCGCGCCTTGAGCAACCGTCGGTCAAATGCTTGATCCGAAATCCGAGGGTGGATCGTGGCCCCGATCAAGGTCCCGCCCGAGCTCGAGGTCGAGCGGGGCCGTGCTTGGGTCTAGCGCACTCTAGGTCGAGCGTCTCGGTATGCGCCCAGGTCGAGGCCGGGGGCCTCCCGAGCTCGGGGGTCCGTTGACATGCCACTGGCCAAAGGACGCCACCTCGTCAATGTGCCATTTTTTTCAAGGTCTTTCAGGTGAATGCTGTACATCCCACAAGAAAGCTCTTCCCAGTAGCTATCTTTGGTATAGCAAAAAAAGGATCTGCCCCCTGACTCCAAACCAGTAATTGTTGATACTATAGGAGTTAAGAAGAGTGTATATATGAGATTGGATTTGCTCGATTAGATATGAGTTATCACTATTCGAAGTATGTATAGAATCACAAATATTAGGTGCAACATAACTTATTAAGTCCATGAACTTTTCAAGTTTTGCAAAGGAACAACCGGTGTACAAAGTTATGTGTTTATCTTATCAATGATTTGTACTAAGAAACATGAAAAAAATTAAGTATATCTTACCAGAGTTATTCCTTGTAAATGAAGCAGGTGATACTGATGATAATATAAAACATGAATTATCAGGTGTGAGCCATTGTCAAGAGGCTTCTTCTCCCAAATGCATCCCGGCCAAACCATAATGTTTTTGAGTATGTCTGAAAGTAAGTGGCTTGGATGTTAGGAAGCTTAATCTACAAGGGCGTGCAAGCAGGACAAACATCACAATTACTTGTCTGCCAGTATATTGAAACTCAAGAGAACCAATTGGACCGAGCCAACGAGTGGCTCGCGAGCCGAGCCGAAGTCGGCTCATTTGAAAAATGAGCCACAAAATAGGCTCGGCTCAGGTTCGCTCTGAGCCGCGAGCCTGGCCGAGCCGAGCCTAGCCTAACCAAGCCCGAGACGAGATGTGAGCCACGAGCCAAATTTCCAGCCCTACAAGCCATCAAAGGATGCTGGGACTGGGATAGAACCGTACTTGTGCAAGGCACTAGCGGTGAAAACGGGTTGCACATTACTCGTCCCAAATCTTAGCTCATATTTTTCTCTAATCCTAACTTATATATGTTTTTCTCTAGATTCGAAGTTAGATACGGAATAAACTAGATACATATAGAAATTCAGGTTCAGGATGTGGATATGAGATGAATACATAACGGGTTCAGATAAAAAAGAATAAAATATACCAATAGTACATGCATATAGAAAAAGAATACATGTTGAATACATACCTTCGTCACTTCAACACAAATATAAGTTCTACACGAATTAAATTTTTATGTGCTAGAACAAGAACAATGTATATAAAACCTAGAAAGTTTATGGTCCAAAGAAATGGTAATAAATTTTCTAATTATTTTTAAATAGTAATAATTTCTATAATATTATAGGAAATAAGCGGTTAATTCAAATTTGGTGTATATGCCACATATTACCTTAAATTCATAGTTTTGTACACACTGTATGCACGCATATGTTCCATACCACCTTTAGATAGTAGTCTAGCACAAAATGGCCTTTCTTAGCCCAACCCAAAAGATATCGGTTGGCATGATATCCAGGGCCTAATCCGAATCCAGTAGATATCATATCCTCCAAATCCAAATTGGGTCTCGGATCCCGACTAGATCCGGCTCTCAATCAAGTGGGAAATATCCGACCGTTTTCACAGTAGAAGGAACCATCACGGTTGTAGCTATGAAACAGAGAATTGCATTTTTGCCACTATGGTTTTCGGGTTTGGTATATTTGCCATCTCAAACAACTTAACCATTGTGGTGCCATCATAAAGGCAAGAAATATGGACAAGGCTAAATGGTTTGACCATGATCAAACAACCATTTTCCTTCCCAAAAGAAAAAATTGGTCCTATGCCGCCGTTGTCGCCAATCAAAAATCAACCGTCACCGCCATCCTAACCACCGCAGATCCATGGAAGAGGAAAAGAGAGAAAGAAGGATAGGATCGGGGAAGAAAAGTTTGAGGGCATTTCCCTCCTTTGCAATGGTACTAGAGCAATTAGCTGGTTCGGAATGACAAATCCAAAAAATTACACAACTTTGCAATCATAAGTATGCAATTATTAAGGTTGTATAACATGGGTAACCGTGATAAAATACAAGCTCGATAGATAGCAGATGGTGTAATCAGAGATATTAAAAGTCACGGGTTTTGGGGTGACGTAGAGCCCTCCTTTGTTCAACACGCAGCTGAGCGAGAGGGGAGGAGCGATTGTCCCCTGATAGCCACACATCCACCCCACCCCACTTCGCGCGTGTGTGCCAAACTCTAGCGTGGTCGAGTCCCCTTCGGCCCCGTGTGCACCCTCTTCTCCTGCGTGGCCTGTCCTGTCTTCCCCATCCCACTTAAGTCCCACCGCCCTTCATTCCTGTCGGTGTTTCGTAAACCGGCAAGTAAATTTGTAAGTTAAGGGGCTGCGCGTTCCCGCTCCTTGAATGGTTAGACTCAGGAAGCCCAAGATGTATACTGGTTCGGGCCGAATGTCCCTACGTCCAGTTTGTGGTGGTGGTTCTGTATTGCTCGGGGTATAGTAGATTACACGGTGTTACAAGTGAGGGCTAAGGGATGGCCTTGAATGCCTCGTACGAGTGGAGGAGCTCAGGGGAAGCAAAGGGCTCAAAGCTGTAGGAGCGTTTGAGCCGGGTGTGCTAGAGTTCGTAAGCTTATACTTATGTGTTCGATTGGTCGATTGATCGATGGATGGATCCGATCCCCCTCCCTGAGGGTCCTGCCGCCCTTTATATAGGCGTAGGGGGCAGGTTACACGAGAGTTTGGAAAAGAAAAGTAGGGGTATGCTACGCCCGGGAGTCTCGGTCTTCGGTCCCGTGATCGACGGGTTCTGCTCATCCCACGCCTGGGTTGGTAGACACAGCGAGCGGCATTCCGTCGAGAAGGCGCGACTGCTCTCTGGCGCTCGTCAGTCGTGCCGACGTTCTTACTGTGCTCTCGTACCTCCTCGGACGGCGCTCTCTCCATCGTGCATGACGGGACGAAGGATGGCGTTGACTCAGCGGCCTCGCCACCTTGGGAAGGAGCCACTTGCCTCAAGATGGCCGTCCGATCCATGGGGCGGTGACCACTGTGGTCGATCGGCGACGCGGCGGAGGTCGCTGGTCGGAGCTCGTTGGGCCCCGACCGAGGTCAATCGAGCTCATGGGCGCCTGACCGAGGCCGTGTCGGGCCCGAGCGCTACTCGACCTATGGCTAGGTCGAGCTCGAGGGAGCGCCCAACCTGTGGGCTTGTCGAGCGCCCGTGGGCTTGATCGAGGCCGAGGATCCTTCGTGGCCCAACGAGGCCTTTGGCCAGAACGGGGCCTAAGACGGCCCATTTGGTGTTCTGACCAATATTCAATGATAATCCCATCTGTGAGGGATGGAGACTTTGGTAATACCCCCTCCAGTACTCTGCATCGCTGCTAATCTCGCCGCCATGTCCAAACGACTGAGAGAGAAACGATCTTGAAATAGATGTATACCTTGCTGTGGGGTACCCCCTGGTATGAGTATTCGTCAATGCCCATCCCACTTCATACTGAAAGTGCATCTAGGCCCCTCAAAGAGTTTTGGTGATTTGTGGCAACACAATTATGTATACTAACGTTGTAAATGAGATTCTATGCAGTGATCAAGAAGATATCATCGTTGGAAAGGCGATTAGAGATCCCCACCGAAATTAAAATTTGAAAAGACGGCATCAAGACCTTAGTTGTAATTCTTTTATTTTATTGAGTCTAAGGATAGCCGTTCTATTAAGGGGGATACGACGGAAAATCGCTTCTAGGATATGCTTGTGCTCATAGAATGAAAAATTGCATCTCAAAAGAATTTTAAAATAGTGCATTTCCTTTTAAAGGGTACTCCTGGCCGAGGGGGTCAGGCCGGAGTATCCGGACATTAAGTCTGGACTCTCCGGGCTGGGGTCCTCGGTTGGTTTTCTCTGGTAAGTCCGGAGTATCCGGACATTTAGTCCAGACACTCCGGGGTTATTGTTCGGAGTATCCGGGGTTATTATCTGGAGTATCCGGAGATTTTGTCCGACACCTGTGCTCACCCTCTCGGTTGTGCAAAACAAGTTAAGTCCGACACTCGGACTATTTGTCCGGACACTCCGGAGTTTGCGCAGCACATGAGTAACGGTTGGATTTTAGGAGACCTATTTAAGCCCTCACTCCATTTCTAACCGTTACCACCTCATTCATTGCAGCATTCAAGTCTAAAGCTCACTCTCTCACTCTCTCAAGCCCTAGCTTCTTTCTCCCACTTGAATCTTCGATTTGATTTGCATCTTTGGGAAGAAAGGAGGAGATTTAAGTGCTTTGAGCTTGCTTGTTTGATTCTTGAGCACAAGTTTCATCCTCCAAGTTGATTTAGCGGCGATTTATTACTCTTGAGTTTGAAGGGCTCCTAGACGGCAAGGAGTCACCGGAGCCTCCAAGACTTCGTGTGGAGAGCCTCGGTCGTTTGTGAAGGCAAGCCTCATTCCAAAGGAAAGAGGGAAGAAGAAGACCCATGAGGCTGCAGTGTGCAACGCCGGAGGAAAGAGGTCAAGTGGGACCCGGGCTTTGTGCCTCCTCAACGGAGACGAGGATTCCTTCAAGAATCCGAACTCCGGTAAGAAATTGTTGCCTTCCTACTCTTTACTTGCTTGTGCTAGGGTTTGTAGTTCTTGGTTCTTTTGGTGCCCCGATCTACTTCATCTCAGTGTTTAGCTTTAGATCTATATTTTTCTCAGGTACCAGATATCATTTAGAGTGATTGTATTCAGCTAGATTGTTGAAAATTTGCAAAGATTTAAAATTCTCATTTCTAGGTCTCCTGTCCGGACACTCCGGACATTAACTCCGGACTATCCGGACAATTAGCTCGGACAGTCCGGGTTTTAATCCTCGGGTGATTTTATTTAATTGTAAATTTAATTACGCCTATTCACCCCCCCCTCTAGGCAACATATCGGTCCTTTCACATACCACCGCCCCTCCTCCTCCTACCCCGTCGGCCACCCCATTCCTGTCGCCACCCTAGTTGCCTCTGGTGAGGCAAGATTTGGCCAAAATCGAGCCACCACTCCTCTGTTCTTGGGCATAGTTTCCATTGCTCCACCTCTACTTTTGATTGGCCGTCGCCATTCCCATCGCCTCCGCATCGCCATCCGTCTCTCCTCACGGCCGCTGTTCGTGCTCCGGCGAGATGGTGATGACCATCAGAGGTGAGCGCCTCCCCAGAATCCACCTATTTTTCCTACTTCTTTGTCCATTTCCGCTTCGTTCGTTCTAATTTGAGTGTTGCTATGCAGCCATGGATGTCAAATCTTGGCTACAAAAGGGAGGGCACCAATGGTGGGCTTCCTCCAAGCTTTCACCGCTACCTCCGCTGTGCCAGCAGCAACGTCATAGCCTACGCCCTCTCCTCCTCTAGTCCCCGCTTCCCCTTGCCCACCCAGCTCCCTCCATCCTCGCATTCACTTTGCCTCCTCCGGTGCACCCCCGACGCCATCCCTTCGATAGCCCGCCAGTAACGATTTGGGCTCACGAGGATGATGAGGAAGGGTGGAGGTCATAGAAAAGGCCAATATTGACCCCCAGGTATGAAAAGCAGCTCTTTTGTCATAGGGTTTAAGTTAGTGATGGTTTTGCCCTTCTTCTTCAACCCCTTCTCTGTCCACAGTGACATTAAAGCGAGCGATGGCAAACCTCACTCGACTTTGGTCTTAGGGAGGAAAGCTAGATCTTAGCGGTCACCCCACGCCTTTGTGTCTTACCGTTCAACTACTGCCTTCACCCTCTGTGAATGATGTATATGATCACGATTGAGGATGGTTGCTACAAAAATCTAGCACTAGCACTCCACCGTCGAAGGATGGAAGTAGGTCGCACATACAACCAGCAAATGACAGCAGGATATGAGGTGTCGGTGGCGCCAAACTGCAGGGGAGGACCCGTGGCAATGGCGGCTTGTATTAGAGGAGGCAGCGATGCAACTTTAACTTGCAGTAGGAGGCGATAGCAAGCACCAATAAAGCGTGTTGCAGTGTTGATTACTGTAGTAAGGTGAACCTTGTACTGTCCTATCGTGATGCAGTTTTGTAGTCATCTTACCATTCTGTTTAGCTTGAAGCTATTTGTGCGCATGTAATTGAATTTAGGAATCAAGCAAAACTATTGAATATTGATACTACCAAGTGAAGAGTACATCCATTTCCCTTCTAGATGGAGTTGTAATGCTTTGTTCTTGCATATTTTTAGTGTTGTTTATGTGTATGTGTGTCTATTTAGGAGTGAGCCCTTTTGGACAAAAGCTGTTGGAAGACTTTCCTTCTCAATTTCAATTTTGGGGTTGGAGTAGAGGCTATTTAGGGTTGAAGGAGCTTGTGCTGCATGCTAATGGACCAATGTTTCAGTGCATTCGAGAGCATTGTTTCTCTTTCCCTATTTTATCAAGAACAAGGTATAACTATATGAACCTTTGTAGGTTATTTTGTTGTTTCATCATTACCACTGAAATGCATTGTTTTGAGGTCTTTGGCGTAGGATATTAACATACAATCTGAAGCAACGGTCAAGAACAATACTTTAGATATGTATTTTTACTCTTTCAGCTTTTGTTAGCTTTTGAAAAATACCTGCCCATGTGTATTATCAGTGGTTAGATTTTGAAAACAAGGTTATAGCCTTCCAAAGTCTTGATTTGTTTCTTCTTAACCTCATCTATTTTTTTGGGCTCATGAGCTCAATGAGGTTTTTATTCCAGAGTTAGGATTGCTTTGTTGTTCTATAGGTCCGTTGATTTTACCTTTGCTTTGGTCAGTTTATACAACACGAATTTGATCCCATGAAAAAAAACATGGATTTAATCAGAAATTCAGAATACTAATTGAGGAATCAAATATGTCAGCCTCTTGCTCCGAGCTGCAGTGGCCGCAGCAGGCGAATCACATCTTTCCCTCTTCCCTTACCAACACCTCCGTCATTTGCACTGGTTGGCTCATGGCTCAAATACTTGCCTCCGCATACATCTAGGTATGTGTGTTTGTCATTTATCACATGAATTCCTAATTTCCTATTGTCGAAACTGAGGGATGTTTGCTTAGAATAGTTCGATAAAAAAAGGAAAATTCAAGTACAATCAGGTCACTTTGGTACATATGGTTCACTTTGTTGTTAATTTGTTGTTCTAGCATTCTTGGATCACAAATTGATTGATCTTTTGGTGGTTAGCATTCTTAGATCACAAATTTATTGATCTTGTGGTGGTTAATCGGCTAATGGCCTATAATTCATCACTTTGCTTAAAACCAATCTCAATAACCTCTATTTGTGATCTTGTCATGTCAGAATCCATATTTCATATGCCGCTTTATGTGGCTAAATCATGTTCTCCCTTCTCTTGGCTATAGTGTAGTGAGAATGGTAAAAAGGGCTTTTGATTCTTCATATAAGAAGGGCCACCCAATTTCATTCGAAGTAGCAAATCCTTTTTCCAGCAAAGTTAATGCGGTAATGTTGTACTACTAGACTTATGGTTGATGTTTTCTCATGCAACACAAAATGCATAGCATATCGTGTATGTTCAAACTGTGCTCTTCTTGGTGTTTCTTCAAGTTTTGGTCGAGGGTGTTAGCTAGGACTCATTGCCATGGAGAAGCTGAGGCATATGCTATTATGCTACAAGGAGAAAAGATTTGGATGCATTGCTAGCGGTGGATTGGAGAGGTTCAATTCACGTGGTGTAAACCCAACAGGACAAACCAAAAATTCCTGCCATTGCACTAGCTGCTACCCTAAACAATATGCCTTTGATCTTCAAGTGGTAGCAAACTTGACAGAACAACAAAAAAGAAAAACAGACCCCTTTTTAGTAACTAAACCCAAAAGAGAACATGGATATCTTGGATTAATACTATGAATCTACTATAACATTATGCAACATATTCTTTTATGAACCACATATTCGTTGTGAACCACATATTTGTTGTTTGGTACCTACTAATATGTGGTTCGTAATTACATACATAATTTTTTTATTTTTGGTTGCCTAGAATTTGTTTTTACTTTATCTCATATAGTTAATGCATATGCAAACAGTCTTTGTTTGGTACCCACTAATATGTGGTTCAGAAAATGATGATAGCTCAATTTTTTTAGCCCATGGAGTAATGATTTCCCTGTGATGAGCATAACAAGACAAATGGAGGTTTTTGGCATACAATTGTTTAATTAATTACTTCAACCTGCAGGTATGCAATCTATCACTATATGATTGTTCTCATGAGAAGATGCACATATAATCGTTTCTTAATTGAGTGTAGGAGAATGTAAGGGTTAATGAATACAATTTGGCATGATAGTCAGAAGCAATTCTACAAGTTTAGCTTATAATCATGGTTTTGTCATATCAAGGGATGCATGTTAAAATGTCTCAAATATGTTTCACCTCAGACGTAAAGTAATTCATTCTCTATTAGGTTTTACACTGCCATGGTATACTCTGTCCACAGTATCTAGGTTATGGTGTAGAAAGAGTTTGTTTTAGGGTCACGCCCTATGTGATGAACTTTCCTAGAGACGAGACATAGACAATAAACAATTGCAATATACAAAATGCATATGAAACACTCTGTTCATTGTTTCATTGAGCAATGAATTATAATTTTGTTACTAAACCTGTTACTATGACCATAAGATAATGTTTTTTGGCCAACAACCTTTTCAGATAACTCACATCATGTCCCATTCAAGTTCTTGATGGTTCAATGCTCCGTGGTCTAGATATTTGTATTGACCCATTACTTTTGCGTGTTATTCTTTCCTACTGATTGTCTTGAGCCATGTAACTTGTTCTGTATAAGTATAATGCAATTGTTCCAACAAATGTAGCTGACATCTTAAGATTATATTATTTTCAATCTATTTGGACTATCATTACATCTTCTTAGCTGAAATCATTATGATGAGTTCTGTAGTGGTTTATGCCATAACTGTTACCTCTTCATGCGTATGTTCTCCGATTGGTTCTACATGTCCGGTAGGGCATGGGAAAACACCCAAAATGATCTAATTTTGTTATAAATCAATGCCATTATTCCAGTTAATATTTGATTAGAGGTACTTGAAAGTTACTACTTTATGTATTTTTGTCCACACACACACATACACACACACATATATATATACTCTCGGAAGTAATTACTCCCTATGCCGTATCTCACAACATATAGGGTATCTCGTACGACGGAAGGTATGTACGCGTAGTATACGAGTATATAAGATCATCTAGGTGGTATATGTACATTTTTTCAGAGGTGGTATATATATTTTTTGGACATACTCCTTTTTATGTGCGTATATGAAGGTATTTGCAAAATACGCTAAAAATCATGGATTCTCTTGCAATTTTTTCATTTGATTCACATTGGAGTATCTTATAATTAATATATGAGTGTACCTAAAGTGATAAATGAGTATTTCAAGTTCGTTTAGACAGTATTTCAGATATGGGAGTAACTACACCTGAGAGTAAAAGATATTTTTCATATATCTATACTAATATATAAATTAGCAGTTGGTGGCAGCGGTCCGTCGTTCTTCCTAGCCTCTCTCCCGGTCATATCTCCAATAATGGCAGGTCATTATAGCTAATTATTCTTTTCTCGATTTATACCACCATATCTCTCTAAATATAGTCGATTATTATAGCAAAATCCTCGATTATTGCCGGCAATTAATAGCCGCCAATCATTTCTTTTGTATTCATTCAAGATCTCCCATGTCGTGCCAGCCGCGATTTAATGAACTCGACAAGATAATCGATATTAAGTGACGGACCGACGACATGGCCGTGGAGGTCTGCAGGAGGCCGAGCCGTGGTCGTAGTAATCGCAGCCGGAAGATGACCAGAAAGTCACGATGCCCACGGTGCCGTGACCCCAGCTGAGCCGCTTGACGTGAACAAAGCGTCTGACGCCGGTGCGGTTGCCGACGACACGGTGGGGCGTCGTCCATGTGAGAGAGTCATTGGCATACCCTTGGAGATAAACGGGTTGATTCAAATTAATGTCGCGAGAGAGGAACGACGCGCGACGATGGTATGGAGGGCGCCTTTGCGGTGTTTCTGGTTCACCTTCATGGGCTCCCGTGATCATGGTTGGTGAAGTCGATGATGGCTACACGCCTTGAGACATGGAGACGAGTAGGCCGGCAAAGGCGAGAGGGTCATCTGGGAAGAGTAGCGAACCGTCGGCGCAGCGGACCACCGCTGAAGTGGAGGAGAGTGGTGGCGATCCAAAAGACACGAAGGTACAAAGACTGGGTGGCGGCGGTGGTCTCTTTCTCCGAGGCGATCGACCATACTGCCATGGCATGCGCTGACAAGTGGGCGGCGAAGAAGCGAGACTCCACAATGTCATGCTGCGGGCATGGCGAGAGAAAGAGGAACATGATCCGTAATATAAATTGCAAAAAAGATAAAAATGATTGATTGATTTTTGAGATTGGTAATATATATTGGTATTTATAATATATTTGGTTTTAATTAGTACTAAGAAAAACCATAAAACTTTTGTAATCGGAAGATAGATATTTGATCTTGTAACACAATTTTCTTTTATTGCTTGATCTTTACGTTTAGCTACTAATTTTATTTTTCGTAGCAGCACGGACATTGATCTAGTGTGTATATATATATATATATATTCTCTGAATTTTCTGGTAGGGCCGCCGATTGGTCGAGTTGAATCTATATATATATATATATATATTCTCTGAATTTTCTGGTAGGGCCGCCGAATGGTCGAGTTGAATCAAAACTCCCGCATACTGAAGCCCTACTCCAGTCTCCGAATTGGGTCCGGCTGAATTCAGCTAGTGAACGGTGGTGGGAACTGGGAAGGGTTCGCTTCGAGGGGCGCACGCCGCGCCACCATTGGTTGCACCATGCCCTCCCGCCTCTGCGGCTGCGCGTCGCCGCCAAGGCAGCGCTACCCCGCCCGGCCGTCATTCTCCCAGTTGCGCCCGCGCCCCCCCTTTTCATCCCCTTCCTTTCTTGTGCGCACCTTTCTTCCTTCCTGTGTTGTGTGAGCACCGATGGGCGGCGTGTCGTAGTGGCGCAGGGGCTGGGGAACAACACGGGCGGCGGACTACCTGCGGCCCGCTGCGGCGCTACGGAACGACCACGGCGTGCCGGCCGTCGTCGCGCCTCCTCTGGCTCCGCAACGCCGCCGGGCTCGTCGACCCGCCCGCGCCCCGTCCTTGATTGGTAAGTCCACGAGACATTTCGTCGAACACAATGTTTGTTTCTCTCTATATGTATATAATTGTACGCGTTGAAGCGTTTCACCGAACACCTTACTTGCAAGTACCTGAAAAGAGTGGAAGAAGCGCTGTCCGAGGCGAGGGAACATGTTTGTCTACCAAGCCCAACAAATGATGTTTGTAATCTCTTTTTTTCAATAAAAGTTTTGGTATTTAGGCTGTGCCATTTAACTCTTTCTACTTCCATTGCCACGAAAAAGAAATTCATGTTTCCTCGCAAAAAAAAAAGAAAGAAAGAAATTGATGTTTCGAATTTACCTTCCAGAGTTCGGTAGTTATTGCCAGTCTGAAACTCATTTTGTCACTGCTAGTTCCAGCCCTCTGATGGATATTAGACTGTGTTTTCTATTGTCCGCCTTAATTCATGCGCAATCATAATGCTGAACACTATGGATCGAATAAATAGATCAATGTTCTGAAAGTAAGAAAATTCATCCTAACTGTTGCTATTTTCAGATGGGAGGATATCATTGATTGGGCATTCAGCTGGGGGATGGCTCGCACGTGTACGTGGAAGACTTTGAGGCTTCTGACATAAGTTTACTGCTCACACTTGGCACTCCTTACTTGTTCGGATTCCTATCTGATCATCGTTTGACGCTTGGATTAGTAGCCTGGTGGTGGACGCCCTTTTTCCTTTCTATTTCACACATGAAGTAACGCAAGCTTAATGACTTGTTGTTTTAGTTTGGCGGTTCTTGTAAAGAATATATGGGATTCTCACCTCACAGATGTGAATGATGTAATTTCCTATGAAACTATAAAAGATTATAGCTTTGTATTACGTGCATTTTTTTTTCTTATTTTGGTGCTATATGAACAAATGAGCAACGTTTTAAACTCTAGAAAGGCATCCTTGTCCGGCTGTCCGATGATCAAAAAACATTCATATATCATAACATCTCAGCTTGTCCTGGCAGGTACATTCAAGGTGTTCCTCTAATTAGGAACTCCACAGTTGCTTCGGATGAGATTCTCGCAGTGGACACTCCTTCAGATGTAGTTGAAGGAAGCAGTTATTATCAGTACCAATGACAAATCTACTCCGTCAGGTTCCACCTTGAGAGCCCGCTTCATCGGACAAGGCTACAAACAGGTGACTAATACTTCAGCAATACCACGCTGCGATAAACATTCCTCATTTGATTTCTGAATAAGAGCATGGAAACAACACCCAAATTCTCTGCTAGGTTTGCGGCCATGCTGATGTGTGGGGAGACGGCGTCGTTCCTGAAATGTCGGCGCATCTAGAGGGCGCGCTGAATATAACTGCATAAGCTTCGACGGCGTGTACCACCCTCCTGTAGGTTCTGATGATGAGTAGAGGCCCTGGTACGGCTCACACACCGGCAATCCTGTAAGCAGTGGGTGCATCATCTCCTCAGTTGATGCGCATAAGCTAACAACTCTGAAAGTTTTTGGACCAAAAACATGTATTAGCATGCCATTTGGTGGATGTTGTACCAACCAATCCCCAAGGCAAGCGTTTTCTTCTGTCTGAATACTGAACGGTCATGCCTAGTTGTGTAGGGTGAAAGGTAACTCATTGCCCCATTGGCATATTAGCAACATAATCCTTTACAGAGGATGTATGCTTGGTGGTTTTCTGTAAACAACCAAACTTCGATATTTTTGGGTCAAATGATAATGTATCACTGGAATTTGTTACAGTGACAACAATGAATACGTATGGAATTGCACAGCAACAACACGCAGGAACTAAAACGAACAGCTTTTCGAAAGAGAATTACTGACGTGTAGCACGAGGAGAAGGAGAACCATCCATTCACATTCTCAGACAGGTAGCTGGTGCGTTGCACCGGTCAAGACATGAAACTGGACAACATAGCCACAGAACATAACCATGCAATTAACCATATAGGAGAAAGACCATTTAATCTGGATAGTGTCAAAAATATGACCTGCTTGATCACAAATTCACAATCCCTGCAACCAGACCAGCATGGACATACATGACTAGAACGAGGTGCCAAAAGCAGAAACATTGAACGACATCAATGTGCGCAACGCACGGGTGCCCTCGCAGGAGCAACGCGCAATAAAACAGTGGGAATCCTTTTTTACATGCATCCCCCAACCTAAATGTTGAACAAAGTCTGAGTGGAACCTTAACATGGATCACAAAAGAAGATTTCCCCAATAAGTCTGAGCAGAAAGCACCACCGTTGGCTCCACTTGACAGCTTTAGTTAGTTTTCAGGAAATGAGGGGACAGCAGCTTGGCAATTTCCATCATCCCGACCTTGTCCCGCCCGGCAAATATGCTTTTGAGCTTCTCATCACAGTTAATCTCCTTTTTGTTTGCCGGGTTCTGCAAATCATGATGGGCAAATTGTTATTTCACAAAAACAAATTGTTTGATGTAAATGCCTATGGCACATTAATCTAAATAATCGTCCAAAAGAATATGTAACACCAGTACATTTGAACTAAAAAGTACCACGGCAAACTAGTAAAGCAGTTGAGAGAGCATATCTAATGCAATTTACACTGTTATGGTCAATACCTCATAGAAACTCTTTAGCTATTTCTAATACCGAAAACTAGGTCATATGGGAATGTACAATCAGTTAATCGCACATTTATTCACCAACACACACATAAACATTGGGGTTATTACAGAAGAACCCCACGGAGAGAGAGAGGGCTGGATGTTGTACTCGAGGACACTAACTGTCGAGTTACAACTTTAGTATAGCAAAGCTATGCAATTCCAGAAGGAAACTAAAGGTGCAACTCAACAGCCTTAGCGTGTCGAGTAAAATGTTCGGGAAGAACTTTATTGGGTAAAATGTTATTTTTATCTCGTGAGAAAACTCGGAGATGGGGAATGAACTACACTTGGGAGGATTTTTCCAAGTTCTAACAACTATCAACTTGATTACGACAATACAAACCAAAGTCTTATTTCATAAATAGAACCCAGGAGTTCACAGGGCTGCAATATATATATATATATATATATATATATATATATATATATATATATATATATATATATATATATATATATCACGGAAACTTCTTATAAGAAACACTGACCTGATACTTTTTTGGGGGTCAAATTTCATACGAAGCCAATGGAACAAAATAGCAGCAGATTCCTCATGACTAGCTCATCTCAAAAGAAACTCTAACCAAATCCACTAAAATAGGGTTTCTTTGTCCTAAATCCTTAGCCAACCAATACAGTCGCTAGCTCAGAAGAAACTCCAACCAAACCCTACCAAAATGGGATTTCCTTCTTTCAAACCCCCCAATCCAACCAATACAATGCAACGCACAGCTGGTACAAGCAAGATAACAAAACTAGCAGCAAAAACAACTAGAGCAGCGGCTACTACGCAGTGAACAGCGATAGACAAGAGCAGCAGCTGGTGATACTGATGTCGTCACCTGGAGGCCTTTGGCCTTGATGTGGGCCCAGATGAGCTTGACGGCGTTGGCGCGGGAGATCTCGGGGGCGCCGCCGGCGAACCGGCGGAGGGCAAACGAGACCGGCAACGGCCTCATGATCCCGCGTTTCTCCTTCGCCACTGCCGCATCCGCCTTGGTCACCTGCGCAGCCGCCGGCTTCTTGCCCCCCGCCGCGGCCGGGGACATGAGGACGCGGCACCCGCGGAAAAGCCTAGCAGCCGCCGTCGACATAGCCGTGGGAGTCGCCGGTGGGTCTCTCCGCGCTCGCTTCGAGGGGTAGTGGTAGGCCTGGGAGGGGAGCGAGGCGACGAGGGTTTTGGGGGTTTAGGGTTTCGGACTCGAGGCTTGGAGCTCACCCTGTATTTGGATTTTGGAGACCAAGCGCTTTTGCATCTAGGACCTTGTGTTTCTTCTTTAATACTAACAAACGGGTCAAATGCCAGCTGCTAGTAGCATAGCAAGGAGCAGCAAATTTGGAGGTTTATCTGGCGTTAATCGTCAGGATTTGTATACCCTGCCATTCTGAAGATCTGGATTACCAACGCACGGCATGCCAACTGATCAGTATCCTCTAGACTAAGGAAATTTGTTTAGCGAGCTCCAAGATCCTTTAGACTAAGGGTCATGAAGTTAGCTCAGAACTCCAACTCCACCCGGATTTGGAGCAACGCTAAACACCCTAACTCCACAAAACAATGGAGCGGAACAACTCGTGGAGCGATGAGTTCGATCAGTTTTTTAGAGCAAGAAAAAGTGCTCCACGGATGGGTTTTTGAGTAGACGTGGAGTTAGGGTGAAATTACCACCTTGCCATAGGGGTAATACCCTCTGATCCCTTGGACCGCGTCTCCCCTTGCCGCTAGGGCTTGCGCTCCCTCCCTTGTTGCCGCCTCCCTGTCCCTCGCTCAACGCCGCCCTGCCTTTGTGCTCGGCCACCGGCCTCCCCTCACTGCTTCCTCTCCTGCGCCTTCGCTCGGCCGCCTCTCCTCACGTCTCTCTCCTCCGGCTTCCCTCCGTGACGGTAGACCATTTGCCCCTCGCCCTGCGCTTTTCGCCATCGCCCTCCTCGCGTCTCCTTCGGTGAAGCACCCATGACACTCCTCCAGTAGCCTGTCAGCCGCCCTCTCCCGAAGAAAGCACGTGACCCTCCCACGGCTTGCAGCGCCACTTCTCCTAGCAAAGAAAGTGATAGTGATGATTCTAGTGAAGAGTTGGAAATTTTTTTTGATATAGTTCTGGGTACTGCTGAAATAGCTCAAATATGTTGTGAGTTTTACCTACACAAGGCACCACCAAGGACATCACGAACAAGTGGCATGAGATGGTTGATTGAGACACTAAAGACTCCTGGAGAATGTCATACCCAACTACGTATAAACCAAACTATCTTCATGGATCTACATGGTTTGCTGGTGAATAGGTATGGATTGCAATCATCTATACACATGAGCACTTATGAAACGCTAGCGATTTTTCTATTTACATGTGTTGGATGTGAGTCAAATAGGAGGGGTCAAAATCAGTTTAAGCATTCAGGTGAAACCATTAGTAGGAAGTTTGATAAGGTTCTAAACTGCTTGGTTGCTATGGCAAAAGATTACCTAAGACCTCAAGATCCTAATTTCGTAACTGTCTATAAGAGGATTAGAGATGATAAGAGAGCTTATCCACACTTGAAAGATTGCATTGGTGCTTTTGATAGAACTCATATTCGTGTAACTTTTGCGCCTGAAGAGCAATAAGGTATGTTGGAAAAACTGGAATTCCAACTTAAAATGTGCTCACAGTTTGTGACTTTGATATGCGATTCACTTATGTATCAACTGGTCAATCGGGAGCAATGCATGACACAAATGTATTGTATCATATGATCAGAGTGGATCGAGAGTTCTTTCCACATCATCCACAAGGTAATGCACTTTCAAGGCTCCCAGAATTACGGGCCAAGCCCGTGGAAGCCCGTGCATTTGGGGCCACTTTTCACGCTCATCTAAACTAGGTCTAATTGGGCTTAAAGTCAGCCCAACGTATTGGATCGGTGCATCTACTGCGTTTTTCTTTTATTGGTGCCCCGCACAATCATTTTACTTCACTGATGACTATTAACTAAGTCAGTACACTCTACTACAATTATACGTAACGCCAATCAATGAGAGAGGAAGAGAGAAATTACAAAGCACAGGTGCCTTCCTCTTACAATAAAGACATATGTTAATATTATAGGTGGGAGAAAAAGATTTAGTTATTTGAGATCTGTATTCGTGTGTCTACTTTTTGCAAGGTATGCTGCAACATGTACACCTGCTGGCATAGAATTTTTTTTCCGAGAGAGAGATAGCTAGTAGCGTACGCATGGGATGCGTTCCATGAACAGCACGGTACACGCATGGGATACCCTGGCAGGCAGAGCCAGCGAGATCGACCGGGCCAGCCAGTGCTCGAGGGAGAAACTGTGTGGTTAATTAAGCTGTAACGCGTTGCATCATGCGTCAGACCAGCTAGTGGTCGTAGCCGCAAAAAAGGAGGGAGCAAAACGCAGCAACCGTGTAGCTTGCTGGAAGAAAACGCTGCTCATATCCAGCAAGCACGCCAATGCCATTTGGACGGTGTTGCGTACGACGACGACCTTGAGGCAGGCAGAAATCGATCGATGGCGCGCTCACACAAACCATCTGCGCGCATGGCATGTTGGCATGGGTGATGAGGTGAGCAGGGTGGCTAGCTTAGCTGCATGCGACTAGCTCGCAAGGCCGTCGTAGTTCGTTCCTCCTGCTCCTGCCGCACTGTCTCCACTGTTAGCTAATAACTCTTCATCCCTGACCTGACTGACAGTCCAAAATGGAGATACATACGAGGTATCTCCGGCCGGAGGTTGTTTTTCATATCAGCATGAAGTCTGAGATAATACCAGGTACGTACGTACATGCAGCTAGCTCGATCATCTCCTGCCATCTTAATTGTTGAAATTAATAATCTTGTGCATGGACGTTCAGAGCTAGAGTTTTTGAGTCAATTCTGTTGTTGGCTAGGAAAAGGAGTCCAGTTCGTTTTGGTTTGTCTTAGTTTCGGTTTTATCCGAACTAACTCCAGAGTCTTGTGTATTCAAAGTTTGTTTCGTTTAAGTTGTCGACTAGATAATGTAGTCTAGTTGAAGTGAAGTTCAGGTGCTGGTGTTATCTGAACAAGTATCAGAGGAAGTCGACAGAGTCTGCTAGTTTTGTTACAGTTCGTCTTGCCGGATGAGAATTTGTTTCTTACCCGGTTAAAATTCTGAAGAGTCCAATTGGTGTCAAATAGGTTAAGCATTCCGGATTGGCAAAAACGTAACTGAATTCAGTTTTAGTCTGTAATCTCTAACTTGTATAAGTAAAGAGGAAGAAAATCAGTAAAGGCTTCGGGAAGATTTTTGCAGCACCAAAACTCTGAACTGTTCTTGCTGTTCTTTGCCGTCTGTTGTTTCTTTCTGCATTGCGCTGCTACTTTGTGTTGCAGAGTAGAGAACGAGGTAGTCCGTCTACTTCTGTGCAGTATTCCGGCAACGCAGACTAGCAGTCCGACAATACAGAGGTTTGTTCAGGTTGTTTCAGAAGAGTAATCTGACAACTTGCTGAAAGAATTGCAACATTAATTAATTATACTTTTGCTTCTGCAATATGTGTTGTTGTCATCGATTGATTTGTTCTATTCCTCCTCATCTCTTTCCGCTTAAATTGTGAGGTTTTGGAAAATCTGTACCAGTTCGCGTGCCGGTGATCTCTGTTTTCTTGCTTGCTTGCTTGTTTTGTTGTCGCATGTGGATGATTTGAATGAGCGATTATGCTGGGGTTTGTTTGTTCTTCACCGTGTCCGCTGAATCATTCTACAGCCAAAGACACGCTTGAACAATCAGTTTAAGCGGCCTTGATTGAACATAAGTTGAGAGAAGCCATCCAGACAAGATCAAGCCCGGGGCGCACCGGTGGCGGCGGCTTCGGTGGCTAGGGGCGAGCTCACGCGTGACACGGTTGGCCTGTTCGGTGGCGTGTCTATGCGCATCGACGATGCGGTTGCGGTGGAGTCAGAGCTGCTGCGTCGTGGACGTACGCGACGAGCGGCGACGATGACTATAGTGACGTGCAGCGCGGGCAGGTGGCGCGCGTCGGGCACCGCTTGCTGGTGCTTGGCACGGTGTGGTCACCGGCGATGTCTTGTGTCGCGGTGTGAGCGGAGCAGCCAACCCTCACCCTTTTTTAGGGGGTCGGTGTTGTTGCTCCACAAGGTGTTTGCCTTGTGAATGTAGTCGGTGCTTGGTAGAAGTTCTATTTTGGGATTTCTTCTTCTGTGTCGGCGTCCTCTTCTCTTTCACTCTCTGAGGTCGCTGATGTTGGTGTCTCTGTGTTCCCTCTTCGTGTTAGGGGTGTTTGGTATAGCTCTATCAAAATTTATAAAGTAGGTGGAACAGGATATTTCTAACTCCAAAAATTTATGAAGTAGAGTCATTGGTACATTAAGTGCATTTGGCGGGATTAGAACACGGTGAAGTTGAAAATTAAACTTCACTTGATTAAGTGAAGTCTGGCTGTGAGTATATTAAGAGTGTTTAGATGGATCATCCTGTTTACATTTTAGACTAAAAATATAAACTTAATTCACTTTATTTTAGTCTACAAGTTTCAGATTTCAGATGAAGTTGGAATCTGGAGCTCTACCAAACAGGCTCTAAGAGTGTTTACGTAAGTCATCTTGTATACATTTTAGACTAAAAAATATAAACATAATTTACTTTATTTTAGCCTACAATCTCTAGATCTGAGGCGGAGCTATAATCTGAAACTCTGCCAAACATACCTTAATTGTCTTCTCTTTTAAAATAAACAGCAGAGTTCTTACCGTTAGTTAAAAAACAAGATAACCCATCAAAGTGGAACCTCTCTTTTTTTTCTTGCGACGATAGAAATCCAACTTTTGGATACGTGACTGCTGAATCAAAAACAGCCTAACCTCTTCTAAAACACAGAGACAACCTAAGAATTTATTTTTATTTAATATTTATTTTAAATCTTTTTTCAAAACTAATCGACGGAATTTAAAAATTGCAAAAATACCGCTGTCAGCCCCAAAGATGGCGATCGCCCTCATCTTGGGCGGCAGTTTTATCCGGCGGCTAAACCGGAAAGTTTAACGACAGCGATAATTTTTTTTAAAAAAAAGCACCAATCGCCCAAGCGATAGGCACTGTAGCAGCACTGTAGCACTGTTGACGTGAATTACTGTAGCATGTGCCTATCGCCCCAAAGTGGGCGATTGCGTTTTTAAAATTTTTTTTTAGTTCTTCCGTTAAACTTTTGAATTTCGCCGTTAGATCAGGCACCTATCGCTCCAGTATGGGGCAAGGCGTGTATTTTTGCAATTTTTAAATTCCGTCGATTAGTTTTGAAAAAAAGATTTAAAATAAATATTAAATAAAAAAAATCCACAACCTAACCTCTCGAGAAAGGCCCCAAAAAAGGGCCGTGGCCAACAGAAACGGGCTCACGTCACGTTATCTACTCGAATTCTGCCTGCCGAGAGCACAATGAGTTTCGACTTGCAAATGGCCCGCACGCTACGGCCTACCAGCCACTCCCAATACGATCTATGCGGCCCACACCTTGGCGTGGCTTAATTATATGCCTCCTCCTAGATAAACTAATCTTAAGCTGTCGAATTAAACACATGCTCGAGTGTTCGCTAGCTTGTTGGTGACTACTCGAATCAGCAAAAGCAGTGGTATGCATGTTCAATCTAAACACAAGCATCCACCCATCAACCTTTGGGGGAGAAACTAGTAAAGCTGCCTGCAACTGCATCTTTGGATTAGGGAAAGTACCTATGAGAAAAGATCACTGCGCGATCGATGCTGTGTTGCTTCTGTGTGCGACATATGCTGCAGCACCAGCAGACCAAGAAAAGAATGGACACGCGTTTTGGTGCTGCCTGCTGCTCATGAGCCAGAAGAGAAGGAAGCGAAAGAAAAATACCCTGCATTTTCACAGAGCAAAGCAGCGGCTTTCCAACAAGAAAGAACAGAGCCCGTGTGTACAGAGAAGAAGAGCCCACAAGTCTCTCTTCGTTAGCTAATTTATTGCAGCACATCTTTAGTCACCAGAATGACAAGTGTTTAGGAGGAATGATGCACTTAACTGTCCGTCGTTGAGTTGAGTAGAGGGGCCCCAATGATACGCCGAATGATCGTATCACGCGCTAGTATATTAGTAGACTATTAGTACAGTTCATCAGCCATAGAGTCAGCGTTGGGTTGTTCTTCTTTGGGCTTGTAATAATTAACTAGTAATAATTAATAACTAGCGATTGAAGTGAGAGGCAAGCCCTGAGTAAAAATGGGAAGAATGATTGATGCTCATGGCCCCATTGATATGTGGAACATTTCTTGTCGGCTCTCGGTCCAATGGAGTTTGACACTTTGACCTCCCTGTAGTATATAGGAGTGCTAGCTAGCTCAAGAAACTGCAAGGAATTCACTGTGTGGGATTCAGTGTTTGATCCCCTATATAGTAGTGAGTTGTGACCACCGCAACTGCAGTCTAGACTATTTAGCTTGGAGATCAGCTTGGCCTACTATTGGCAATCGAGTGCAATTTATCTGGTTAACCACTAGTAACATGTGGTGGCAAGGGCGTTTACCAAAGTGCTAATCACAAAGACCTGCGTAAGCATGCAATGAGCTTAGCCCTTTAGGGTCCCAGACCAGCTTTGCTGAAAGTTTTGGGACATACATACAGCAACTGCTTTTCTTTGTCATGGGGATAAAGTGTCGAATCGATCTGCCCTGATTACGAGAGATCATCGACTGAAATTGCGACGGAATATGCCTACTACTCCACTTGCCTACTACAATGCTAGTGCATAGTAGTACCTTTCAAATAGAGAAATTTTGTCGTAGATAGCATAGGTAGTAAGTAGTGGTAGTAAAAATCAAATCTAATTATCCATTCTTTAAAAGTATTTTAGAATTTTCCTATACATTCATCAAGGGTATTTTAGATTTTTTCTAATTCGTTCATAATTTTAGATTCACCGAATACCCGGTGATTTTTAGAGGCTTCTTATCTATTCATCCACTATTCATCAGGATTAAAGGACGTGTTTTACTGTAGAGGACAAATAGTATGACAGGATTTTTTACTCTTTTACCCCTCTCTGAATTTTACTACCAATACTACAGGTGTTAATTAGTATAACTAGATCTAAATTGATTTTAACCATTAGATTTAAAAGAATAGATGGTTTATATTGATTTTGATCCCGTGTAAAAGAGCTCTCCAAATAAATTGAAATCCAGAGCTTGCTAGCTAGCTTTGTAGGAGAATCTCTGCACTTACGCATAGACATTGTCCAAGAATATTATGTCCTTGGTAGAATTAGTCAAAGGTTGTATAGGGATTCGGCATGTAAGTGCATCGTGCTACTATGCGCGCATAATGCATTGTCACTACAATGTCACACGGCACACATCGTATGCCTGTCAATCTCTCTCACATGCTCACTTGTGCGTGGCTCTCTTGGGAATAACTGGCACAAGTCAGTGCACGACCCTTTTGTACGTAGCACAGTTGGCCTGAACTCCCGAGTCCCGTTACCCTTCACGTAGCACAGTTGGGGTAAACTCTGAAGTCCCATTACCCTTGGTTCTTTTTCTCCCTGCGTTTTCCAAAAGGTTTAAAATCTCATCGAGATTTTGGAAATCTCGAATTTTGACAGGGTGAGATTTCAAATCTCGGTGAGATAAAATAAATATATAAATTAGAATTTGATACAGTGATTTCAATAAATTTTGGTGAAATCTCGGTCAATTTTGTCAAGATTTCAACCTTTTGGACTGGTTTGAATGGTTTTTTGACTGGATTTCGTATCAATTTTTTGTGGAGAATTGTAATGCTTTTTATGAGGAATACATGTGAAAAGTTTTAAAAAAATACATATACAAATTAACCCTAACCCTAAACCATCACTTGGATTTCAGTCTTAAATTGTATTTCGGTCTAAACCCTAACTTGGATTTCGATCTTAAATGATTTCGACCTTAAATGATGTATTTTGGCCTAAATCCTGAATCCTAACTTGGATTTTGGCTCAAACGCTAAACCCTAACTTAGGAATTTTATTTGTAAATACTTAGTATTTTGCATTTAAACAGATAGGAAATATAGATAAATGCTTGCATGATTTTTTTCATATTTTATCTAACCTCAAGGTACCATTCACACGTGGTTCAAGATAGCCGAAATTTCATTGAATTTTGTCGGTCTCAAATTTACCAGATTTCAAATATGCTTTTTAAATTTCGTCTGGATTTCCGAAAACAAAATTTGAAAGCTTATTCATGGTTGCCCATTTTGTTCAAAGCGAATTATGCTGATGTCAGAAGGAAAACTAGACAGCCAATATATTATTATAGGATCCCTATTGTTGTAGGTGGAAACCGTGGAATCCATTCGCTGATCCATCTGCTGCTGAATATATACTCGTATCAAGCACCCTCGCATATGTCTTTTGCTTTCATCCATCTGGTTGCACGCTACAGCCAGAACACATACTTCTGCATCTCTTCCGGTAAGAACCACATGGATGTTGAGAGTTCACACTACACTTGTCAATACCACACTGAAGGCTATATTAGCTTGTCTCTTAGAATTATATATTTCTGTACCAGTCCATACAGGTATACCGTTTTAGGTTTAATATAACAATATATATTTATAGTTATAGATGTTACAAAATGCACGTCAAAAATATAGGATCAAAAGAACAGGAAACACGAATTTAACATAGAAAACCCTTTCGGAAAAAACCACGGAGCACAAAAGCTTTATCATTATACGAGAAGATGTTTACAATGTGCTCTTGTTTTTACCCTAGACTATGAGGATTATATTTATACACAATGGACTCCGTGTATGGAAAGAGTTGAGACGGAGTATAAAAGGAATTTGTATCACCTCAACTTCAACAATACATATGTTTAGTTATATGTACACCAAAATTCACTTATAATATTACTTTGGAAAAAGTGTCGAATTGGTCCTCATTATAGCTGGCCACTTTGGTCCTAAACAGCAATAGGATTCGACGTCCTTCAACTCCCAAAACCGTGCACATTCGTCCTGACCAGTCAAATGGCGGTTTGGCCCATCATAGCACTGTCAGATTTTTAAACAATTATATAAGCTTGATAATGATCTAAAAATTTATGGTACCATTATTAGTAGTTTAGGATCATACATAAAAATTTTAAAATAATTTAACATCATTTGTTATCTTTAAAAATCAAAAACAGAATAGACATAATTGGGACAGTAAACTTGCTAGATTTTATAAATTTTCTCGAGTGTGATCATTATCTAAAATTTTTATGACCAATTAATAATTTCCTCAGTACCATCCTATAAAATTTTCAAAAATTTCAACTTTATTTGTTTTCTCAATAAAATCTTTCAATGCAGTAAGCACTAAACTTAATTTGTTGTATTATATTTCAAAAATCAAACAGAGAAAGAACATAAAGTTGAAATTTTTAAAAATTTTATAGGATGGTACTGAGGAAATTATTAATTGGTCATAAAAATTTTAGATAATGATCACACTCGAGAAAATTTAGAAAAATCTAGCAAGTTTACTGTCCCAATTATGTCTATTCTGTTTTGATTTTTAAAGATAACAAGTGATGTTAAATTATTTTAAAATTTTATGTATGATCCTAAACTACTAATAATGGTACCATAAATTTTTCAAATCATTATCAAGCTTGTAAAATTGTTTAAAATCTGACGAGTTGTTGTGTGGGTCAAACCGCCATTTGACGGTCAAAGGACTAACTCCACGGTTTTAGGAGTTAAAGACGCTCAAGTCCAGTATTGCTGTTTAGACCAAAGTGGTTCAGCGAGTATAGTTGGAGGACCAATTCGGCACTTTTTCCTATTACTTTATATACATGGTAGTAGTATCAAATATAACAAATATATAGTTTAATACGCGTTATTATCAATTCTACCGATGTGACTGGTATTGATCAGTATCGAAACCAATATGACCGATATTAACCAGTATCGAAACCGATATGACCGATATTAACCAGTATCAAAACCGGTATGGCTGGTATTAAGTTGGTATTGACATATATCAAAACCGATATAATATGATCCATACGGCTACTTTGTATTGGCTTAGATATGGAAACGATACACACCTGTCACATACTGATACGGTATTGAGAAGCATGACTCACACCTCACAAATCGAAAGACCCCATGGGCATCCGTCCGTCCAGCTTGGACCGAGAACGCACGAAGCCCGCGAAGGCTGTGGCTGCATGCGTCCTCGCGACCATTCTGCTCGTCCCTGCCTCGTTCTGTGCAAGGACCTGGGAAGGAGAAGATGGCAAGGAGATACAGCCAGCCAGGGGAAGCGCACGCACATGCCCCTGAATTCCTTGATTCAGAGACCCAAGGCGGAGGAGCCAGCGTAGCTGCTGCTGCTATCCATCGCTGCGCCGTCTCCGATGCAAATGCCGTCTTTCTTTGATCCCCCATACCCTGCCGCGTTTTGTCTCTTATCGCGGAGAATCTCTAGGGAGGCACGAACGAGTTCTACTGCTCGCTCCAGCAATTGGCATGCGTTGCGTTGCGATTGCCGCGCCCGCACACGGCTTCTCGTGCTTCTTCCTTGCATTGGGACCAGAGAAGGCTTACAGGCACTCAGAATATTATCGATCGTAGTTTTCAAGGTGATATGTACTTCAGTGTTAATTTCTATAAAAAAAATATATATTATTTAAAAATAAAAATAAGTACACATTATAAAATTGTGTTTCGGGATGAATCTGGCGGTACCGATTTCACGTTGTAAATCCTGCGATGTCTTTGCATATTAAGTCAAACCTAAAAATATTCCATGGGCGCAAATTGTAAAACAGTTTACGTGGAATCAGATCGTCTAGTACGGGAGCAGGCAGCACATTTGCGCTTCTTTCGCTCTTTTCTTGGGCTTCCCTCCCTCCCATCTGACGGCCTGCCGCTGCCACGCTGGCACTCGTGTGATCTTTGGTGGATTTGCCGGCAAATCGCGCGCCCAAATCATGGGCCTTTTGCACAACAAGGCGTCGTGTCCCATCCCAGCTCTTTTACTTTACTTTACTTTACTTTACTGACAGGCTCTTATCCTAACCTCACTAGCCACTGCCTCGTCTCTCTTCTACTCTTTACCTTGGAGTGGTTAAAACCAGCATACATTTTATTTTGACCCATGATGATGACACTGTCATGCGACGGTAGTAAAATCCCCGGTTTGGGATTGAGGGATCTCGATGGTGTGATGATCACACAGGATCGATCTGGAAAGAAGCAATGCGTGCCGGGATAGATAGATCGATAGATAGATCACGCTAGTCGTAGTACGGTCTGAATGTGACTTTCATATGTTTATCGACACGCTTGTTCGTTGCTCTTAACCTTCTTTCGTGGTTCTCTCGTCAAAGGACCAGAATACCCTCCTCGAGAGATATAGTCCCTTCAATTCTAGATTCCCAAAATTAGCCTTTCTAAGTTGTGGCTGTGCATACAAGCGACACATACTATTCCCATTCTTTTTTTAAGATCAATTCAGTTTTTTGCCGTGGCAAACTGGCAATTGCCTAGTTCAGTTTCTCGCAAAGAAAATTAAAAGGGTAAGCGCGTGTCACAACACTAGCTCCACTTTGTGTTTGTGGCACTATACTATAGTACTACTAGTGTATAACCAAAAGATTGCACTTTAAGGATCCAATAAAAACAAACAGCCCAAGTAGTGCACTCTTATGGTCACAAATAGTTGTCATTTTGAACGTCGATGTAGTTTTGAAAACATAGTTTTGACTGCTAATTTCTATTATAATATATTTATAAAATCCAATGAAATTATAATATTATGAAAGTATTTTTCACGAAAAATCTATATATATGGTTTTCATGTATCCAATTTAAACATTTAAAAAGACATTAACAGCTAAAATTTTAAAATTTAATCCTATCCATATCTAATACGATAACTATTTATAATAGAAGGGAGTAACAAGATTCCTACCTATGACTACACATGCATGCATGCATGGTAAAGTAAGTTCCACACGCACTCCGTCTCACTGTCTTTAGGGATTCTTCCAGGTCACCCTCACGGCCTCACCTCACCACTGATCATCATCTTGTCCTTCATCTTACCTAGAATTCTAGTACCCGAAGCACTTGTTCGATCTTCCTAGCTATAAGCTCGTCACCCAATTCTCTCATGTTGGTCATCAACCGGTACCAAACTAAGTTTCAGAGCTATCATTAGCTGATGAAGCCCTGTTCATGCATGTGCTCTGGAGTCCGTTGATAATCAAGTGAGCGAGCAAATTAAACAATATGACAATCAAGCATCATCTTTTTCCTACCGACCTTGCCTACACACACACACGGTTACACGGTTACACCTGCATGCACGTACGGGATGGGACCCTGGATCGGATTAGACTGATAGACGGACGCAGCATCAATTTCCTACACGATAATTTTCTGGCCGCCTTGTGACGGCGATTATTCACGGGGCGACATGCAATGCAAGTCGGATCCATGTTGGTGCCCGTAATAACCGGTAAGCTAGGTACGTACGTACGTACGTGCGTAAACATGCAAATTAAATCATGCAGTGCCAGGCATGGTCCATGCCGTGCAGACGCAGACGCAGACGCAGACGCAGGCGTTTGGAGCCATCTACGCGTCCATATTTCTCCCTGCCTGTTGACGTGCACTGCATCGTGGGATGGGACGACAAACCGTCGAGTCCATGATTTAGCTGGGCTCGCTGGCCGGCTAGCCATCACATTCAATTCACATGAATGCATGGTACAACAACTACTAGCTAGGTGCCTGATCGATCGGGTCAGTGCTAACCTGGCAACTATTTTACTGTAGGCTGGGAGCCTCTATCTGCTATCTTCTCGATCTTCATCCGTGAATCGATGATTGATTGATGCCAGTAGCTGGCCGGGCGCTGCCCTGTGTGCAACCGCCGATCGGGCGGCTCGGATTGCTTGCTTGCGAGCGCCGGTGCGGTCCATCTGACTGTCCGTCCGTGTTGGTTTGCATGCGCCTGTAAGAATTTAGTGTCTGTATGCTGTCGCGCGTCGAGACAAAACCACGTGAATATATACACGACTAGGGCGTCAGAGGATACACCAAACCGGCCGGTCATGTGCAGGTCAATAAAACAGTGACCAGTGGCCATAATTAGGCGGTTTTTGCCCCGGCCCGGTCTACAACAAGCTAGTTTATCACCAAAATTACAGAATCGCTTCAGCTCGGACGTCCGATATTTTCGGACACGTTATAACATTTTTTTCTCTATATATGCAATATTTTCTTCCAACGTGTGCAACATTTTTAACTTCGACAATAAAAAAGCATAAATGCGGCAGAATAGCAGATGACGTGCCGTTTGAAAAAAATGTTAGACGCCTGCGAAAAATGTTGTAAGCCTTGAAAAAAATGTTGTAGAAGCCCACGATGAAATGAGCGATGTCGGACGTCCGATTGCTAGTAATCGCCCCAAAATTAACAACAGATTGAGCTTACTTCGAGCTAAAAAAGTATGGACGCAGCAGGGCTTAGCTTCCTCAAAGCCGCCTTTAATTTGGAGAAGCCATGCTTACTAATTCAACCACATTTCCAATTGCAAAAATTTTCCTCACGTGATCTCAATACTGTGATGTACTACTCACACATAAATTAATATACCCCTTAACGAAATCATACTAGCTAGGGATGTACGAAATTGTTGGACCTTACACATATGAGGTACTTAATTATGATGCTAGCATTGCATCATGCTGAGCACGATAGCTTTCCATTATCGCCCAATTATCTGTTTTGTCGGCTATTTCAGTCCACTTAAAATCCGGACACAAGTCGTCGCACATCATCAGCACGTAGTACACACCATTTTCAAATAAAATCCCATTCTTATCTACTCAATGATAAACCAGGTGATGTACCTATATACGTATGTGTATATACACACATATAAATATATATAGGAAGCATTTTCTGTACTCTGGGAGTACATACTCCCATATTCAATATATCACTTAAACGAACGTGTTATACTCCTTTATAACTTTTAGTATAGTTTAATAATAATTCTAAGATACTCTAATGTGACATGGTTGGAAAAAAAATCACTGGAACCCGTCATTTTTTGCTATTTACCATTTTCCATATGTAAAAGGAATATAAACACAAATTATGCTATAAAGGGAGGAATTTGAATTTTTTTGTGGAACTCACTTTGGAGTATCTTATAATTAGTATTAAAGTATACTCAAAAGGATAAAGAGGTATAACAACATCATTTAAGCGATATACACTGGATGTGGGAGTACATACTCCCAGAAGTATGAAACCATTTTCATACACACACACATACTCGTATCATTTATAACTATGGCTATGAGTTTGTTATTTATGGCTCATTTGGAACAGAGAAAATTGATAGGAATTGTATTTTCTCTCAAAAATTCATGTAAATTTAGTGTCGTTAACAGATCCACAGAGAAAATTGATAGGAATTGTATTGTCTCTTAAAAATTCATGTAAATTTAGTGTCGTGAACAGACACTACTACAGAATGAGATATAACACTATTTCTTCATCTGAGTTGGTTCCCAATTTTTCAGAAAAAAATAGATAGATATATGATTCGGCGTAGATGAGAAATACGGCGCAAAATATCACTATTGGTTCTGAAGTCAGAACAGATAGTGATGTTATAGGTATCACTATTAGTTCTCAAGTTCGAACCGATAGTGATATTTCCCTAACAGTTCCGATATTAGAACCTCGACAGTGATGATTTGGTCATCATGATCAATTTATGAGATTAGAACCAATCGTGGTAATACACATACCAAATTAACGTCCTTGTGCTTGACCTCTCGGTTTCTTCTCCCGATCCATTCAAATACCAAAAGCGAAGGCGTCCACCTAACGCTTAACCTATTGGCTTCCGATCCATTCTATAAAAAAAAGGAGTTTACTCCTCTCCTCCACATCGCCCATCTACCTCCCCTTGTCAGTGTCGCCCATCTGCCTCCCTAAGCAATGGCGGACCCAGGACATAAATTTAGGGGCTGCTAGACTGGTAACAAGACAATGGTAAAATCAAATAAATCAAACAAATTAGAAGTAGTTATTGACTATTGTGATAAAAAAATCATACATAATTAAAAGAAGAACATAATGATAATGTGAAATACAACGAAAAACGAAGGTAGTACCTCGATAATACCATGGTGTAAGGAGTACTACTTGTATTTGTATCGCTTGAAAAATATTTATGTAGTGTTCGTTTGTCCGTCTTTTACAAATCTACAAATCGATAAAAAGTAGTGATCAATACTATACATAAATTCGTAAATCGTAATTCATACGAAAATAAAACAAAAAAATTAAAGAAACTTTACCTGCGTCAGTGTGTCTTGCGGTGACCATTGCGGCACTGCCTACTACTAAGTCCGAGCACAACTTTCCCAATTCCCCTGCCCCTTGCCACCCGGCAATTGCCCTGTCGGTGGCCGCCCTCTATCCCACTGGCATTGGCACCCACCAGGCTTTCGGCTCACTCCGGGCCTTCACTCTGGTGCTCCTCTGTCACCGCCACGGTACTCGCTCCTCGCCTCGGCCAACCACCGCCCTCGCCGGCCTACTTCACCCGCGCCCAGTCACCAGCAGTGGTCATCCCTTCCTGCTTTAGTCGCCTCGATAGCTTGATCAAGCTCACGGCACAGCTGCGCTCTCGCTCGACTTCTTTGCTAAGGGTGGTATTGAGTTTTTCGGTTTAATCGGTTCAGTTTTTTGGTTTTAAAATAATTCGCTTTTTGAAAATAGGAAACCGAATTTCTCAGATAAAAATAAAAAACCGAACCAATTAACCGAATATTTTCGGTTTTTCGGTTAACCGAAATATGTATAACACTAGGTAATTAAATTAGATTTAGTCATTCTCATATTGTAACACAAAGTATGGATAAACCCACACAATATTCATATGTAATTACAATATAAACATAATAAAACATATAAATACACTAAACATATGCATAAATGTATTATAACATGTGAATTGTTTAGTGGTTTTAGGAAGAATACTATAAAAATGGTATTATACATGGGCTATTCGGTTATTTCGGTTTTTAAAGTTAAAAACCGAACCAATTCTCAAAACCTATTACATAAAACAAAACCGAACAAAACCAAAACCGAAATAACCGAAATAATCGGTTAATTCGGTTCGATGCGATAATCGTTTCGTTTAAAAATGCCACCCCACCGCCGCCTCTCCGATCATTCATGGCTCAGCCAACCATCACACAAAGGCTCGAGCTTGGCCATCATTGGTCGGCCGTCGCACGAGGCTCACCTGGTGATCACCCCTTGCCCCTTGGGGCTCGGTCCTCCTCGACCGGGCATCACCCACACCTCGTCGGCCGCTGCCCTCACCTCATCGGCTCGCCGTTCAAGCCTCCTCGCCCGACCGCCACCAACAACCTCAATTCAATCGTGAGTTTGGTTTTCATATTTGGGAATTGGGATGGGTATTGCCATATGAGAGATTAGGGATTGGGGATTCATTTAAAGCGTTGGCTCTTGTGTTGTGGGTGTTGGCTAGTGGGTCAAATTTGGCATGGTGGGTCTGGTCAGCTATCTGTTCCATGGTTAAAACCGATAGAGATGTGTAATCTCTATCTGTTCCGAGCATGGAACTGATAGAGACAATTCACTAATCTCTCTATCGGTTCCATCACAAACACTTCTCTATAGGTTCTGATCATGAAACCAATATAGATTTCTAATTATCTCTATCGGTTTCTAGCTTGAAACCAATATAGATAATAGGTCTTCTAGGTCGATTCCAACCTTAGAACCGACATAGATAACGCTATATCTCTATCAGGTGAAAACCGACCGTGATAGCCACTTGTCATCATTGTCTAAGGACTATATCACAATCAACCTAGACGACGAAAAAGAACCGACCTAAATGATTGTTTCTGTAGTAGCGAGACCCTAGAGCATATACAATAGGATGATATCAATCATTTTGCGCTTGATGCTACATCAACCTCATGTTGATTTAGAGATGGGAGGGGAGGAGAGAGACGATCTAGTAGCATCAACCTATGCACTTATAGACAGCATCCTGCCTATTATAGAGAGCTCTCTTGCTCACATGATAAGTGAGGTTGCCAGCATAGACACCGGTAGTCTATGATTTCATCGCAAATGTTGTCTCTAATTTTTTTAGTAGATAACATAGGGGGATTTATAGACAACTGTTGTCTTACTGATGTATATGCCTTTACGGTGTATTGATATAGCACTATTTAAGATGTAGTTATCTTTGTCTCTTCTGTTTGATAGAGAGGGGATGGAAACTATTTAGTATAGTCACCGTAAGATCATAAGGCTTTCAAACAACGTGTCACGTTCTCATAGATGTATGATAGAAAAAAATCGATAAGCACATTAGACGAAGTAATCATATAAAACATATTATTGTTGGGAGGTACGGCAGCCAACTGCCTCCTCGGTATGTTTTGACAAATCACTGTAGTTTTCTACAGTGATTTTATTTTTAAAACTTTTAAATATTTTTTTAAAAAATAAATAGAATAAAAATCCCTTTCCCTCTGTTTAGTTTTCTTATTTCCCGTTTTTTAAAGAAATATATGATATTTAAAATTCAATATTCGTCTGCGGCAATGTAGGAGATTTTAACCCTGTCTTGACGCTTCCTTTCATTCACAAGAACACACAGGCCCAACGAACCGACTAGTAGGGCAACATATCATGTATACACAGGGTTTTCCGTGTACATACCGTACACACCAACTAAAAAAGTCATGAAAAATTATGAAAAAAAATTGTTGATGTACTTCATAAATTACTCTACCTATGTATAAAGTTTCAAGATCAAATTCATTATATATCAAGAGTTACAAAAAAGAGAAAATTCTGACAAGTTTAAACTTTTTAAACTTGTCAAAATTTTCTTTTTTGTAATTCTTTATATATAATGAATTTGAATCTACAATTTTATACATAGCCACATAGGTAGAGTAATCTATGAAGTACATCTACAATTTTTTCATATTTTCATGACTTTATTAATGTGACAAGTGTCAGATTAGGGATGGTAGAGGAAAATCCCATGACGCCCTCCATCCCGATCCCGATAAGCAAAATTTTCCGTCCCGTCCCGATCCCGACGGTTTGGATCGCGGGACTAATCCCTGAAAATACTATATAAAAGATCACATGCTACATGAATTAATCACTAGAGTAATGGTGCATGTATGATTAAAGTGTGAGTAAATCACTAGAGTAATTCATATTTAGTATGTTTATTAATAATGACCTCACGTATATTATTTTTTCTTTTGAGAATGATCATTTAATCCTACCTATTATTGATAGCGGGGGCGTGGATCGGGGACGGAGAACGATGGAACGTTCTTGTTCCCGTGATCTCTGACGGAGATAATATTTTCTCCGATAAACCTCCCGCGAAGAGAGATTTACCCCATCCTCATTTTCTACTAGGAA